>JAWZYV010013396.1:0-600000 GCA_038373885.1 Cheiracanthium punctorium
TTAAGGCGCTAGTGCACTTAAAATGATTTGATTGTATAGGCCACAATGTATAAGAATACTTTTGAAACAATTTTCGCAAAATCTCAAAATCTAATCATTTTTTTTTAATTCGACATTTATACTTTAAGCTGAGTGACAACCTATCATGTCACTAAATTTTATTTCATTTGCTTCAGTCATTTTTACGTGATGCAAGAACAAGCAAACAAACAACAAAAAGCGTCACGGATAAAACGACAGAATGACAAACAGACAAACTTCTTTTTTTCGGTCGTTCTGGATTACCAGGTGCTCGAAACGGATATAAATCACAAAATTTTTGAATTTCAAGTAACGTACTGACAAAAGTTTAATTTTATTTATATAGATTGCACCTTGACGCACGCCATTGTACTTAACAGAAAGCGATAAGAACTCTTTCGGATAGTCGGCTGGCGCCTTTTTTCCAATAAAGCACTTTTTAACACTTTTAACTTAGATGTCACAGGTGTGACACCTATATAAATTTATATAAAAACACGCCCATATTCGAATGTAACATTGTGTCAGAATTTGAAATCAATCGGCGAAGAACTTTCGGAGTTTTGAGGTTTTGAACAAACGGACATTTACATTTTTATTTATAAAGATTATTAAACTCTTTGAAATATGCTCTTATTAAAAAAAAAAGAAAGAAATTTAGAAATCGCATCACAAAACTATATTCTGCTGTATGTTATTCAGTAATGGTCCGAGGATGACGGTTGAACTCGGCGCATCCTTCAAAATCGCGCCAAGTGTCCCAAAAACTGGACTTTCGGCAAAATGTAACCAAGTTTGGTGCTAAAAATAAATTCCAAAAATAGAAACCCAGCTTGACATTACTGTAAATGTGGTGAATAGTAAATACCAAACCTCAATGTATCCAATGCGAATTTTAAAGGTTCATAACTTGCGCCTCTCATTAATCGATTTAAATGCAGTAAAATAATGCTCGAATATCCTATTTTTTCCAGAAAATCTGCTGACGAAGCTCTGGAAGTATGCTTCCGTATCAACACCAAAGAAAGACGATTCGTATACGCAAAAGAACACTGCTGGTGGTGCAGCAATTATTTTCGTCGGTCGGCATCCAGTGAAAATCTAGTAAGCAAACCTATTATGACTCTTTTTACATTTTTACTTTATAGATCCATTCATTTTTTCCACCATTAATTCAACTTTTAAAATCAAACTAAAAGTGTCTTACATATATTAAATTTTAATAAACATCGCCAAGGAAAAAACCATGCGCGACGCCAGGATTTTTTGCAAGGGTGGGCAAAATTTAAGAGAGAGACACGCTTGCGTGCATACACACCCGTTATAGTATATTCGCGCATACACACATCATCCAACTACTCCTCATACATAGAGCCTCTAGCCAACAGTCTGCAGTCTGTTGACATCTATTTGCTTTCTATTAGAGAGCATTTTGAAAACTGAAAAATAAATTCATATCTAATCGCAGTAGTTCTGAAAGTACGTTCAAAATTATTGTTGAAGAAAACTCTTCATAGTTTCCGGGTTCGAAGCTTAAAAGTTCTAGTAAACAATCCAGTTCACAAGAAGAAACATAGATTTTATTAGAAAGTCTATGAACAATCTGCTATAGAAAAATCACAGGAATAAATAAGCAAGAACACGTTTTATAACAGGCAGCTTAACACAGAAGCTTTTTCGCCTGCTGTATTTCCCACGGCATAAAAGTTCTTTCACGGGCCAAAATTCAGTGGAAATTCTCGATACAAGTTAGCACCTCTTCAGGATTCAACAAGAAAAGCCCAAAGAGCTTTCAAAAACAAGCTTCTCAAAACAAGTGATAGCTCGCTTACAAAAGCACACCATCAGAGCCTTATGCTCTTAGCGAAAACAGCGTCTGCTCGCAACAGCTGACTGAACTTCTCTGAACTCTGGAACGATCCTACTGTTTTACACTTTACGCCGACATATGCACGAACATTCCAAGAATTCCATCTCTAGAGAAATCTCAATCAATTGTGTGCTTTGATTACGTAACAGAAATGAGTAATACATAATGCAGTATAGTATATAGTATCCTAAGTATATACGTAGTATATAGAATGTATATATATATGTACATTCTATATGTATTTGTAATATAGTAGGTATATAGTATGTAGTAATCCTAATGCAGGGAAACAAACATTGCAAGCATCATTAATAAAAACACGCGAAATGTCGCCACGCTTGGCGACTTTTTGGCGAAAAATTGTCAAATTTGGTGCCAAAAATAACCTTCCAAAACTTAAGTTGACTAAGCGGATAGTGCCAATATTTCTCGAGAATTCGAAAAACCTTATGTTAAACAATGGGTACACCCAAAACTCTCTATTCCGCGTTCTAGTTAACCGATTTTCATGCGACAAGATGCAGATTTTACTCATTTGACGTGTAGAATACGAATTTTAGACTAGTTTAATCCCCACAAGAGCGAGTCACTCCCAAAACTCGTCACTTTCTGTACATGTGCTAAAGAAATAGCAGAAGATCGTGATATGTTGCTGTTGTTGTGAGCATGTACACTGCTGGCCATCGTAAATGCAACACCCTGAAGGAAGCATGCAAATAATATGAAATTTACAACATGCATTAGCTGAGGTGAGATATGCAAATGATTAGAATTTCAGCGCAGACGCACATCAAGCGCGCCTGTGGCGCCACCTCAAAGCGCTATTTAAGGCTTGGAGATTTCGACGGTTTCAAGTACAGCAATTGTGTTTTTCTTGCTTTTTTTTCAAAAAAACGATAAATTATGCCTCGTAGGAAACAACGATCATCTTTTGATCAAGTATCCGAGTTTGACAGAGGAAGGATAGTGGCATACCGAGATTGTGGGTTATCTTTCAGGGAAATCGGTCGTCGTATTGGACGAAACCAAACAACTGTGATGCGGATATGTGATCGTTGGGTGCAGGAGGGTACGACGGACAGACGTGATCGACCGCATCGACCTCAGTGCACCACGTCACGTGATGACAGGCAGATTGTACGCATGGCAGTGACGGACCGCTCAGTCACATCACGAACCATATCACAGCAGATTCAGTCTGTAACGCATCATCCAGTGTCTGCGCGTACCATTCGACGTCGTTTACAGCAGAATGGTCTGTCCGCAAGACGTCCGTTGCTTTGTCTACCTCTGACGCGGAACCACAGACGTCTCCGCCGCCAATGGTGCGATGAAAGAAGGATGTGGACGACAGAATGGAATGAAATTCTCTTTACTGACGAGTCACGCTTCTGTATGCAACACCACGACGGTCGGATTCGAGTCTGGAGACACCGTGGAGAGAGGATGCTGAACAGCTGCATTATGCACCGTCACACTGGTCCTGCACCGGGTATTATGGTATGGGGCGGTATCGGATATCTCTCTCGCACTCCTCTAGTACGCATTGCCGGTACTTTAACCAGCCAGCGCTACATCTCCGAGGTGTTGGAGCCAGTTGTCCTTTCTTACCTTCAGGGCTTGCCAACAGCCATATTTCAGCAGGATAATGCACGGCCACACGTGGCACGCATTGTCCAAGGGTTCTTCGTCAATCACCAGATTGAATTGCTTCCCTGGCCGGCGCGCTCTCCGGATCTTTCGCCGATAGAAAACATGTGGTCCATGGTTGCTCAACGACTGACCCAGAGTTCATCCCCAGCTGTCACACCAGATCAACTTTGGCAACGTGTGGAAGCTGCTTGGTCTGCTGTACCCCAAGAACACATTCAAAGTCTCTTTGAATCAATGCCGAGGCGTGTGGCAGCTGTGATCTCCAACAACGGCGGCTACTCTGGGTACTGATTTTGGCAGGAACCACGCTTCATAGAATGCTGTAAATTTAATCATTTGTTACTTGGTCAACATGTTATCTACACAATAAATTTTGTTGTGATATCTCTTGTTTTTCTTGGTGTTGCAATTTGGGTGGCCAGCAGTGTATATCGAATTTGTGTGCTTGGTTCGAAGTCCGCTAATAAAGCTCATGATATTGAACTGAAGTGTCCACGTACAGTTTGTCACCAAGTCCGCAGTTCTAATCCTGAAATTAAAACAGAAGCGTAAGAGTACTTTAGAATATCAGTTATTTGGACAGATTAGTGAGAGTGACATCGTTTGGAAAAAGGTTCTATGCAGACAAAGAAGTTGGATACGACCTATTTACACTTCACCCAACTACGACGAAAAAAATTTGTGCAAAAGACTATTAAGGAAATCAATCGTATCGGAAGTTCTTATGGAGACTTTTTTACAAAACATTTTGTCTGAAGCCGAAGCATGGTATGAACTGTGGCAGATTTCTCCTCTAATAACAACAAAATTGGATTCAAAAACACTTTCTCGTTTTATTAAACCTTCATACTAAGTTCTTCCCTACAGTGTCTGAAAACTTGTAAATATCTCTAATATTTGCAACTGCTGCCTACACAGAAGAGATTTTTCAGTACTCTAGTAGAGTGAAGTGCTGGATAAGACCAACAAGGATCAGAGTGCTGGATCAGACAACTGATCAGAGATTATCAGGACTTTATATGCTAAGTGTTCCTGGAGAAAAAGTTAATGGTGATTTGGGACATACAAAAGATTTTGAACGAGTAAGGGGTACACTGTAACCACGTAGGCTACAATTCTTACTCCGTTAGTTATATTTCCCTTTTTTTCAGTTCTATTTTTTTCCAAAATTTATTCTTCTAAAAGTTATTTTAAGATGAACAATTTTGTGCATTTGTCCTCTATGACATATTTAAGTAAGATTAATGGTTTGCTTAGCATCAGGTTAAAAAAATGACCAGAATTCAAATTTTTTATATCTATTTATAATGTGTGTTTGCCCACCCTTGTCCACAGCTGGCGGTGCCCATGGAAAAAACAGTACTTTAAAAACCGATGTATTGTAAAATTTTGATTGAAGACTGGCGATATAGAAATCTCAACAACATCCAGTCCTGTGTGTTCTATTGTGTATTGCATTACCTTTCAGGTAGATGCCTTGACCTTCTACCACGGCAAGGTGGAGGAAATGAAGAAACTCGTGGTTAAAGAACTAAATATTCTGCCGGCGAAATTGCTGAGGATGGCCTACGTAACTTTTCGAAACAAGAACTCGGCAGTGCTGTAAGTCAGTGATTCTGAAACTTTTAAAAGTCAGGATCCATTTAAAATCTTGCAAATAATTATAGCCGCACTATATACAATTTTCTGAGAAGTGTGTTATAATAATAATCCCGAATCCTTAGGTCTGATCATAAATGCACGATCATATTATGGCCAGTTCTTCTTCCGTCTATTTCAAACCATCAACGGCCGGCGCCCTTTGGTTTGGACGGTAGTAAAAATACAAAAGCACTGATTCACTTTCTTACTTTAATTTTTTTGCATAGTATTATTTTTTTTCACAAAACGCTTGGCGATAGCGAAGTAAAATGCGAATCTTTCACTATTTTATTCATATTCTTTAGACAAAGAAATATTTTCTTCTTGTCCCACTAATACCGGAAAATTATTTATCACTGCTGCCATCAGCATAAATTGGAGAATGTGATGAAAATAGCTGGGGAGCAAATGGGTTAAATCTTGAAGTTTCCTTGACCGAATATTTTATCCAATCGTATTATTTAATGTTAAGGGATGCAAACGATAACTCAACTTGTTTAATGTTTAACTATTATTTGAAGGGTTTCATTTATACAAACTATATTTTAACACATATTTTAACAAATGTTACTTAAAAATAAGCAAACCATTTCAGAACACGAGAAAAATCTACTTAAAAATAATCATGCTAAGTGCACTGATATCAAACTCTTTCCAACACAGTTGCCTTTATTTATTTATTTATTTTTTAATCAAACCTACCCCTTTAAGGCCGAGCTCGTACGAACGTGCAGGTGAGAAATTTACTTACTGGTCTATGAAATACAAGTGCTGAAAAAAAGCAAAAGCAAACTTCATTTTCTAGAAAAATTAATTTTAAATACTTCCTCCCGCCAGCAATAATACCTTTAATTGAATTGAAATTCTCAAGAAATAAATTTCAACTTGAAAACAAGTTCGGTTTAAAGGGATAGCTTCATAAAAATTCAAAAGCAATCTCGCAAAAGAACTTCTTCGCCGACACTTTAAACGCAATCTGTTGTTTCGTATATGGCGATTGATCTCTGTTTAGTCTCAGTTTCAATTTAGACTAAAATGAACAGCATAGAAACAGCTGACATCTGGTTGCATGCAACAAGTTAATGATGATTATTTTTTCATGATTTAAAAACTAATTTTCCGCCCGAAATTTGGTGATATATTTTTAGTAGCTTCCAAACCTGGCGACTATTATCATTGACCATTTGGCCAGATAATGGGCTGCTTCAAAAAGCTTTATTACAATTCGTGTAATTTTGCAACCCAATTTACATGAATAGTATTTGTAAATTTTAGGAAGGAATTTTTCTCCCAATTAACAGGTTGAAAAAGTTTAATGTTGTTTTTAGTAGTGTAAATTTATAATACAAGGCGATTACAATGAATATCCCAAATTTGAAGGGCTGTATTCACAGAACTACAGAAGATGCACGCAGTTTGCGGAAAAGAAATAAAAAAAACTAACATTGCAAAGTTAACGCATAGCTCAAAACTATAAACGTTCAATGTTACAAACACCAGAAACGCTAACGATATATATTCTGTAGCAAAATTCGTCCCATTCGTGTTTTAGCATAGCGTGGTGTTAGTGTTTCGATGGCTGCTGTTATCTTTGTTTTCAGTTTCAGTGTCAGTTCGTAGAGGGGGAAAACGCACTTTTATGATGAAAAACATATCTTTATGTAGCCCCGAGGAAAATAATCACGTGGAATTAAGTCGGGGCTTCTAACGATCCACTGATGAAGAACATTGTTGAAATCTTGTCTGCGTACAGAAGGAAAAAAAAAAAAAGAAACTGAATGAACTTTATAAGTTCTCATTGAAAACGATGTTTAAAATGGGACGCTACCTTATATTGTTTGTAAGATATTTCAAAGTGGGGATATTCAGTTGTGACCACCCTGTATACTACTTGAAATACCCATTCTTCTCAAGGGAATGAGGCTTATTTTAACAACTAATATATAGATGAGACGATTCTCGAGCTGTAGTCATATTTCGAGTTTAGACAGGGTCGAGGCCGTCTTGCAGAATCAACAATTCTTTATTCTTTTCTCGTACGTACAGCCGATGAAGCCACGGAGGACCTGAGACCCATGGATATGATGTTATTTAAAAAGGTTGATCAAGTTCTACACTGAATCACTAAACCTTCCCCCCCATGAGTTTTCGAAGGGATATTTCTCTGTTTCCTTTTTTCAGAACTTTGCACTAAAGTGTGAATTTATTATACATCATAAATTAACAAAAATCCCCAAACAATTATTTGTCTTATTTATAAAATATATGCTATTTAAGACATTGTTCCTGCAGTGCACATTCCTAATTTAAAAGAACTGGCGGGGAAAACATATTTTCCGACCCAAATCAATACACAATAGAACGTCAAAATAATTTTTAGTGACAATATGTATCTTAAGTAAACTATCTTAATAGAGATATATTAAAAATTTTTACTAATTGCTGGAACTTGTTCAAACATATATTATAAAATTGTGAGAATATTTATTTTTATGTCTAAATTATAACTACCAACTACTTTTTCGTGTTTAGAGCTATAAAAAAGGATAAAAGAAATGAGCAAGTTGAAGATGATAAAAGCTGGACAATTTACAAAGCAGAAGATCCTGCAAATATCCTGTGGTAACATATGTACTATAATTAATTACTTGAAAATTTAATGATTCATTAGCGCACAAGAACTTCGTTCTTAATGTTGTATGTTCATTGGAACATGTATGCATTCCTTTCTTATTTCCAAAGCCTCGCTTTCTTTCTCGCTATTAATATCATATTAAACTAAAACATTCTGTGAATCAATGAATATATTTAAAGAATTTTCAAAGCAGAATATATATTAAAATATTTAAAAACATTAATTTTATTGCAGCTTCAAGAAATTTTGAAACTGATATATCAGCTCGTGTCTCGATTTATCTTGTCAATTTTATTTTTAACCGACTTCAAAAAGGAAGTTATCGATTCGTTGTTCTTTTGGTCAGTATGATCAGTTATAATTTTTTACCAGGTGGACCTATTTCGATGATTATTTTTTATATTGAAAAAAGCGTACCTTAGGAATGGTATTGTCTAAAGGGTTGACAGGTAGTGGCATGGGCAGCAGTATATGGTTTATCAAAAATCTCCAAAGCCATTTTGGCGATATACCGCCAATTTCGGCACTAGAAAATAAGATTTCAAAACTGAACCCAGCTTGGAGATATCTTCTATATTTGGCGAGAAATTGCCAAGCCATTCTGTTCTTCAGTGGTAATATTAATTAGTCTTTCTTTTACGGTCTTTTCTTTTAATGTATGTTCAGCGTTAACTTTTTGCGATTTTGGTGATTCTTTTTTATTAGAATGTGGGAATAGTCCCATATTAATTGGGTCAAATTCTGACGAAATTTCTAAATTGGTTCAGTTTGCGATGTCTTTGCTTGGGACATCTGCTCTAGTTGAGAGAGTTTTTTCTATTATGGAGAACATTTGGTCGGCAGATAGGGGTAAACTTTTTGTATGTAATGTTAAACATTACATACAAAAGTTTAAGTTAAGTAACAGTTAAGTAAAAGTTAAGTAACTATTACATTTCTAAATGTAAAAGTTAATTCTGAACTTTCATACTTCGATTTTTATTATGTCATCAAAACAAACCAAGAATTTCTTTTTAAAAAAATGTCTAATGCAAAATGCGGCTAAATAAATAAGGTTCAATGTTCCAGTAAGGTAAGATTTTTATTTTACTTTATAATTTCAAAAATACTGTAAAGTCTCATTACAATGAACTGAAACCATTATAAATATTTCAGATTAATGAATAAAATATTTCTATTTAAAAAATCATTATAACTAATTAAACCAATGAAATTTCACTATAACAAATTTTTCCGAATTACAAGTTTAATTTTCCCATGAATTTCGTTATAACAAGATTTTACTGAAGTCCTGGGTTAGATCCCCCCCCCCCGGCAACATTACATCTTTATAACGATGATAGCTGACAATGGCTAATGATGGGATTAAACCAACGCCCCCTAGAGAGGAAAGCCGCGGCGCTTACTTGTGACGTCACACGGCGTTGATTAAACTTGGCAACAATCCCTCGCCTGCACTTTGTTTTTGCAGTGAAAATAACTTTGAACTTTTGTAAAGTTGTATCCACGCCAGTCTTCAAAACAATTTTACATTTCCTTTAAATTCTCGCACGTTCCTTGTAAAATGGTTTTCCTCCAGATAACCTTAATTTGTTGTACAGACAAAACAATTTCTTTTCCAAGAGAGTTGAATTTATGCTTATTTGAATATTCATCGAGTTAACTTACTTTCTGTTATTTCAGGGAAAACTTGACACGGCGGTCCTCCAATTTCACGTTGAAAACCCTGGCTATAAATAGCGCGGTGTTTTTACTAGCAGTATTCCTCACAACTCCAACCATCATACTGACGAACATGAAATTTGAGTCTGTCACATCAAAGTTACAAGTATGTTAGAACTCCAACAATGTCGTAATAATTACGTATCGGACTAAGTGAAGGGTGAAAGAAATTTCGGTTTTTTAAATTTAAGTCCATACAAAATTATTTTGGTACCTGTTTTATACTATGCCTCTATCAATCTAAAACCGAATGGTTCTAAACGTTAAGAAGATGAAAAGCCAAAAAAAGAAGAAAAAATGTTACTTTAGACCAGGGGCGTAGCCAGGGGGGGGGGATATCGGGATATATCCCCCCCGAAATTTTTGGATTAGTGATGAAATTCCGTCTATTTATACACAAATAAGTTCATATCCCTCCCCCGAAAAAATTTTCAGGCGCATATCCCCCCCCGAAAAATTTTCCTGGCTACGCGCCTGCTTTAGACTTGTTTCTGTAAAATGCACATTTTTGTAACAAGATCTAATAGCCATACTTTCATGAAACTTCTCAGAGTTAAAATTGGTATCAATATTTCTGGAATAAATTCATATAAAGCCTCAATTTGAAAAATATTTCGAAATGTTAACCTAAAATATAAAGGAAAGAATCAGTTTAGTTTTTTTAATGTTAAATGTCTCTAAGTAGTTTTAATACATGTCACAAAATAATATACATTATACATCATTTTGCAACTAAAGATATTTATGTAAAAGTAATACTTAAACTCGAGTTACCTTCTTACGAATAAAGACAATCTATTTTTGAAGAGAGAAAAACTGGCTATAGTAAAAATTTTAAAGCTCTTTTTGAAAAATACGGGAAAGAAAAATAAGTTTCTTTAAATTTTTACTTTGTGTTACATGTGTTTCATAATGCTAGAATTTCCGATAAACTACTTTTACTTAACTACAGGATGATTATAAGTGAAGTTTGTTTCAAAACGCTATAACCCCCTCCCTCCCCCCTCCCCACGCACACATGCACACTTATCAGAATGACGTGAAATTTGAACGAAATATTATTGAAGAAAGGAGAAAGCGTACGGTACAAGAAAAAAAAATAGTTCACAATTTAGGAACAGATGGCGCTGTAAGCATCGTAATTTTTGAAAGATTCAACTTCAAATGACAAAGGAATAGCAAAAAAAGCGGCTAAGGTGTAAATTATACGTTTAACCAACTCTACTGTTCAGTATGCATGACTGTACGTGTACAGGTGTGATACTGTTAGGTAAGTCCATTCACCACGGACATATGTCACATCGGATGGGAAAAAATCGGTTTTTAATCGTCTTGTGACCGAAATACGCATAAAAAGAATCAATAAAATGGGATTTTTAATTTCGTGATACTGGGGCTAAACATGTTCCTTATGCTGTCCACCGTTTTCTGCAACGAGAAACAACATGTTCCACAGCTGATCGAAGTGCCCCGACGTCACCTTCAGAATGTGTTGCGCAATGCATGCCTTCAATTCAGCTAAGTTTGCAATCGGAGCACTGAACACAACATCTTTTAGACGTCCTCATAGGCAGAAGTCACACGGATTAAGATCGGATGATCCGGACTGGCAGGCTGTAGAGAAATGACGGCTGATAATTCTAGCATGTCCGGACTTGCATAAAAATGACCGTCTGCATAAAAAAAACCGGACTTGCATTAAAATGATTCCATCCACACATTCACGTTGCTGAAGAGCTGGAATGACGTGGTTGCGCAAAAGACACTCATTACGCTTACCAGTGACGGTACAGATTACAGGACCGATAACAACCATCTCCTTGAATTTTACGATAAGTAGCCGTAAGATAGATGCCGTAAACCAGCATCACACAGTGACATTTGCAGAATGAAGTGGTACTGGTTGATTTGAGAGGGGATTTTCTGTTGCCCATATTTAGCAATTCTATGATTGACATATCCTTCAGATGGAAATGGGCTCTGTCTGTCCAATGTCCCACGGGCATTCATTGGCCACTGCCGTGCGAGCAAGAAATTCGGAAACTATAGTCTCGAAATCTATAGTATCCATTGCTTCCTGGAGTGCTGCTTGCTGGCAGGTCTCCAGGAAGCAATTCCTTCACATGGGTAATTTTGTATGGATAGCAATGCAGGATATTTCGTAGAAATTTTAAGCACTGTGGTCATAGGCATGTCAGATATGCGGACGATTACCTGTGCACTGCAGTGGCGGCCCGTGGTCAAAACTGTTAGTGCAGCCGGAAGCATATGAGCCCCCCCCCCTTTCCTCCGGACAGGATTGGAAAATCTTTGTTACTGAATTCGAAAGGTGGCGGATTAAACCCTCAACGAGGAAAAAAAAAAAGAAATTACATTAAAAATGTAAGAGATCCTACTTTACTTCCATAAAATGGACATAAATTTCAACCAGCCGATCTTATCCTCAAAATTGCATTAATCCATGTCTGATTCGAAGTTTCCTTAGAATTTTCTTTTGTAACGATAACTTGAGAAGAAAAGAAAAAAAAAAAAGAAAACTTACTTATTTTTTATAAGTCAAATCAATCCTTTCTTTTAAACATGCGAATCGGTCAGTGATGTCCCCATAAAAAGGCGTTGTTTTAATTCAGATATCAATAATTTTAAAGGCTCCTCTAAATGCCAGTTCTTGCTTACTTAAAAACAATACTGCTTTGATGGGTAATTGTCCATTCATAAGCGTCTATTCAGGCTTACCTTCTTGATAAATTCAGCAATATAAAGTCGAGAGTTTTCCAAACATATATTCTCCTTACCCCCTCCCTCACTTCTCGTCCGAGCCAATGAGTTAGTCGAGTTCTCAAGTTCAGCCGCCGTTAAAAAATATTTCATCGGCTGTATCAGCTGCATACTCCCTATGCCGGAGAGGCTGCTTACGTAGTCGTTGTCATGGCAACGGTGCTGCCAATTTTCTTTTCAGCGCTCTGGGCTGAACCAAAGATTTTCTCAATTGAATTGCCGGAAGATTAACGTGCTTTTTTTCTGAATGAGCGATCCGGCCACAATACGTTTTTTTTTTTTTGGTTTTTTTTCGGAGATTTTTTTTTAATTTACCGTAGGAATTCCACAATTCTAATCTGAATTTAGGAAAATTAGTAGAATAAATTATTTTAAAGTATGTGCTGATAATTTCAAGTGCAGCCCGGCTGTACTTGCTGTATCCCACGAGCCGCCACTGGCACAGTTTGAAAACCGCAGCTAGACTCCTTCTGCACTGCTGTAGCCACTTCTTCAACTGACGTCGAATCAATTCTTTTCCTCCCTCTACCTCTACCGGATTGCACATCAAAAGAACCTGTCTTTTCGGATTTCTGAATCATTTTTCCCAAACCCACAGCAGTCATGACCAACGACTTTTTTCATTACCCTCGAGTGCTTGAAACTTCTGCAGAGCTACTGGTCTGTCATCGTTCTTGTAGAGAAGCTTTACAACAGAGTGCGATCTTTCATTGAGACAGACATTAGCTGATTTCTCTGACGCGAAATGAGGAAAAGCCGTGTGCTCGGCGTTTTTATAGCAACTACAATGAATCGTGCGCATGACAGGTATTTTCCTTTACGTATTCTGACGCTTACATCGCCATTTACTGCTAAAAATCGGAACTTTTTTCTTTTTCTTATGCCATACGCTTCCCCCCTTCTTCAGTAACATTCCGTTCAAGTTCGACGTCATTCTGATCAGTGGTTCTTTTTTATAGCGTTTTGTAACTTAAACTTTCATTATAATCACCCTGCAGTCTGATCACACGACACAAGGCGGTACGGGCCTAAAACGTGCATATGCTTATGGTAGTCGGGGGTAAAGGTCAGCACGGGGTAAAGATCCGGATGTGTTTTTTTTATTATTTAGAAATCTAAATTAGCCACCCGGATTTTTCAAAGAGTTCCCTAGATGGCACTGGTTTTGCAAACAAAGAATCACGGATGTGCGATTGTCAGTTTTCATGTTATGAGGTAAATTACTTTTATGCGTATTTTGATGGGGTTTTTTTGTACTTATTTTTTGCTCGCAATTTTACAGTTTTACGTTTTGAGGATTTTTTGTATGGAAGCTAACCTAATAATAATCTCATTACTTTGTGTTTCAAGTGATACGACTTTTGATCATAACCGCAGGAAAGCAATTTTCATATCTTTTATCAAATGGGGCAAGAATCCGCATGTACGATGGGCTAAAGATCCAAATGCAGATCTTTGTTCCTAAAGCTTTGGGGTTGCCATGGTTTTGTTTGTTTGATATTCTCATATCGTGCCAAGTCTTAGCCTTCCAATAAATATCGTATTGGGCTAAGTTCTGGGCCATCTAATGAGGATGTCCCGGAAGAATCCATTGTCCGACATTCCTTGGCCGTGTAAAATTTTCAACAAGGCATGTATTTTATTTTATTTTTTATTTTATTTTATTTTTTAATTTTATTATTTATTTATTTATTTGCCACTAATTCAGTTTGTGATTGAAATATTTACGTTCAGATCAGTTCGTTTTAGCAATATAATAAGTTTTCCTAAAGCCCTTAGATATTTGAGTTCCTTTTAGTTCAGTAACAGCCACATGTCTTCCCCCTATTTTGTAAGTTTCTCTAATTAAATTTAACTGAAAGTGATTTTTTTTCTTTTTGTCTATCTGATTTTGTTAAACTAAGTTTACAATAGATGCTTAAGAGATTGTTATCATATTAAATCAAAATTTTCCATGCAGCTCATAGTTAAATTTTTTAAAAAAAAAGAAGAAAAAAATTAATTATACTCCACCAGTATTGAAGGTACTGATAGCAGTGAACCTCCCAACCTGACAAATAATAATTTTGCAGCAAAGATAACTCTGCAAGTTTCATTTTGGGAAATACTCGGAAAAATCTCAGCAAAACTTGTTTAGAATGCAAGTTTAGCATTCTGAGTTTTGTGCCAAGTCTTCCACCGCGAACTTTATCCCCATTAGGTGGGCAAAGATCCGAAAATACCAAATCTGTAAAAGTCACTCCCAATTTTTATGCATTACATTTTAGATAAAATTGATCATTTAAGATGACGAGTAAATTTTTAAGCTGTAGTTTAATAAAAAGTTTGGGCTCATAAACTGTTGCAATTTTTCAGAAATGAATTATAATTCAAAATTGCGGTAGGTAGATTTGCCATATACCTAACCTGTCATTCTGAGATTGGATAAGGAGACATTTCGCCCCAAATTTAAATCAATTTTCTTTTTTAAATGCTAAATGGAAGCCTGTTAAATTGTGAAAGTTTTAACACTTCATTTTTAATCATAGGGTTATTATCTGCATTCGGAACTTTACCCCGTCGTACATGCGGATTCCTGCCCCATTTGATGATGATACGAAAATCGCTTTTCTGCGTGTTGGTCAAAAGTCTTATCACTTGAAACATAAAGTAATGAGATCATTATTAGGTTAGCTTCCCATACAAAGAACCCTTAAAACTTAAATCTGTAAAATTGCGAGCAAAAAAATAAGTTCAAAACTTAAAAAATTACATGAAAATATGCATAAAAGTAATTTCCCTCATAGTATGAAAACTGACAATCGCACATCCGTGATTCTTTGTTTGAAAAACCAGTGCTATCTAGGGAACTTGTGAAAAAATCCGTGTGGCTAATTTAGATTTCTAAATAATAAAAAAATAAAAAAACACGCATCCGGATCTTTACCTCGTGCGGGCCTTTACCCCCGACTACCCCACGCCAATAATATCACGAGATATTGCAACTTTTGTTGATACACTCAGTGCAATTTCATTGGCAAACAAACTCTTAAGATGGCTTTTTCTGCATGTTCATATTTTCTTCAGCTTCATCTTTTAAAAATGCTAAATCTTTTTTTATATTTGAGATAAAGTTTTAAATTTTTTGTACATGTTCTTTATTATGTATTTGATAAATCTGTGTATGGAATTAGACTTCAGTTTTTTTTTTTTTTTTTTTTTTTTGTTTTTTTTTAAACAGAAATCATATGCAGATATGTTACATTTTATTGTTTTACACTATTTATAACAGTACAAAAAACTATGTCAGAAATAATATTACATGCATCTAAAAATCCATGCACAGTCTTGTGTAATATGTATTTGAAAACTTTTTTTTAAAAATTAGACAAAAATCTTTATTTTTAAAAAAGTAGTAGAGTTTTTGAAAAATCAGTTTTTTAACTTTTTTTTTAAATTTTACTTAAATATGCAGCTTAAAGAGTTTTTTTTTTTTAATGTGCTTTTAGTTGAACAATGAAATGCATTCAGTTCATCACTTGTACAATATTTTTTAAATAAAAAATACTGAAAAGGTAAACTGTTCCCTTAAATTAATTTGTTTAGTAAGCGTCTGTTATGATGAAAGTACATGTCAATAGGCAGTAATTATTTAAAGTGGATTTTGGAGAGTTTCTATGTTGCAGAGAAAAGGAAATAAGTGCGCTTTAATTAAGCTTGTAAAAGAATGAAAGAATGGCCTACATCGAAAATGCAGTCGAATCTAGTTTTAGCGAAGTCCCTTTACAGCGAAAATCTCGCTGTAGCGAAGCCTTTTGTAGTCCCCAAATCAAATTACAATACGGATATACATTACTTGTACAACGAAATTTAGTTAGATTGAAATGATTTCTCTGCTCCCTCGGATTTTGTTATGACGGGATTCGACTGTAGTATATGTAACGTTTACCGTTCTCTCAGTGTCGAACCAAAAAAACTGCTAACGGTGTACTGTAACATTTAGATTAAACTCTAACGGTAATGATTGGGTACGAATACACCTTAGTATTTTCTCACCTTCCATCCGTTCGGCCTTTAGCTTGAAGTAAAAGAATTCTCTTTCTGCTTTTATGTTGCTCTCCGGTATGGATCTTTGAGTGTCGAACACGAGACCCATGCCGGAAAGCAAACACGGACCCAAAACGAAGGACTCTACATTCATCAAAGATGATATTGGACTGCATATGAATTTGAATGTAAATGTATATTGCTAGAGTGCAAAAAATTATTTTCTTTCGTCATTTCTGTACCACCCTCAAAACGCGAGTATCCGACGTGATTTTTTTCTCTTCGAGACCTCTGAAAAGTGATTAAAGTCAGCATTTATCTTCATTCCTCTGACACCTTTTAAGATAAAATTCTCAAATTGTGTACATCACCTCATTAGTATATGAGACATATTTTACAGAGTGAGATTTTTAGACCTTTATGAAAATAAACAAGGGGAGTTTTTTTTTAAATATTTTTTTTTCCATTTACACTGCTCACTTATCTATATAAATAAAACAAAGTGCAATCTGTTAGTTAGTTAGTTTGTCTGTGTCTCGCGTAGCTCGCATACGAGTGATCGTAGATCAACCAAATTTTGTAAGGAAATTCTCCAAGACCGCCCCCCGACATACATCGAAGCGATTTTTTTGAAATTCGAATCATTTTAGGAAATATCGATAAAAAAAACGTGTCGCAAAAGGCTAATTTTTGCTCTCTGTCATTTCTTAATTGTAACCCCGCAGTGGGAAAAGCGAAAATTAAGCATATCTAGGTTGCCATATTTGGTAAGTTTATTAAATGATTCAGACTCTTGAAGTAAAAATAAAAGAATAACGATTTTTTTTAGATTATTTGTAGGGTTATTTTTTAATTAAAATATCGTGTGCATGTGAAGTCAGAGCAGGAATGAAATGTTTTATATTCAAAAGAAAAATAGGATTTGGAAATTTTCAGAGACTAAAATGTGCAACTTTTTAATTTGGCGAAAAATAAAATGGTTGATATGCGATTTTGAGAAGATGTGATTCTAGCGCTTGGCGCAATTTATCGTCTGCTTCTGCTACTTGGATTATGAATACACCTGATTGAGTTTTTGAAATATCGTTCAGTTCGAATTGTGCATTTTTCTGCGTAGCTTTTTCCCATCCGTTTCTAATGTATTAACATCCAGAAAAAGGATGTTAGAAATATCTTTAATTTTCTTTAATCACACTCATGAATAATGATATACTTTCCAACTTAATGGACTATAAGGAAAGAAAATAGGGAAGGCCCGTGTGTGCATCACATTATAATACGCTTTTAATATATAGCACTTAAGCACTTTAGTGCGTACTTAAAATCTGAAAGTGTTTCAGATTTTCTTACTTTTTTTTTCCCTTTCCGTTTTTTGATAAAGGCCAGTATATCCAGAAGCTCTTCAGAATTAATATAGACGAAAATAATTTGTACCTTTTTGTAGGTTTTTATCATTTAACCATCTTGTTTTTGTAACCTGGGGGCGGCCTGACACGGTAAGCATCTCATCTGGGCGCCGGCTTCGGAGTGGCGTCATTTCGAACTCAAAAACTAAGTACAGAATAAAAGGGGGCGTCTTTTTTACATTAGCAGGGGCGCCACTTACCCTAGGGCCGCTCCTGTTTGTAACCATCTTAATTTTAAATTCCATTCAGAATCTGAGAGATTTCAGTGCCAAGGAAGCCGGTGAAGAACAGGATTCTCTCCGAACAAGATTTATTAAGATGGCGAACCAACTGGTCGCCGGAGGCGGCTAGTCTCTAATAGATAAAGAAATAAGGCGTGTCGCCCTCTTTTTTAGACACTTTGTATAAGCCCAGAGAAGAGAAGTGTAAAATGTTATACGATGAATTCGACAATACATTTCTATTAGTTGTTGTAAAAATATAGAACTTTTGTTTATGAGAATATAAATATTGCTTTAGATAGTTTTCATTATACATATGTATGTTTTTTCCCCTAGGAAGTCGTTGTGCTCAAGTTTATTCCAACTTTCATTGTTTTTGTTTTGGCTGTTGGAATTGCAGCATTGGTAACATACTCATCTGGATACTTGGATTTCGAGACGAAGTAATATTTATTGAAAGCTCGTTTTTTATTTATTTTTATTGGGGGAGGGAGGGTAGTCTATGTATTTTAAAAAAGATAAAAGTGTATTATGCAGTAAAATAATACAAGGATTGATAATTTTATATTTTGATAACGTTATAGGATTCGTACATCAATGTCTAGTTTGATAAATAGCAAAGATTTAAAGAAAAAAGTCCAATCTACATATTTTTAATGTCCGTTGTAAGCTATTTAAATATTTCTCATTTGAATTGACATCTTTTAATTACCAGATAGTGATATACGGCAGGGCATTCAGGGCACGAGCCCAGGCCTCTTTAAAATAGCTTAGGGTCAGTGTTGATTCTGTCGTTTGAACAGCTTACCTGTGGATTGAGTTGAGAGTCATATTTCGGTAGCACACTGCGTGTACAGTTTTTTTTAGCATAATTTATTATTCCCATTAAAATGAAATAAACTGATGTGAATAAAAAAATGTTTTGCTTTATTCGAATAGAATTTAGGAATGCATAAATAAATATTTGTGAGTTCCTAAATTCTTTGATTTGTTTTAATATTTTTAGCATAACAGCTGTGTAGTAAATACTTATACAAGAATGGCTTCAAATATATTCTTTTAGTTCAATAGTATTCAAACGATAAATTTTTGCGCCCCTAAAGCTTTTGTGAACAGGGCCTTCATTTACATGCATAGGACTTGCTAATAACTTCAGAAACAAGAAAAATATACAGTTCATTCACTCCTTAACTACATGTTGTTTAAAGAATGGACACTTAAAAAAAAAAAAAAAAAAAAAAAAAGAATTAAGCATTTTCTCCTAAGGAGTATAATAGCTGTAAAAATTCAATGACAGGAATCGTGACTATACTAAATTCTACAGTGTCAAAAGTGTAAAAAACATAATTTCTTAATCAAAGTTTTAATTTCTAATTTACCACTCACTCTATTAGAATGTGTATTACGATTGACTAATCAAGCTTTCTTAATTAGAGAAAATTAAATTTTTGCGGAGAAACGAAAGTTTTTAGAAACGATTTTAAACGTTATTTGTTATAAATTGTCTTTTTTTTTTTTTTTCAGATCTGCCATGAATAGATCAATTATGTTAAAAACAGTCATCTTCTTATTATGTACAGTCGTAATATTACCCTCCCTAGGCTTAACAAGGTAACTCTTCCCACTGTTGTAATTATTACTATTATATATATATTCTGTGATAGCATAGCGTTGTAAACAATTATCAATCTTTTTGTTTTTCCCCATATAGCATTAGTGCTTATTTTACTAACACTAAAGAAGGCATGAAGGACAAGTGGAAGTAAGTACATTGTACTTTAAAAAGATGACTGCCATATCGTTTTTTCATTTGTAATACGACATATATACATATATATTTTTCCAGATGTAAGCAACTAGAAAATTGAATTTTTACGAACCCCTAATTTAGTTTTTATCAAATACAGTTCGCTCGTCCTTGGCACCTTCCCATCCACTTTGTAGCACCCCTGATTGAGAGCTTTTGCCATATTCTATGTACACTGCTGTCCAAAATTATAATTACAAACACAAAATCGTAATATTTGAAGAAAGACTAAATTTATTATAAATTGACAGCGATATATGCATATTATTATGGAAAAAAGCGTATGGAGCACTATCTGTGTACCCGTTCTTCACACGGTAGGAAATAAATATTTTTCTTGCACATACAAATCGGATTACTTCTAATAATGCGGTATGCGGAATCTCAAAAAAAAAAAATGGAAAATTTTTAACCCATTACTAAGTGTGCATTAGAGATACTAAAGTAAGATAAAATATTGCGCAATTGCAACGTGGTAACTCAAAAACTTTGTCAGGTCTTTCACGTTTTACAGGCAAAACTCTTTACTTTCAAAATGTCTTGTTTCCAAAACATAAAATATTGTTTTTTACTTGTAAGCTCTAGAATTAATGCGTTAGAAAAAACATCACATAATGTGGATAACTGTTTATTTTTTCATTCTTTGCGAATGCGTTCGTTTTGCACATAGCCTCAATATCGACAGAATTCTGCAAATTCCCTGATTCCTAATTGCTAGGAATACTTAGTCTCGGAAAATGAAAGTAAGCATATATTAAACTACTAGAACATTAACTCACTGGCGCTTTAAAAATCAGGGATTTTCAATGCTAGCTATTGGAATTTAGTAGCTGTAGGACGGACTTGATGCAATAGGACTATCATCCATCCGCTGGCGGAAGGCGGGTGAAATAGCGTAAGCATCTCAAAAGAAAATACTCCATTAGGGAGGGTTAAGTGCAGAACGTAAAATCAATAGTGCAGTTTTGACCAAGTTAGGCCACATCGTTTCTAGTTAGTGGTGCAACGGATATCAATTTGGCAGGCCGGATATCCGGCAAACAGTATGTTTTCTTTTTTCTTGTTTTATTTTCACTGGTTTTCTTAGATCATTGAGCTATTACTTTTTTCTTTAAATTTTCTATGAGTTTCAAATAATTTAATTAAAAAATCAGAAATCCATTAGTATGAATTTAATACCAGTTTTACTACAATTAAAAACATACAAATAACAATGTCGTGGATGTTCTCTCTCAATATTTAGATAAATATCTTAAAAGATCAATTCTTGAAAGAAAGACATCTCCATTCAACTGTTAGAAAATTAGTGTAACAAATTTCCATACTTTATTAAAATTAGGGGAGGGGCATTTTCTCACCAGCCATCAGCACTGCAGCAAGTACAGCACTACAGCAAGTTCGCTCCTCCATTTATGTATGCAAGAAAGTTTTTTTGTTTTCTGTCCAGCTTGTAAAAGAAATTTGGTATGTGCTCCACAAGATGCTTTTTTATATGACTTCGAAGAATTACTTGTAGTGATGATAACTTAAAAAACTATCCAGGGGAATAGTTTGCGGATGTTTTTCTTTTTAATATTTAATTTCTTTAGATGCTCTCAAGTTTAAGCGGCACGTACAAAAAAATCATACTTTCTTTTATATTTTACATTATACTCCTGTACTGATTACATTAAACACTTTGCGATGACGTAATGTATCGGAAATTAGTTCAAGTATAAACACAATAAAGCTCCGAAAGTAACCAATCTCACGTCAACAGAAGCGAAGTGATTGTGTAGTTAGAATGATGAAATGGAAAATTAGATTTGACGTGAAAAATATTTGAAAAGGTAGGTTTAACTGTCAGTGGCGGCTCGTGATCAAAAAAATAGGTGAAGAGCTTGATACCAAAATATTATGAAAAACACCTGATGCAGCCATTAACATGGGCGTCGGCAGAATATTTCCCAGGGGGGGGCAAAGGCTACTCCAGGGGGGCAAAGACTACTCAAGGGGGGCAAAGACTACTTTAACGTATAGTTACCATGTTGAAAAGAGCAAAAAAGCAAGGGAAAACACTGCATACAAAAATCCAGAGGGGGCCATAGCCCCCCTTGCCCTATGGTGCCGGTGCCCATGTCCATTAAGCATGGTAATTAGGCGGTGGCACAGGCCTTTCTGCGGAAAGAAATTTTTAATCTTTCAGCGATGCATTAATTCCTAATGCCTCCACTGGTCGACCCAGGGCCCGATTAACCTTTGAAGTGAGGGGAAGCTCAGTCTCATTTCGGGCCTCCTATCCCCTTTTTGTTTGGATTAAGTAAAGTTTTTAATGATTTTCTTTGTTAAAGGGATATTTAATTGATTTAATTAGTTCTAATGATTTTATTTGAAAAAAATATTTTTTTAATTAATTTGAAATTTACCTTAGATAAAAATATATTATTCATTATCTTCGCAATACTTTACTTAATTGTAATGAGATTTTACAGTATTTTTAAAATTACTGTAAAAAGTAAACTAAAAACATTTCCTTACTACTGAAACAATAAACTTTATTTATTTAGTCATATATTTTTCATGAGACATGGGGCTTTTTTCGGGAATTCTTTGTTCGTTTTGGTGACATCATAAAAATCACAACATGGAAGTTCAGAATTAATTTTGACCTTTAGACGATTTTTAACATTACATATTGAAAGTTTACCCCTTTCTACCGACCAAATGTTCCTGATAATAGAAAATTTTGTCTCAACTGGAACAAATATCCCAAGTATAGACATCGCATACTGAACTAATTTAGAAATGTTGCTGCATGGAGTATCAAGACTTCTAAAATACCTTAAAAATAGCTTTCCACTTCTCTTCATTAAAAATCTTTACAATAACTTAGAAGATCATTTAAAAACAAAATTTTGAATTTTTATCCGTTTTGTAGTCATTTTTGAGCCCCCTTCAAATTATGACGGGAAGCTTAAGCTTCTCGAGCCTTTTCGCTAATCAGGCTCTATGTCGACCACGAGAAAGAACATCTCTTTTATCGTCATCATTCCACCGACTAAACGGTGTTTGTAATACATTACAGACTATATCATTTACAGGAAACATAATGAAGGTGAATAAACAGAAAAGAAACTAACTATTATTATCATTAAAATTAACACAAGAAGAAACTCTAAAATTTTCAAAAGACAGCAGTAAAAATCTCATGTGCCAAAATCTCAAACAAATCACGTGGTTTCATTTTCCTACACAAATTTGTGCTTGGAGATGCACTACGCTGGGTTTTCTCTCACTTGAAGAGACAGACCGTTTTCTGAGGGATCTCTTCACCTGATAGAAAGTAAAGCTGTAAAACTGAATGAAGCGTTTGGGGTTACCATGGCAACCCCCCCCAATAAGTGCAGTAGAAGAGATGATTTTTCCTTAGCACTTCACAACTCACTCCGTCAGAACCCGCGTACCACGTGACTCTAACAATGGACCAATCGTGACACAACTCTTTGAAGCTTTCTTTGGCCGCGCGGTATATTATTTCTATGCGCGCGGCAAGGGGAGGAGAGGGAAGAGAGTTTGGATTCACTGATAGTAAGAGCATGATTTAGCACATAGTCTTATGGCAATTGGGCTTTCATCAGAAATTTAAGTGTATTCTTACAGACTAAATTTGAAAAAAGATTATGGCTTGCTTACGTTACACAATTTTTTGTTACTTACAATACTTGGTGAAGAGGCACTTCACCTACTTCACCTGAAAAGCCGCCACTGTTAACTGTGCCAGTTCTTATAAAATAATCCCAATCATCTTCTGTAAATTTTTTAGATGTCTCTTCCTTCCTGACAACGGTGCCTTCTTCATCACCTACGTCATGACCACCTCCTTCATAGGTAACATTATTCAGCTACTTCACCTGCCAGAAGCATTCGTTTGCTTCGTGGGTTCGCTGACAGCGAAATCCGAAGCAGAACGAATCATCATCAGGAAAGTAGGTAACGATTTCGATTGATACACCCTTAATCCTTGTGATACATTTTTCACACTGTTGTCTTGAGTGTTCCTTTTGTCATTTATATATATATATGTGTGTGTGTGTGTGTGTGTGTGTGTGTGTGAGGAATGGCCTTACGCCATCCTTTGTTGAAATGATCAACACTACACCAGGCTTCTAGGTTGAACAGTTTATTTCAAAGTTCGGACAGAGGGCAGGAGTCAGGCCGGCGACCTTTTAGCTCCGGAGCTATCTTTCTCTTTACATTGTGATCTCGAACAGCTCCTAACAAGATTAAAGCTCCAAGCTCCTGAAAAAGCTCCCGAAACCTCCGTGCTCCCGCTCAAATACTCCCCCAGTTACTACACCTGCTGGCCGGGCACAGCACGATCGCGAAGGCGTTACTCTCAAACGCAATTAGTCAACCAGATTGTCAATCAAGACATGAGAAACACCCACTCACCCAGGAATTCCTAAAGCGCGCAGCAACGAAACCACAGAAAACTGCAAACACTGCCAAATCAACAATTTTACTCCCCATGGAACTTCAAAAATCGTCTCTGAGCGCAATATTTGTATGGCCGAGAAACAAACTCCACAGTAAGAGTAACAGAGATCAAAGAAGGCCCTTTCAAACAACATCAAATCAAACCAGGCCAAATTAGAAAAGTTTATTTTATTATTACATATATATAATTTTTTTTAATCACACACAAAACTTTTAGTCCTTAATGTTGATCAAATTTAGAAATTAGATGACTTGTTTTACTCGTACTTTAGTAACATAGTGTGCCCAAGGTATTTCTATGAAGCAAAACAGACATCGTAACTTCCTTTCTTTTATTCAATTTACAATATATTACAGCACACTTATGCAGGTCTTGTATTACTAATGATTTTAAGCCATACCAGTTTGAAGTACGTCACTAATTACATTCATCTATTTAAACTCTGTTTCATTTAAAAGCACGATGTCGATTGTTAGATTTTCTTCGTATGGTACATAGGTTAATTGCTAGGAGTAGGTTAATTCATGGACCAAACTTTAAAGGTAGGTTACAGGCCCGAACTGGCCAGGGTGTCCGACTGTCTGTAGACGGGTGGGCCCCCACCCTCGGCGGGCTCTCCCTGCTGAGTGTGGGCCCCCAAATGGAAAATAGAAAGAAAATAAAAAAAGTGCTGTAGTGATAGCACTTGAATGAAGTTTGACACATACAACATTTTTTGCAGCTGCAATTGCGCTCCAGAAGGCTTCAAAACACTTCATTTTAAATGTAGTTCTCAAAATTTTTTGAGTGAAGGTTCCCGAATGAACAACGGATTAATTAATATGAATGGGCATATTAATTAATAGATCAATATTTTATTAGTACATTAATTATCAATCATAATCAATTAATAACACCATACCTCCCTCCCATACCCCGAAAGTTAGCACATCCTATTATTTATCGGTTATACAATAACCCGGGCCCCCCTTCTCTTGAGTCGGGCGGGCCCCTACCCTCCCAGTCCGGGCCTGGTAGGTTAAATACATATAAAGAGGCATTTTTTGGATAGCAATGTGGAATTGGAAATGAAAAATACTATGTGGTTTCAGCACGATGGGGCTTCATCCATTTCCGCAATAATGTCCTTAACCTCTACATTGTACTTAAGTTATAGTGAAATTGTTATGTTTCAAAGATATAGCAAAAGTTTTGAACAAAGTACGCTTAGTTACAGCTTAAACTTTTTCAATTATTCTGTAAGAAATTTAGAGTTTTGATTTTCCCTCGGTAAGCTTTTTGAATAAGAATTATTTTAATAAATTCTGAATAAATCACCAAGAATAAGCGTTTTTTTTTTTTTTTCAAATTCGGATAATTTTTTGTCGATGTACTTCTGCACTATTATTTCTCTTATGCCAACCTCTTTTAGATGTGTAAAATTTTCGTTTCTGGCAGTCGGTCATCTTGAAGTAACCAATTTTATGTGATGGTGTAACGTCATTCTTATGACGCTTTTTCTTGTGCTTCTCTCTAGTACGTAGCAGTGAGGATTAATAGGTTTGGGTTTTCCATATTTTAACAAAACTGGCCTGCACTTCAGTTTCAAAAGGAAGAATTCTTTTTTTTTTCTTCTTTTTCTTTTGACTGTCATTCAAAGTCTCCGATCAGTTTCTGAGCAGTGATTGAGGGAGTTCCGTAGTAATATGTATGTATATATGTAGTTCAGATTTTATGCCCTGTGTGACGAAGTTAACATGTTCCCACACCATTATGTATATCGTCTGTTGCCTGCAAATGCTTGTTTATCCGTAGTTTGTGCTGTGCATGTCGGCCGCCAAGATCCGCCATCCAGTTATGTGTCTTTTATCATATGTATTGTGCAATTGAACAAGTGTTCATGTTCATCAGTAAAGAATAAGTCAACAATTGTAAGTGTGTTATTTTGCAGTTATTCACGTGTGATTGCATAACCACACCACGTGCACTTTAATTGCATCGTTATATTTCAAGTTTTGTGATTAAGAATTAGAATACCATCAGTGGCGGCTTGTGACCCGTTTCAGTGGTGGGGCCCGAAAAAAAAATAGTGCCAATTAAAATCGCGAAAATATATATACATATAGAATAACCTATCCCCACGTGCACACAGCGTAAGTATTTAAAATTTCTCAAACGACAAATAATTATCGAATTTACTATACAACTTTTGCTATTTTTTACCTAGTTATGTTAAATTGAAAAGTTTACTTTATTACTAAACAAAAAGCCACATTTAAATATTTAATATTTATGTTCTTTATAGTTGCCTGTTCATAATTTTTTAGATGATTTATTTATTTTAAAATAAATATCAACATATATAAAAAATACATTTATACATCGCTTTTCGTAAATTAAGAAAACAAAACAGAAAAATATCTGACTGCACTGCAAAATACAATCACGCAAATAAAAAATCTGGAGTGACTCCACTCGACTTTCCGAACACTTACGATTAAGATCATTACCAAGCACTTAAATAAATTTTAATCGATGAATAATTCAAACATATATACCAAATTGAAACTCAATCGAATGCACCGTTTAAACGCTTGCGCACTTTCAAGAATTTCTCCCCATATGCCATTATGCCATAACATAAAAGAAAGTTTTGTCGTAGCCCTTTAGGAGAACTATAAGTCCTATACACACCAAAATCAATACCGGTCTTAGGATGGTGGTTTATAACATGTATACCGAATTTGAGCTCAATCGAATGTATCGTTTAAACGCTAGCGCACTTTCAAGAAATTCCCCCCATAGGCCATAATGTAAAAGAAATCTTTGTCGTAGCCCTGTAGAAAAACTATAAGTCCTATACACACCAAAATCAATACCGGTCTTGCAACGGTGGTTTATAACATGTATACCCAATTTGAGCTCAATCGAATCTACCGTTTAAACGCTAGCGCACTTTCAAGAAATTCCCCCCATAGGCCATAATGTAAAAGAAATCTTTGTCGTAGCCCTGTAGAAAAACTATAAGTCCTATACACACCAAAATCAATACCGGTCTTGCGACGGTGGTTTATGACATATATATCCAATTTGAGCTCAATCGAATGCTCCGTTTAGGAGCTATCGTGTTCACTCACATACACACAAACACACATACACACACACACACACACATACACACATACATACATACATCTCGTAAAAATAGCATAAATGGATTCAGAAGTCTTCAAAACGTGTAAAAACACCAAAATCTCGAAGTCGATTTTTTTCATGATTACAATACTTTCCTTACATGGTACATGTTCGGAAAGTAAAAAGGATTTCCTCCTAAGCGGAAAATTTCGCCAATATCTACCGATTGCCGAAATTTCTCCGTACGGTCGTGTAGATCACCTTCCGGGGCCCGAAGATCTGGGCCCAGATGGTAGCGCCAAATAAGCCGTTTGGATGCCAAGTTAATTCCGCGTCAGTATGGCTTTTGTGCTCAATGCCAAATAGGTAAACCCGGTGAACGGAGAAGAGACACCCAAATCAAGGCAGGCCAGCCCATGGCCCATGCATGGTTTAGATAGAGGAAAATCGTATAACTATCGCTTTTTTAAGCGCGTTTTTTAATGGATAGTATTAAAATATAGTAAAACGCGTGTATTTTTTTAATGAAGGTAAATTATTGAAAGAACTGCCTTACATAATAGGAAGATACTTTGATTTAGACGGTGCTTAGTCGGTGGGGCCAGGCCCCTCTGGCCATTAATGACGAGCCGCCACTGAATACCGTCTTGTGGAAATGTGATTTCTTTCTTTCTTTTTCAGTCATACGTTTGGGATTTTAGCTACGGTGTTCAGTACTCACACGGTCTGTTGATATACACTCTTGTGTTGTTCTACAGTTTACTGTGCCCGCTAATAGCACCGTTCGGTAAGTATATGAACCACTTTGCATCCACTGAAATACAGTGAAAAAAAAGTTCTGTTTTTACTAGGCATCGATCGATAGTATCGGCGCAGATACCGATCCCCCCCCTCTATTATTATTACCCTCCGCTAAAGAGGGTAATAGTTTTGGGCAGACAAAAAAAGTCGTGGATGATAATTGATAGTAAATAAAATCTTACAGATCTCACGGAAATTTGAAACACACCAAGATCCGACACATGATTGGAATAATGGATACTTGAAAAATTTCAAAGTAACGTCAGATGAAACAAAAGGGGAAACTGTAAGATTTTGTCAGAGCGTCTGCGACTGGCTGTCAAGTTCCCGAGGTTCCGATTTCATTTTTCAGAACTTGGATTTGTTTCCAGAGTCGCGTTCAAACTTTTGTCCCTCCTCGGAGCAAGTGGTGGTGTTCTGTCGTGGCATTTCTAAAATTTTCATTTTTGCGGGATCAGTGTGAAATAGCTCGTAGGCTTGGTATTTCACGCTCTACTGTTCAGTATTACATCGTTAAATATCAGAAGAATATACCCGGGACTGTTGTTCAAGGCCGCGCTGGCCGTCCTCGCCAGTTGTCTAATCCGGAAGAAAGTCATCGTGAAACTAACCGTCTATTTATGCAAAGAAAAAGGGAAGATCCAGATTTTCGTGCTCAAGAAGCGGAATCCAAATCCAGAAGACAAGACAGAAAACGTTTACGACTCTGTCTAGATATACCATCGAAAAGACCAAGAACAGATACTGATCTAAATGTAAGGTGTGAAGAACTAGAATTTCGTAAATTAGCTGAGAAATTTTTCGAAGCTGTTGCTGATGGTCCAATCCACCAATGCTATTGTTGTGATCGACTGTGGTTCAAAAAGTCAATAAGAACCCATTCCAAAACAACTTTACTGTCCAAAGGAGCGACAACGGACTTTATAAAACTAGTCTTTTACAAAGATATCGATGATATTGACAAATTTTGCAAAACATGTTACGATTGTTTGATTAAATTGACAATACCAGAATTAGCTATAAGCAATGGCTTCGAATTCCCCGAAATACCGGATTGTTTAAAATACTTGACACCACTGGAAGAACGGTTGGTTTCTCCCCGTTTGATTTACATGCAAATACATCCTGTACATGGCTGCCAATACAAATTAAAAGGTTCTGTCAAAAAACCTCTTTAGCGGAGGGG
This sequence comes from Cheiracanthium punctorium, assembly GCA_038373885.1. NCBI lineage: Eukaryota > Metazoa > Arthropoda > Arachnida > Araneae > Cheiracanthiidae > Cheiracanthium > Cheiracanthium punctorium. Next base: position 29,359 of record JAWZYV010013396.1, read on the forward strand.
AAACTAATTTCAGCTGAAGGCTGAATATTTTTTTTTTTTTTAATTATTATTATTATATTTATTTATTATTATTATTATTATATTTATTTATTATTATTGTTATTTTTAGTTTGGTATTGGTATCGATATTTTCACATTTTAAAAGTGCCTGCAAAGTATTTGTCCCCGATACATCTGTCTGTTCTCAACGATACTTTAGCTCTTGTAGAAGAAAAACTATGCAGACGCAATACTACACTAGAATCTATATTGTTCGAAATTTTCGGGGCGATCTGCTCTTCTAGGGTTAAATTTAGGCTAAAATGCATATTCTACGCAACAATTAAGTGAATTTTGCATTTTGTTGCGTGTAAATTTGTTAACTAGAACTCCAGCAGGGGACCTTTGAATTTCGCCATTGAATAACATAGTGTTTGGTGGTTTCTTGTTAAATGTTCGCGATATTACTTGGCTGACTTCAGTTTTAAATACTTTGTGGCGCCAAATTTGGCAATATTTCTCCAAAAAGCTACCAAGCTTGGCGATATTTGACGCTTTTTTATTAATGGTGTCCTGAATGTTTGCTTCCCTCCTTTAGTATTACGTAATCAAGACATACACGACCTATAGGAAATGTTGCCTTAATTGAAATTCTTGGAAATTACCGGAAATTGTGATGAAAAAAGGTATAAATACGAGAGAGTAGATCATCCCATGAGTCAACTGTGAATCTTGCTAGCTGAGAACTCATTAGCTGGAAGACCCATAACGCTCCGTATTGTGTTTGTGCTTTCATAGGCGTCTTTTCGCTTATTTTTCGAAGCTTATTTGTAAAGCTCTTTGTGAATTCTGTATTTTTGTATTTTGCGGAGTAGTTTAAGAGTTGTGCGCTAGAAGTTTTAGTCTATATAAGGTTTTTATTGTGCGAGAAATATAAAAGGAGTTCAGAGAATATGTCCGAAAGTGCAAACGAGTTTCGGGAGAAATTTTTGGCCCGACTGTAAGTACTAGAAACCGTAAGTACTAGTAACCACCAGTACTGTAACGGGATAGATAAATACAGTGTAGTAATAGTCGTCTTTGGTAGTTAGTGTAGCAGTAAAGTTTTTTTTAAAGAAATTTTTTAAGAAAAAGCTTTTTTAAACTTTTTGAAATCGGAGGGTTAGATTACTGCAAAATAATACTTCATTTTTTTCGCAGGTTTGGCGTACTTTGTACTGAAATATGCCGTGGATCGGTACAACATTTGTTATGGCTGTTCGCCTTCCCGGACCAGTTACAATGTCCACGCCTTGGCCATTTATTTCATGATGTTCGCTCTCAATGCCTCGAATCTTGGTCTCTTCTTTCTGCTGTTCATCAGAGGATCAGGTAAAAACTTTTATTTTTTAGTTCTTGAGCATTCAAAAGGCCGTTTTTTTAACAAATTCATTACGACACACGGCAGGGCCGGATTTGTAAACGAGGGCAAGCAGTGGTGCAGCCTGGGGCTTCCACAAGAGAGGGACCTTTACAATAGATATATTTACATAAAGTTTCCTAACGAAAACCGAATATACCGAAATAATCAATGATTTTTCGTAAAAAAAAAATACTCGCGAGGTTACATTCATTAACGCTGTACTTAATTAGTTTGTTTATTTTGTTTTATTATACTTGCAAATGCTTTTGTGGTGAAATCATTTTATTTGTTTTTTCATAATAAATTATTAAAATACTTAAAAAAGAATTGCTTAAAAAGTATAACTCCACGATCTTCATCCCCTAGAGAGTCGGGTGCAACGCAACTGCTTCTTGCCACAAATTTTGCGTACTACTTGCACTCAACGTCATTGGTTGCCAGCCATATCAACGCTACATTAAGTGGGTAACACCACACCAGAATTATTCCACATCAATTTTTAGGCAAATATAATCTACTTCCAGTGGAAATCGAACTCGGTACCTTTAGGCTATGAGTTAACGCTGAACCCACTTTCCCGTACAGTCGTCGAAAAATTTGTTTAACTTGCTTGAAAACTAATTAGAGGACCATCACTTGCTTATTGCCTCCATACCTCTAAATTCGGCTCTAACCCACGTTACCCAATGTGGAACCTTTATAACCTACTCAGTCCCCGTGAATCACGTGTGATAAAAATGTTGGCTTTAATTAATGATTTTACTTAAAATAATTTTATATCATGTGAATGTGAACATTCTGCACATTGGCAAACGGATTTATTTTTCTTTCCCGTTACACAGGAAAATATTTGAATCTTTAGCACTAATTTTATCATTTCTTTCTTCCTTGTACAAAGTAAAGGAAGAATAGGGATCGAGAAAATTTTTTGCGGTGAAAACGTAGAGTAAATAAACACTTAAGCACATTTTTTTTAATTGGTAATATTTTATACCTTATCAACACCCCCTAAACCTTTAGAAATAGCGTTCTCTGTTAACGGCCGCTGCCGCTAAACAAGAGCGCACACGATCGAAATTCTCTTCTGTGGACATCATTAGCGTTAGCGGAGGTTTAAAGAAACGTATGTGAATTCGAAACAACTTACATTACTAAATTATTATCTTATGATAGCTAGTAGGCTATGGACCAGCTCTTCCCAACCGGCAGGGCACCAGAAAAATAGGCAGAAAGCTAGTGACATTCATGCTTTCAAAAATCATCTTATTTATTCTTATTTTCCCTCCAAAATATATCTATTGTCTCTTAAAATGTTTATCCAAACTTTACCGATAACATAATTTTGTAGAAAAGGCGAGTAAATGTCCACTGAAAGAATAAAAAACTGTATGCATGCTGAGGAATGTGAGGGAAACAGTAAAACCTAACTTAGCCACCTGTCTAAGCTGACCTATTTGACCAAGAACGGGTTGGCTTAGCTATTTTAACATTGAGTGAATCCTTTGTAAGTTGACCACCCGTCTAACTTGTACGTTGACCAGGTAATTATGTAGAATTTGTCCCAAAACATAGCTCAAAACCTTTGTAAGTTGACCATTTCCAGAATTTTTCTATGTCTTTCTTCAAACATTTTTTTTTTCTTCTAATTATTCTTTCCCATCTTTGTGGAGGGAAAGCATCACTGCATATTCATTTCAAGGGTAGACAAGAACTGTTCCCAGAAAGATAAATAAATACTGTTCTCAGGAAGGTAGATAATATCATTTGATTTTAAGTTCTTTGGATAATATTGTTCTCAGAAAAATACAGCAGTTCAGCATAAAACACTCTTTTTCGCAGAAATTTTGAATAATGTTATTCAGAAATTACTGGTACCAAACGGTAAGCTAAGCTTTCCTGGGATGTATTATTCCTCTTTATTTCTTATGTAAGTATATTTTTTTTTTTGTTAATACATTAGTACATGTACAGTATTTAGATATGTGTGAAGTACAAAACCCTTAATACGTACGTACGCTGTGCCAAAATGTATTAATACAGTAATAAATTGAGTTTCATAGTTGTATTAGCCTGTTTCTGTTCAACTTACCACTGTATATGTAGCACACATAGTAACTATATGTACTATGACAATATCCAATAATCAATATGTAAGTATAATTAACCCATTCGTGCCTGGATATTTTTGCGACTTTCTTCGATTTTTGCTAACACCAGCAGTAATTGATAAATTTCTGATGTCAACTTTTTGAACAAGGGATGATTTCATTTGAAATCATTATGTATAAAAATTGAAATGTCAACATCCTACTTGGCCATATTAAAATATTTTGTGGAATTGAGGTTCAATACTCGCGAATAAAGGCTAGGAAAAATAAATAACGTTTTCGACTGATAGCGAAAATGCCGTCCCAAAAAAGGGACGCTAGGCATAAATGGGTTAATGTTTAACCTTAATGAGCAATATTATTCCTATTTTGTGTCATTTTGGTTTCATATTTTATATAATTTTGTAGTATACTACATGTACTATGTGTAACGTATAAGTAGACAGATGATAAAATACGAAAATCGAAAAGTAAGTACTATTGTACCCTTGATAAGTTGGCAGGGCCTTATTATCAGATGGGCAGATCGGGAATTTGGCCAGGGCCCCCGGCTTGCAAGGCCGCCAATTTCACATATTGTTCTGCAATATATTTTTATCAAAATTTTATGAAAAATAAAACAAATTTCATAGATGGGGGCCCCCAAATTCATCAATGCCCGTGGCCCCCGTTGTTCATAATCAGGCTCTGTAAGTTGGCCACCTGCCTAAGTTGACCACGAAAGCGTAAAACCACTAAGTGGTCAACTTAGCAGGTTTCACTGTATAATAAATATAATTACGTACGTATTTTTTCAATGAAAATTACATATGAATGCAATTTTAACTTTACAGCCTGGGTTCCTATCAATTATGCATCTCTAGTCGTAACACTGCTCACGTTCGCCTTGTGCATCATCAGTCTAAACAATCCACGGATGCACTGGATTCCGGAATGGCTGCTGATGCCGCATAAATCTGTAAGTAACACAACGATTCTGCTTTTTACCACTTTTCATTTGTGAATATATAGATAAAAATAAAATGTATTGTAGCCTTGACCGCATAGTGAGACTCTATAATCAGGCACATAAAAAAAAAAAGACGTGTGCACAATTTTCCTGTTCTGTTATGTGTTTCTTCGTGTTTTCTCAAATTTTATGGAAAATAATATTGGCATTTCAATCATCTATGAATAAAGAATTCTAATAAAAAATCCTTTTGCTATCGGAAGTATTTGCAAAATATATTTTATGAATATTGTTACGAATTTTCGGGGCAACCCGCTGTTCTGGGGCTTAAAATAGTTCAAAATTCGTATTCTACGCTTTAAATAGACAAATTTTGCTTTTTGTTGCATCAAAATCGGTCAACTAGAACCGGAGACGGAGGTTTTGGTTTCCCCATTGTTTTTCTATCTGTTTCTAGAAATCTCGAGAAATATGGGTCCTAAGGCTTCGGTCACTTCACTTTTGGGGACTTATTTTTGGCGCCAAATCTGACGATATTTCGCCGAAAGTTGCCAGGCTTGACGACATTTTGGTCATTTGGCGCGATTTTCCCAATGGAGCCTTTAAAGCTGCTTTTGCTGCATTAAAATCATATAAAACCTAACATTTCTCTTCTATGACGTAATCAAAATTCCCGCTTTATGTAGAATCTTCGAGAAATAGACTTTTCTGGAAGCTGCCCGCAGTATCTGCCTCCTCTATAAATACCAGCTCGCTGCTCCGAGAGTTCTGTGTGAATGGAGCTCTCTCAGTGAGTACGCTTGCTTCGCTCTGTGATAGAAGCGGTGTTTCGCGCTTGTTTTCGAAGCTGTTTTTAAAGTGCTGTGTGTAAATTCTTCACTGTTGAGTCTTGAGAGAGTGTTAGTGTTCTCCCTCATATATTTCTACTGAATTTTACCTGTGGAACTGTTTTATTTTGTGTGAGAATGACAGCATTTGTGAAAGCTTCTGATCTAAGCGGACTGTTAAAAGCACATTACTGATTGATTGTGCTTGTGAATTTTGTACAGCTGATTGTTCAACTAAGTTCTAGAAGCAATAAAGTTTGTGTTCCATTCTGACAAATGGACTTTTTACTAGAACTTTCTACACCAACTGGACTTTAGAACGACGAACCCAGGAAACAAGCAGACATGGGCGCCGGCAGCATAGGACAAGGGGGGCTGGATTTTTAAATGCAGTGTTTTTCCCTTGCTTTTTTGCTCTTTCCAACATGGTAACCATACGTTGAAGTAGTCTTTGCCTCCCCTTGGGAAATATTCTGCCAGCGCCCATGCAAGCAGAGTATTCTGCAACAATATTAAAACATAGAAAACATAGTTTTTTTTCAAATTTTTAATGGCTCCGGCAAGGGCTATAGTAATCATACTCATCCCACCCTCATAAAAAGATATTAAAAATCAGTCACTTTTTGACAGCCGTAAAAGAAATCTCGGTCCGTTCAGTTAGTCCACTTATTTCTTTCACCCAGTTAGTTTTCTAATGTGCTCACTCGAAGTTCACTATTTGGCAATATTTCAGAGACATGCAAACTGGTTTTTAATAGGTTGTCATCTTAAACATTAAGCTACTGGGCAAGGCTAAGCTAGCCGGCTTGGTGGATAGTTTTTTTTTTTTTTTTTTTTTGATAAGTTAAATTATTATTAGATATTATTATTATTATTTCCTTAAATCAATCTCAGTCGCAAAAATATTTTTATGTACTATTACTAGAAATAAATGACCATTTACGATATTATAGAGCTGAAAATATAATTATGATTTTAGTTGCTTGCCCGCCTGTGTTCGTAGTCCAAACATTTCTTAGCAAATAAATTTAACTGTTCGTTCTTTTACCAGCTGATTCCGTTAGCAAATTATCTTTGTTAATCTCATTAGATCTAGGAGTCATATGGTATAAAATTCTCCTAGTATTTAGCTAGAAAATACTCCTTCTTTTTTTTTTTTTTTTTTATGGTAACATGAAGCGGCGTAATTTGGCGTGCAACATTGGAGGGCAAAATGTGTCCTATTGTAGAAAATGCCATTTTCAAATAGGTTATATCCTATTTGCCCCTGACGTTTAGCGGGTGCAATTGCCCCCTCTTGCCCTTAGTAAGTCACGCCTAGGACATGAAGGTTATATCTAGTCTTGCCATTACGGGACGTTCACTTGCCAACGGATTTCCGGGACTTCCACGATTGCAATTCGGGACGGGGCTAAAAACGGCGGGACAGAAGGGCGAGAAACACAATTACAACCGGATTTAATTTTTACATTTTGAATAGTTATCGGGTGTCCAAAAAAATGACTGATGGATTTTGAAAGTCAATAAAAAAAAAGACGGAATGCGATAGATATGTATTGTTTGCGGCCTTATGCTTAGGAAATCAGGGAATTTAATCCCACCAAATTTCAAATTTAGTTAACATTTCTAACAAGAGATGGCGCTGCAGGCAATCTGTAACAGGTATAGTTGAAAAGAAGTATTTCAGCTCGCCATTCCGAAGTTCGTCGTCAAGCTGATAGTGTGTGCTGTTGAGATTGCAAGTCCGCTCTACCAAAATGGTTTTTTCCGTTGAGAAGCGGGTATTTATTGTGTTAGAGTTCCACCGCCTGGAACACAGTTTTGTTCAAACGAGGCGCAGTTTCCAAAGAAAATTTCATGTGAGAAACGGACAGTCAAAGAATGCGATAAGGACTCTATTCCAGAAATTCGAACGAACGGGGGGCGTGAATGGTTACCGTACTGGAAATGTCGGCCGGCCGCGCCTTTCAGTTACAGAGTCGAATGCTGAAGCCGTACAGCAGGTTATCCAACAGCGGCCCCGGACTTCAGTACGCCGTGTTGCATCTTGTACTGGACTCCGAAGAATGAGCACTCACCGTCTTATGCGTCACAGCCTTCACATGTTCCCGTACTAAATCCAGATTCGCCATCTACTCAGTCCAAATGCCATTAATGCACGCTATAATTTCGCGAACGCCATGCTGCAACTTGTGGATGACGGTGAAATCGATGTTGGCAACATATGGTTCTCAGACGAAGCGAATTTTCACCTCGATGGCTATGTCAACAAGCAGAGCTCGCGAATTTGGGGAAGCGAAAATCCTCATATTGTTGAACCTTCATCCCCGCATTCACCAAAAGTAATGGTATTGACTGCGGTTTGGAGGACTGTTCGAATGCCTCCTGGTTCATGCAAGACGGTGCTCGTCCACATCGAACGTATGCAGTATTTGATTTCTTGAACGAACACTTCAGTGAGCGGGTAATTGCCTTGAATTGCGACATGCATACAGGAAGTGGCATGGCATGGCCTCCTCATTCGCCAGACTTAACGCCCTGCAACTTTTTTCTTTGGGGGTACCTGAAAGATTTGGTATACCGCCAAACTCCACAAACAATTGCGGAGCTGAAGCAGCACATCTGTACTGCATGTGAGACAATTCCAAGTGACATGTTTGAACGGATGTCTGGAAATTGTTATGACGTCGAGCAGACCCTTCTCCATGCGATGGCGCCATACGTCAGAAGTTGTTTTGTTCTCAGTTCGAGAAGGCGCAGAGTCAGCGACGGTGTTGAAGAATGCATGGAGATGTACCGCGAGTTTAAAACGGACTCTTGTGGTTGTAGCACATACCTAACACCGTGAATATATGTAATGTGAATGTAACCCTGTGTTTTTATGGATGTGTTTGTGACAGTGAAATAAATCGTCCTGTTCGTCCTATAATTGTGTCCCCATCTGTTTTTGCACGCTACCGTACAAAATTTTTGCCTCAGACTGCGTCACGTTGTTGCAGGAATTGAGGGTTACATTGAAAATGTCATTGTTTAGTTTTTTGCAACAGTCCTTGCAAAATTTTCATACCGGTTTTTATTTTTTCATAGTTTTCAGCGCCAACTGTGGGTGAAAATGTTAACTAAATTTGAAATTTGTTGGGTAAAACATAGTTAACAAATAAAAGTTAAAACAATCAGTCAAGCTAACGAAAAATTAATATTAATTATCAGTATTCGGTCTCCTTTATAATCAAAACAAATAGTACTATCATCTGCAATTAAATCAAATAAACTGTTTATTTCCTTTCACAACAAATGTGTGGTTGTTTTATGCCAAAGCTATGCACAGACTATCTGCCAAGAATAGGGGTGCCTTGGTCTGAGGACTTTTTATGGAGTTCTAACGCGTATTCACATTACATCTGGCGAAAACCAACCGAAACTGCAGACTGTTAGATCGACAGCAGCGCGACAGGCCCGAACCCTGCACCTTCACACTTCAGCCGTCTACCATTTTGAGCGTCTTATCCACTCGGTCATGGTGGGGCCACTTTCACAACAAAGCTTTTTTACTTTGGCATTTAAAAAATAAAACATCCTATAAGTAGGCATCAATGATATATATCATTATAAGAGGAACATAAAGTCTTAAATCACATCTTAAATTATAATTATTTTTTTCGAAAAAACAAGATATATTAAATCAGTTTTACGAAATCATATTACCTTTTTAAAAAGGGGTAGGGAGGGGAAACTTAAGTATACAATCACGTCTGCTAAGATCAACATTTATTTAGGAAAGAAACTCTATGTTTAAAATCTCTTCCGAGATTATAATTTATCAAATTACTTATTCTATTTTTTTTAAAAAGGGTGGGAGGCATTTGGCTTCCCACACACAGGTTTCGCGGGATGTTCCCTTGAAAGCCCTAGAAACGGAGTTCCCGGCTCTCGCGGAACGGTTGGCAACCCTAGTTATACCTGAAAATTTACAATTTTGGAAGCCATGCGCATGATGACGCCCCATAAAAGTTGTTAAGTAGACATTGCCACCACCCTTTAGTTGTGGTCCTGAATAAACAACAACCAGTTATGACCGGCCATGCTTTAGCTTCTATTAGTATTTGGTTTCTTTGAGTTTTTGCAATCACCCCCAAATCCGTGTCATTTGAATGTTTTCATCTACGGTTTATACTTTGCAGATTTACAGAACCATTGAAGATTCCCGAAGGGAGGATCCAGAAAATCCAGAGGTATGAAATCGATTGTTTTTTATCATTTCAAAAATTGAGCAGAATGTATCGAATAACGTTTCAAAATATTGAGTGCCTGGTTATAGCTGCTGCATTTGAATTACGGTAGAGTTCAGCTATTCCGAATACTGTTCGGTTTAGCCAGAATTCAGAATAGGTGGTGTGAAATATTTTGCTCTCCCAGCTTGGCTCGCCGATAGAGGTCGCCTGCGGAAGCAAAAGTTTTCATTTGTGTGTTTTTAGTGTTGTGTGCAATTAAAAACAATAAATTTGTTGTGCTAGAATTGTGTCTCCCTATAAAGATCGCCTTAATTCATTGTATTATTGACTGCAGGGAGAAATTTATTAAATTCTGGTGACGGGAAGTTTGTTTTGTAAAGGTACTGGCCCTGTAAAGGGATTGGAAGAAAGACATCAAAGGGACATATCTGAATCAATCAATGCAAGCAATGGCGTCGTCAACAGACATGCTCATCATTACCTTTCAACGTTATTTCTGCTACTAGAAGTGTACCCGTTCTTCACATGGTAGAAAATGAATATTTTTCTTACTCGTCGTAATTCGAATTAATTCCAGTGAAGTTGAATCTCCAAACAAGACAAAATTATTTGTCTCGTGACGTAAAGTTCGTGTCCTAGCGTGCGTGGCTCCCCCTGCAAACGCAATAAAAGGCGCCCCTTCTACGATCTAGATCAAGTTTTTCTCAGGTTTTAAGTTTGGAATATCGGTCCCTCGAAGATAGCGCCTCAATACGATTCTTACTTTCTGAGGTCTCGCTCCTATTTCTACATCATATAATATAGTTTAAGTTATGGGGGTGCACCTTGTATTCTGATGATCATGGCACTTTTGCAAATGCAACTGTTTGCGATCCTAATTCAAACTCGTTATATATACATAATTTGCTTCGCTACGTCAATATCACATGCAATTTCTGATGCCTAGGCTTGTTGCTGTATGCAAAATTTAAGAACATACACCAACACGGCCACTGCCAACTTTCTTCATTTTTCAACTAGGCCATCTATTCGGGGGTAAATACTTATTTATCTTTGGAAATTTTCATTATTTTAGAATTTCTTATTCTATTTTTGTTCTCCTCCCCCTCCCCTCCATGCAGAACGGCGTTAGGAAAATAATGTTTGCGCAGCCGGTTTATTTCGGTTTTCATTGTTTATCATGGGCGCCCATAAGGGGGTCAGGTAGGGCACCCCCCCCTAGAGATTTAGTACATTGTGCAATTATGTAATCAGAAGTGCATTACAAAGGAAAATCGAAACCAAATTATTGCAAGAGTGAAATTTGCCCCCCTCTAGAAAAATTTTTTTAAGTTTGCCGCCCCCGCCCCCTGAAAAATTTCTATGGACGCCCATATATTTTTTTTTTTCTTAATTTCGCGGTATTTTAACAAATTTTTAGCTCGTTGCTGAATACAAGGTATTGGCATGCCCGACATAGATAAATGTTAACGTTCAGAAGTACGAATTCGTAAGTTAAACAATTATGTTTCTCTTTTCTCTGTATGGCGTCCGTTCTTACACTATTTTACTTTCACTTGTAATTAATTGGTGTTTGATATACGTACATATTTGATAGAACACTGTTTAAAAAGGTTTACCGTAATGGCATTTGATTTTTGCAAAGAAGACATGCATTTTTTGCTTGTGTAAAATATCCCTAGCCACTCCGCGAGGGTAACAAGGAAGGGCTAAAAGAAAATGAGCGTGCACAATCGTAGAGGCAATAATTCCCATCCTATCTTGTCTGTAAATTCATCTTTACTCAAGAAATCTTACTACCATCTATTTGTTACCTGATATCAGTTACCCATATTTTTATTTAAAAAGAAATTGTACAACTATAATAAGCCTATATTTCCTCCATAATTTGTTTTGGAAAATGTCTTCAAAGGAAGCAATATTCAAAGAAATATATTCCCTCAAATATATTACGCTCGTCAAAGTGTCATCTACTAAGTGCATCAATGATTAAAAGATGTATTCATAATTTTCATCAGTTTTGGTATCTGGTAATTTTTTTAAAGATCATAACTGTGCAAGTTATTTTATTATGTGTGTTAAATCACATGCTGAAAGTGAATCATGAATATTATGTATACAAAGCTTATAATACTGTGAATAATTCAAGTTTAGTGCATCTTCTTTTCAAATTTCAGAAGTAGTAAAGTTTATTTGAAACTTCCAGTTCTATATCTTATCAGAAGGAACAGCTGTAACTGTACATCATTCTCATGTAGTTTATCTCTAGTTAATTATTTAGCTAATGGTACCTCTCTGTTCCTTTGGTGCATAGGACACACGACCACCTTTCAGGATTTATTTATTGAAACTGCAGCACATAAGTGTATCAGAATTCATGTGTTTGCCGAGATTCATCTTCCTTGTTCATTTCTTTTAACAGATTTACCAGCCACCCGATTTCAAAGAGTATGTGAAGCTGATAACATCGTTAGACAAGTATAACAATTTAATACCTCTGCAACCTGTCGTAGTAAAAGAATCGGATAAAGATGTTATCTTTGGAGTGGTCACCTCAAGCACATAGCATTTTGTAGCCTCTTGTGCTTTTACATCTTTTCTTTTCTTTTCTTTTTTTTTTTTTTTCCCGTTTAATTTTTACGTTGATCAGTCAAAAAGTTAGTTGTACTCCTGCATAACAATTTTCCTACTTACTATTTTTTAAACTCTTATTTTAAGAGGCATATTTAATACTTTATGTTAGCAATTACTGGAGATAAAGGGTTTTGCTCTAGGTGCTCTAGAACAGACCTAGTCTAAGTCCATAACAATTTTTAGTGAAAATCTGCGTGAAGTTTTGTCACAAGACAAACATTTATCAGTGTGATTAACAATTTCTCATGCAGCAATTTTATATAAGCTATGTACAATGTACTTGTATTGGAAGCTTCCTTTGAGGGCTTTGCGCTTAGAAAAGAGAAAATTTTAGAGCAGTCGCCTTAAAATTTTGTCTACAAAACAAACGTTAGCATACTACCTTCATTTTGACTTCTTGACTTCAATCACCAGTTTAAAATTTATTCAGCAGGGAATAAATAGTATCCCTGGCAAGGATCCATTAATATTTCGTTAGCCAGGGATATTACATTCTTCAGCCGGGGACAATCCCTGGCATTCCCCTTGTCAATTTACACCCTGCTGATACCATGAAAGAAGAATCGGCAATACCACCCTGATGTCAAGGTAAAAGCTGCAACCCAAGAATAGCTATCAAGCTTTGTATAGGATTTCTTTGCAGAAGAAATTGAAAACCTTGTGCTATGCCTTGACAAATATTCCAATAACAGGTAATTTCATTGAAGAGCAGGTTTTTCTTGAAACTTTCAGATGCAAATTAAAGTTGTTCAAAAATTTTGATCCTATTTTATTTTCTCGAGCAGTGTAGCTAACGTTTTGACTGATTCTCGTTATGTTCATTGCATAAAACTTTTTTTAATTTCTGGAGTTATAAATTATTTTTAAAACAAGACCTTTTTGATTGATTCTTGTTATGTTCATTGCATAAAACTTTGAAATTTCTGGCGCTCTAAATTATTTTGAGCTCATCAACTGAGATATGTACAGCGATGTTAAAGAATAAACATACTTTCAAAAGAGAAAGCCTTTTATTTTTACATGTGTTTCGAATTCAGAACATAATCCAACACTGTGCAAGAGAGCAAGGCTGAGTGTAATAAGTTTTGGTAGAACCTGTAAGCATACTGATATCTTCTGCCACAAAAAGTATATTGCTGAGTAATGATCCAAGATTGATGGCAATTAGTAGAAAGAAACACACATTTTCAGTGATGAGTTCAAATAATTAATCCAGTTGGGTTATTGAATTTCTCTGTTCATGTGAAGATAAAATTAACCCAAATATTCCTACAAGATTTCATATATTGCAGGCAGTTCCAGAGGCTAGACAATACATCATAGAAAGTGAAACTGTTACTGACTTCAAATTGAGAGATAAAAGAAAAATTGGCATTTTAATTATTTATTTTCTCATAAACAAATCATTATTCAAACAACACAATGGGACATATGTTTTAATGACAAACAAGTACTGTATAAGCATGAATATAATGAGATACATTTTGACTGATCATTTCCTGTTAAAAACCTGACTCAGGCAAAAATTGGGGTCTAAATATAGGATTTTCTAATTGATGAAAAATTTTGGGGTCGTGTTATGTTTCCTATTTCTAAAAGTAAATTGGTGGAAATCCACCCTGAAAGGAGACCACTGCGCAACCGTAGGCAGGTTCCAGAATTTCCTTACTAGGGAGTCTTCAAGTCGTGAAAAAGACACTGGCAAGTGTGTCAACACTCGAACCTGGGTGTCACAACCTATGGGGATGTAGATCCTGTTCCCTCCAATATTTTGCATTTGGTATTTGTCCCACCTCCAGTGATAAAATCGCACTCTATGATTATGGTGAACGAGCTAGCAGACAGATTAGCAAAACAAGCAGCCATCTACAATAGTAATTTTATCCCTATAGACAAAAATGGTAGTCGCCTCCAAGAAATAGAAAGCATTTCCCTTTCAAGCCCACTATCTTATCTAAAATACATATTAAAAAAGGACAAATTAGAAAAATGGGCAAGAAGAAGTTAAAGGCAGGTATACTTACCAATACTTTAAAAAACCATCAGAGGATTTTCTTTTAGAACACAAAGACCTTTACCTTTTTTTTTTTACCAATCATAGACCATTCCCAGAATATTTTTTTAAAATAAACATGGCATCCTCCGATCATTGTAAATGCAACATGCATGGAAATTCGTTACATTATTTCACTAATTGTACATAATTAAAGAAATAGAGTTATAAAATCACCTTCACAAAGTAATGAGCAATGGGCTGCATATATATTAAATAAAAACTTACGTAATAAAATAAAAAAAGGGAAATATAATCCATTTTATTATTTTATTACATAACTTAAAGAACTACAAAATAATCAACCCAAGTATATTCATGCGATTGATATAACACCTCATACACCACAAAGAGATTCAGATTAAATAAATACAAGAATTTCATTAGATAAAAACCACATGAAAGCTCCAAATAGAACAAATTCTTAAAATTATGAATTTATTTAAACTATTTCCCGACATACAAAAAAATCTGTTAGAAAAGAAAACACTTCTCATATCCAAGCATAAATTTAATTTTCAGAACATTATTATATATATATATATATATATGTGTGTGTGTGTGTGTGTGCTTGCTTTCAAAAAAAAAAAAAACTTCCTTCTAAAGCCTAATTTTGATTGATTATTAGATATATTTAGTGTTTAAAATTTTCAAAATTACTTTAAGAGTTTATTATTCTCAAGTCTATTTTCTACTTTCATACATTGATTTACTTATTATTTTTTTAACTTTCAAAATTGTTTTAAAAAAAAAGAAAGTTAAATATATGTATATGTGGTCAAATGTTACTGAAAACAATATTGTCAGCTATTGTAAACTAACTGCTTTTATATTGTATAGCACTGGTGCATTTTACCAAGTGTAATCCAAAAATTGTGCTGTAAAAAAAAGGGGGAGACGCCGCTGCTTGCTGGACCTGAGCCTGTGGCTGGGTTTCAGCAGGACAGTAGGTCACTTCAGGAACTAAAACAGGCTTTAAATCAAATGAGTAGGCCATTCGTGAAGATAGTATCCCATAGTGTCACACCTCCAGTAATCAGCAGGCAGAGACGCTTGTGTGCTCAAGGGATGTACTTTGGAGATATTTAAGGTTTTGTAGCTATAATTGCTCAATTTAATCTATTTTTCTGAAACTTTTCTCAATGCTTCTTATACAAACTTTGCTCATACAAGTTAAAAAAGTAAATTTAACAAATAAAAGATTGTGGAAATGCTTCTTTGGAAATTTTTGTATTTGAAAATCAAATGCAGTATGAATGAAATCAACTTATTAGCAGTTGAACTCAATTATTTTTATTGTAATAAAAGAGCTAGCCTTTATAAAGATGACTTTAATTTATTCAAAATAATCAATTTAAATTTGTTTGAATAATACTCTACACAGCTGATGAAGACCAAAACCAATATCTGGATAGTGAAATACACAATTGGAATGAAATGTAACAGACTTTATTAATATTTTTAAAAAATGTATAAGTGTTGCTAATTATAAATTACAAAAAAAAAGAGAGAGAGTATCTATGATATCATTTGATCATGAAAACAATAATCCAAAATTTTATTACAATGTTGCTTTGCTTCATCATAAGCACTACTTGTTTCATAGAATTCAATTTTTCTTTGCAGTGTCTGTTTTAAATTATATTCTTCCTTCCTACATTCAATTCTTGACTGTTTATGTTGCGATACTTGTGCTTCCATCGCACCCAGTAGATGCTCAGTACTTGAGTCATGTTCCGAGTTCAGCAACTTAATTAAAATTCCAACAATGTCTGATTGATATAATGGCTCTGAAATAATAATGGATTGACTGTAGCAAAAATTAAATAATCAATGAAGTAATCAATAGAAAAATCAATGAAGTAAAGCACAAGCTCTCAGTTAAACACAGTAATAATTGGCTTAATTTCTGTAGAATAAGTTTTAAAAAATCAGAAGTATAGAAGTTTATTGCTTTTAAACAATGGGTTAGAGTAATAAATGTTATGTGCTTATTTTACACACAATTAAAAAGGTTTTTGTTTAATTTCTGGGGGAAAAGATTGAAAAATAAATTTACAGAATGTACTTGTAGTATGTTTTTTTTTATTTTTTCAACATTTTCCAACAAGGTTGAAAAGTGCTTATGATTTCAATTTGGAATAATTTAAAATGATCTAATTGGTCTGACCTGTCTGTCTATCCATACTCTAAATGCCATAAATATACATCCATTACTACGAAATTTATATATGTTATTCCTACGTACAGTACTACGTAACCTGTTGAAAATGGTGTATGCAGTATTTATAGATCTTTTACAGGAGTACTAAAAAAAAATTCAATATATTAAGCTCTTTGGAAGTCTTTCTTTTAAAAAGTAATTTAGAGATATTTCGGTATTTCAAACGAAATTGAATTGATGAATGCTATTAAGGATAACAAAATAAAGCTGTGCATCAAAAAATGTGTGTCTATCATATATAGTTATTCTACAAGAGCAGTCAAAAGAACTCCAATACATTGCTGTCAATGACATTTTTACAGGCATTTACCCATTAAAAGTACGATACCATTCCACTATACCAGGCGATTCAAAATTTTGTTAAATCGATCTCTTAAACCTAAGTGATGAAAACATTCTTTCAATTAGAAAAGTTCATCAAATAAAGAGTAGCTTTCAGATATGGCAACTTTTTTTGCTAGGCGCTGTATATATATTAAAATATGAAGCTTAATTTTTATACGGTCCACCTTTCCTATAATTTATATTAGGGGAAATGTTGCTCTGTGTCTAAGAAGGTAAATAGAAAGAAATCCCATATTTCTGAGTGGAATAGTTACCCAGATATCGCAAGTTAAAAGTTCAAGCATTTGTTGCCAAATACTAAGGGGGCGTCTCGAAAGTGAGAAAAGTAAAATTATTTTTTAGCTGACATTAGTTTATGTCAGTGGCCATTCGACAGCTACATTTGACTGCTGGAAACCCTATATTAGCTAGAATTTTCCTATAATGCATGTTTGGCAGTTTTTAGTGAAAATTAACCCATTCCATTTTTTAATTCATTCTCAAACTGTTTTAAAATTCCTTCTGTGGAAGCGTGATGTAATGTGTGGACTCCAAAAGACTAAATTATCTATAATTTCATAATGCAGTGCCCATCAGTTCAGGTAAAATTGAACCTGTTAATTTCATGCATTTGAATGCGTTTAATTGTCAGTTTCCATGAAAGGGATCATTTAACTTTTATAAACTCATACTTGGTCCCCTAAAGTAGATATTTTTCGCCTGAATACGGACAACATCTGAACATAAGTGATAGGAAATTAGGATCTGTATAACAATTAAATTTTGTATTTAAATACATTCCCTTGTAAAAAAAAATTGCCACATCTGGAAGCTACCTTATATTTGACAAACTTTTCAAATTGAAAGTATGTTTTCGTCACTTACGGTTTAGAACATAATCGCTTTATGTTCTAAACCGTATCTATTTTGAATCACCCAGCATAGTTAGGTAATAGTCCAATGACAGTTGTGTGTCTCGCTCAAAAATTGTGTCAAATGTCACCAAGTTTGACGACTTTTGAAAAATGAATCCAGCTTGGCGATATTTTCATTTATCAGAAATAAAAAAAATTCTCATGTGATAACATTAAGGTATGGCGATTCCAATGGAAATTTTGAGAATTTGTGACTCACCCTCTAATTAACAGATTTACATGCAAAAAAAAATTGCAATCTTTGATTTTTTAGCACATGGAACATTCTAGATTGCTAAACCTTAAAGGAACAAATTTCTGGTTTTCCACATCTATGTGATATAGTTATGTTACATAAGAGGGATATTTATATTTTTAACTCTTAACAAAACTAGGGTGTTGATGATTTCTGTTTGTCTGTCCATCTATTCTCTAGCTGCTGTAAAATATGTACTGATTTCTATAAAATGTATATATGTTCTTCCTATGAACTGTACAATGTACCCAATTGAAAAAGGTATATGAATCATTTATAGTTCTTTTAAAAAAGCAACGAAGAGTTCCAATACATTACATCAGTGGCATAGCCAGAAATTTTGTATGTTGAGGTGCAGTATGACTGCTACAACTCTTATATCCTACTAATATATAAATGTCAATGTTTGCATGTATGTTTGTTACTCTTTCATGCTGAAACGGTTTGACAGATTTAGATGAAATTTGGAATAAAGACAGTTAAAGTCCTGGATTAACAAATAGGCTACTTTTTATCATACAAAAAACACTGTTACTATAATATACAAAAAAACTATCTTTTATCCCCCCCCCCAAAAAAAAAGAATACAATTGAGTTTTCATTTTACAAAGTCGTTGACAGATGGTGCAAACTTATAGAATACGTAGTTTTTAATAAATAAAACATCAGATTTTCTTTTCCACAGGCAAATTTTAAATAATTGTTAGACCATTTCATTTCATGTTATGAAATTTTAATTGAATGAGTCACGTGACAAACCATCAGCATGCTTTTTTTTTCACAGCATGCAAAAATACGATCTTTTTTAACAAGTAGATCTGCAGTCTTTAATATACATTTGTAAGAAACACTGTATTATGTGACTGATCAGGGTTTAAGCTGAGCTCAAAAATTCTTTAGCAAAAAAGCTAAAGCAAAGGGAAAAGTTTTAGCAAAATGCTAAAACTTTAAGGATAATTCCAGGTTTCCATTTTCTCATATGGAGATAGTGTCTGATCTCCTTTTCTTCTAATGTTTTTGCAATGGTCTTGAAAATCATAGACATACATGCTATATAACTGAATTCAATGTTGAAAATAAAAGATTATCCCTACATCAGTTCTATAATAATTCCATAACAGGAAGTTTTTACTTTTATCCCTGTTTCTCTTCAATATATCAGTTCCAAATTTCCTCTGAATGCTTTCGCAAAAAATGTGACAATATTTTAAACCTTGTGACTGATGCTCTATCACCATTAAAAAAAATAATATTTTAGCATCACTTAACGATGGTTGACTTGGATAAAAAATACACCCAAGTTTTTGAAACTTTCATTCAGTTCGAAGTGTGCATTTTTCTGCACAGCTTTATACCATTCTCTTCTATTGTATTACATCCAGAAAAAGGATGTTAGAAATATCAATTTTAATTTTGTTTACTGACACTCATGAATAATGATACACATTTTAACTTAATGAAATAAGAAAAGAAAATAGGGAAGGCACATGGTTTATGATGCCCTTTTAATATACAGTGCATATTTATAATCTGAAAGTGTTTCAGATTATCTTCCTCTTTTCTTTCATTTTTTTTTTCCTTTCCATTTTTTGACAACAGAATCCAGAAGCTCTTCAGAATTAATATAAGATGAAAATAATTTATAACATTTTGTAGGTTTTATAATTAAACCATCTTATTTTTGTAACCAGGTGTGGCCCGATACTCTAAGCAAGGTAAGTATGCATCAGAGTGCCAGCTTCAAAGGGGCGTCATTTTGAACTCAAAAACTAAGTACAGCATAAAAGGGAGCGTGCTTTTTACATTAGCAGGGGGGGTGCCACTTACCCGAGGGCCATCCCTGTTCGTAACTTTCTTAATTTTAAATTCCATTCAGAATCTGAGAGATTTCAGGGCTAACGAAGCCGGTGAGAAACAGGATTCTCTCCGAACAAGATTTGTTGTGTGTGATTATGGCAACGCTACACTAGGGCGATCTGCCAAGGGGGGGGGGCACCTTGGTAGGAGGACTTTCTAAGGGGTTCTAACGTGTATTCACGTTACATCTGAAGAAAACCTACCAAAACTCCAGACCGTTAGATTGACAGCCGCGTGATGGGACCCGAACCCGGACCTTCACACTTCGGCCATCTACCATTTTCAGTGGCATAACCACTGTGCCATGGTGAGGCCTTAACAAGATTTATTAAGATGGCAAACCAACTGGTCGCTGGAGGTGGCTAGTATGTATATATCTGTTGTATGTGTGTGAAGAAAATATATTTTGTAAGACAAAAATATTCCTTATGGGGGGGGGGTTATAAGCCCCCCTTTCCTCCCGTAGTTATGCCACTGCATTACACTCTATGGTTAATCATTCTTTAAAGCATATTTTAGACTTACTTGACTATTTAAACAAAACAAAATTAATATATGTTATTAAGGATCACAAAGTAAAGATCTCGATCGAAAACAGTGTCTGTAGCTTTTTAGTTATTCTAAAGAAGCACTCAAAAGAATTTCAATAAAATACAATCTATGAGAGTGTAGAGATATTCATCGTTTTATGCTCGAAAAAAGTAAGTATATATAAATGTTTATAACTGATTCCTTTTCAGTATAAAGATAAAAATAAAGTTCTTTAACAGGGTTTTGCAAAATTAAATTAATAGTGACAGACAGCTTAAAAATCTCAATGAAGTGTAAAGATCCTGGGATTTGGCTTTTCCGTGGCTGTCAATCTAACGGCCTGGAGTATTAGGCAATTTTTTCCAGCTGTAGCATGAATATCTAACAGGAACCCTTAAAAAGAGCCTGCCTTAGGTAACCTTTGTGTCGCTTTGCCTTTAACTACTAAACTAGAGTATTCAGATCATCAGATTTAAGTATTATACATTGCCAAATTTGATGCAAAAATATTGTTTGTTGAAAAGTTTAATATTTGATGTGCATTTGGCAGGATTTATCTTTCTCATTTTCTCTAATCTATCATCTAAAAATATTGATGGCATTTAAAAATATTTCAGGAACTCATTTCAGCAAAATTGATACATAGTATCTATACAAAGTAGTTATAAAAAGTATAGTACTTCTACAAAGTCGTGTATAACTCATAAAACTTCACATAATGGAAAACATATTTTTAAGGAATGCAAAAAATTGAAGTAAGATAAATCAAGAAATAAATAAAGTCATGTACCTCTAAAAGTTTCTTTAGAAGCTAAATAAGACAAGAAAAATGCAGTTTTAGTCCTTAATCTTTCATCAGGCTTCTGAATCAACTTTAAAAGCAGTGGAAGAAAATTTGTGATTTCTAACTGTTTAAGTGCATCTTCATTATGCCTACAAAGACCTAAAAAGAAATATATATATTAATAATTTTTTGGAGGGGGGGGGGTGGAATTGGGAGCAACTGTATTGCTGCCTAAATACAATTTTATCTATCATGCATAAGGCTATAAGCAGGGTTTAAGTGTTCTAGCCCTAATGTTTACATGACATTTCTGTCTTTCTCTACAAATATTAGAGTTAATTATACCATCTGACCAAAGATTAACCTAACATCATTAATTTTTTAGCTATTTTCTGCTACTACTCTAGAGGCAGATGATCTTAATTAAGAGGAATATTACAAAGTAAAATATCTATTTAATATATAGTGTCTAAATTTTGAATTCAGTTTATTTTTACAATTTTAAAATAGCATAAATGCAAATATAATGAATGTGTATGCCCCACACATGCATACATATCTGTGTAAATATACATGGATATATACATACAATGTATATAATTTACAGCATCAAGCGAGGGGTTAACTCTTGCCTCTACTCTAGGGACGAACAATGCACTGAATCCCACTACTTATTTATTTTTAAAGAAATTATTATTAGTAGTAGTAAGAGTCCTGATACACAGAATGGCCCTTCTACTGAAAATAGCTGTCAGTCATTGACTGAAAACATGCACATGAAGGTCACATATTACACACATGTGTGTTAAAAAATAGATAAAGCTCAATATTTATAATGAAGGATAACTAAAAATTACTTTAATGTATAAAGTAACTAAGCTAAGAAATAAACTCTACAATAAGTTTTGTCATGTGAAGTTTGATACTTTACATGATTTTATTACACACAGACACAAAATTAAAAACTTACATGATAAAGCATACAATGCTTTGAAATGGACTTTAGTATCAGAATGCATATCAATCAGTTTGACAAGTTCAGGAATAACATTGAAATCAAGCATTTTTGTCTGACAAAATGAATTATTTTGACATAAATCAGCAATTAATTCTGCTGCAGCAGCAACAATGTCAGAATCGGAACAGGCAAGCAAAGGAAGTAGTCGATTAAATCCTCCTATTTTAAAGAAATCTACAAAATAAAAGAATTAAAAATGGATAACATCAATTTCAATAGTAAACAGAAATCTTTTCAAAAGTGTCATACAAGTGTATAAAGCATATGATTAAACTAAAGAAAAGCAATTTTATGTAAAACTTATAGAGCTTTAAATAAATTTTTATCAAAGCCAAATTAAAATTTGTATCAAAATAATTGAAATTAACTTTATTTCAAAACCTGGAAAACACTAAATGACTTCAAAGTTAACAGAAGAAATCTATTTTATTTTAATTTCATAATTTGCAACTAAGAATGATTTCCTGTAAAAAGTAATTAGCTAAAATCAATAGCTAGCCAGCAATCTCCATGGAAATTTTTGTTTGTTGAGCAGTGGATCCAATGTTAGAATTTCAAATATTAATATTTAAGATAACTTATTTCTGATTATTACAATTATTAATCCATACTTTTCCAATTTACTTTCAAAAACATGATATTTTCAAATTTCCTCATAATTTTTGCTATATATAAAAATACTTATATACATGAGCATAACAGCAACTAAATTAGTAGAAAATTTTGCCCAATAGTCTGCTTACCTAACTAAGCTTTTATTTTGTCTGAAGAGATACAAAACATCTTACTTTACTACTTCCAAGCATAATTTGTACCTCTTAACATGTTTTGTAGTTCAATTTTTGTTTTTCTAAGAGGCTTCGTTCAGAAGGGCCTTCAGCAGCATTGTATTCATAAAAAAAAAGCAGAAGATATACTGTACATAAATTAAAAATAAGAACGAATAATTTTTGTTTTTCTGAAAAAGCATCCCATACAACTGGTCCACACCCAGCTATTGATTGTGTATCAGTTACAGAACGGTAACTTATCAACCAAGATCTTTCATATTTTTTAGGTTGAAACTGACCAATGGGTGGTCCATTAGCATTAATGAACATTAAATTTGATACATTTGAAATAAGCAAAGATGCTCGTGCTCGTAAATCATATATAATATTGTTCATTAAACTAAATCTGTGTTCACGCTCTGCTGTAAAGCAAAGCAAAGTTGATATTGTGGTTAATAGAAGTTTTCAGTTATCTGTCACAGATTTGGAATATTTCATGAAATCTCTTAATCATTGGATGGCTTGCATCTCATCAACATTAAATCGCATATTCTGCTTACTTCTGATTCTCCATAACGAACATCATTTGACTTTATATTGCTTGGACCAAATATAGAAATATTCTTAACTCATTGAGGACCAGTGCACGGAGAAAGTGCACGTAAAGACACAAGATTTTTTAATGTTTTTCATAAATACTAAGTTTTTTTTTTTTCCTTTTATGTTGTTGCAAGGTGTCCACCAATATCAGGAGGCAAAAATAGTATCATTAGAAGCTTCACTCGCATAAAAAAGTAGCCAGTTTAGTAGCTACTTTTTAAATTTTAGTTGCCAAAATAGTAGCATTTTTGCATGATTTTATAGTTCAATTGCAAAAAGCGTAAGTCGAAACAATATTTAAGCCTTCATTTACTTTCCTATTTTCATTTCTTGAATAAAAAATCTAATTTCTACAAAATACTCAGTGATAACAAAGTAAAATGTTAATCTTTCTTTGTTTTATTAATATTTTTAGAAAAAGAAATACATTCTTCACACCCCACAAATGTCGGCAAAATTAATTTACCACTTCTGGCATCAACATAAATTTGGAGATGGTGCTGAAAAAAAGTTGGGCACTAATGGGTTAAGAAATAAAAATATGTCATTTAGCTTCATTTGAGAAAGCGTGAATAAAATGATAAATTTAAAAACTTCATGCGTTATATAACAGGGCCTATAGTACTTTTTCCTTTTATATGATTTAAAAAAGGGGATTAGAATGTTTGATGAACGGCCAATTGCAGCTTTGAAAAGAAAGAGAATATAGAAAAACCAAAACCTGATTTTCAAATTAGTCGACTGGAGTAAGGTACAAGTACCCAAAAACTTGAAAATAGTATGAAAATGATATTTTTTTATTCATAAAAGTTGCCGAAGTCGCCTTATCTTTAAATTAGAAGCAAAAGTCAGCTTTTTAGATGCCGATAGACACCCTGCTGTTGCAACCATTATCCTGTTGCTTTCTAAGATTCAAAATTTAAACATTCTGTGCTTTGTGCCATATGTGGTACATGCCATAAGCCAGTTTTACATAGCAATAGTGATGTTTTAAATAATTTTTCCTGAATTCAGGGATTTCTTAGGATGACAAATATTTTTATTCAAAAGAAAAGTACAAATCGTGCAGTCAAGTGCTAAAATAATCTATTTGTTAGCAATATCTCTCAGAGCTAATTGGAGCAAAATAAAAAGGTGCCAGAGACAATTTCATATCATTAAAAGATGGAAAAATTTTTGATGATATCAATAAAATGTGCACAATGGTGATAAAGCAGATAAGATTGATTATGTGGGTGAGAAAAACAAACAACTGACAATTCCAAAGATTTGGATTGTTACAAAAAAGATTCTGCACAGACTAGGACACTGTTAAACTAATGTTTATAAAAAAAAAAAAAAAAAAAAAAAAAAAAAAAAAAAAAAACTGGTTAGTAAAGATGCAAAACTAAGATAAAACTGAAACAGTACTGAATAGAACTTCATTTAAAAATCAAGTGAAATTAAAATTAAACATGCATCAAGATCATTTTTTTTTAAATAACAAAAAGTTTGTCTTTGATTTCAAAACTGGCATCATTCTAATGATTATCCAAAAATTTTAATTTTCTGTAAGGTGGTTATGGGATAACAAAACTTCAACAGTAATGGTGAAACATAAATTATATTATTCTGTTAGCAAGATCCTAGAATAAAAACCTACCAAATGTTAGTAATAGCTCAGTTAAACTAGTAATCTTTAAAGATATTTTTTTCTACACATTCACAAAACACCATGGAAGTTTGTTTTTAAGTTCTACTACAGAAGTCTTATGCTACTGGTTCTATGCTAAGAGAACAATACTGAAATATTATGTTATATACCATTAGCATTATCCAAAGATAAAATAATTTCATTTGCAACCATGACAGCAGTTTTCAGATTTTCATAAGTTTCTTCCGTAGCATTTCTGGCATCAATTTCTTTCATGAATTTATCAATTTTGTCAAGCTCTGCCCTCATCTTTTCTACATCAGATGGTGGTAATACAACCTGTGGTTTAGGAGGATCAACACAGCAAACTTGCATACTCATTTTTGATACCTGCACATCAAAAGGTAAAATAGATTATAAAAACAAATGCAATACAGGTTAGATAAAATTAATCACATTTTGGCATTAGTCCATTTGATTTTTTTTTTAAAGAAAAAAAGAAGCATTCTTGGCAGCCCAACCAGTAAAAAAAAAAAAAAAAAAAAAAAGGCGCATAGTTGTCTGTACAGGAAAGATGAATCTCTTGTTCTTAACTGAAAAAGCACAAAATATCAGAAACATTTTGCCGTTATTAAGATGCAATCTAAATAAAACTATATGCTGTTAAGAAATGAGACATGGACATCTAAAAGATTATGCTATACTAACTGCAGAAGATGGCTTAAATTAAAGCTTGTATGTGTTATATTTCAAATACTTTGAATTGCTCTGAAGACACTGAAAAATTTCTTTTTAAATCATAAAATGTAAAATTAGTTTGACCATTGCTATTGACATTATAAGAGTAGAGTGACTTTTGTTCTTGAAACAAAAATGAATGTTGACACACACGCACACACAAAAAATAGAAAATGAGATGGGAAAAACAGTAAACTATCAAAACAAATAGCAATTTGTCTCTAAATAACTATTTTACAATGTATTTTGGATTCATTTTTTTTCTTAATTAAGAGCATCCCAAAATGTAATGTCATTATGTGATGAACAGAATGTCAAGAAGTTTGAATAATGCTTGTTAAACTAACTAATACGTTGATTTCATATAATGCAAATGTTTTCCAAAAAAAGCTTGATGATAGCCATTATAGTGGCACAAGTACGCACCAGAGTTTCGGACTTGCCCAAAAACCCCAAAAAACAAGGGTGTTTTTTTTTAAAGCCCACTTAAAAAAACAAATAAAACCCATACAGAAATGGGTTTTATTAAATATTATCAAAATCTTTCCTTTCTATCATTTAAATCATTTGTTATTTGACATTAAATACATATAATATTACCTACATAAGTTAGTGCATTATATTAGATAAATATTTATTCATATATATATATAGTGCATTTTATATATATATATATATATATATATATATATATATATGCCAGTTTAATTTTATATAATTATTTTTCCAGCTTCAACATAAAGACTAATAACTTTTTTAAAAATAATGCCTTGAGCTAATTCCATCTGCAATATTTATGAACAGGTGTAGAGTGCAGGCAGGGATAACTTAGTACTTTATCTCTTTAATAAATAAGTTTTCAAATATGAATAAAATATGTATAGTTATCAGTAAAATGACAAAAAAAAATCCTTTCCCAGATAAGAGAAGAATGGGACATGTCTCTTGCAACTTACAAGCACGCATCTCAAGAATTAATTCAGGTTCAGGAAACCATCCTGTATTGTATTAGTTGCTGTATTATTTTAGTATACTGAGAAATATAAAACTAATTCATTATACATTGTTTATGTGGGATTTAATATCAGACGTATTAATTCTAGATTTTTTAAAGTAAAAGAAATATATACTTAAAGCAAAAATGAATAAATATAAATAAAATTTTAAATAAATAGTATTTCTCTGCAGTAAGTTGGCCTACAAAGGGCTAACTGACTTATATTCTAACTAGGAAATATAACTATGACTTAAAAAACACATAGGTAAAAAAAAAATTTAAAGTTCATAAATTTAAAAGTAACAGAAAACAGCCAAACAAAAACAACATTTTTCTAAGTTAACAATAATATACTTTTATCTATGGTCATAAAACTAATTAGGAGCCTTTTATAAACATGCCAGCAGAAAAAGATAGTACTGCATTAAAGTTGAAGATATTTTTATATTTTAATTAATTAATTATTATTTTGTAATGAAACTTTTCTTTTAGACTAAAATTATTCTGTTTTGAAATAAACTACAAAATTTAAATCCAAAAAGTGTTATACTATAAAAAATCTTAATAAAACCAACCTGGGTTGGTTTTTTTTTTTTTTTTTTTTTTTTTTTTAGGGCTTTTTAAAACCCTGGTATGCACAGAACATATTTGCTTAAATCGTATATGGGTGACCTCCAGTTCGCAAGCCGGAGGTGGCCCACCACTGATTGTGATCCGGTCTGCGGAACATATCAAAATACCACATAAACCATTAAAAATCCCATTTAAATCCCAATTATATGGCCCACGACTTCTAACATCCTAAAGTTTGGCCTGCAACTTTTTAAAGATTGTCCATACCTGGCTTAAATGATAATGATTATTTCTTTGGTATCAGGCACTGCAAAGTTGGCTATATCCCCCCCCCCCTCTTAGACTGTAGTACAATGATGTCCTGCATTTTTTATCTCTGAATCTGGTCACCCTACGAGAAGGGTCAGATTCCTATTCCGTAAATTCACACTCATTTGGTAAGAATGCTCACACTAAGAGAGCAAATTTTTTACCGTACTGCATGTGCCGTATGACTGGGAGGTTAAAGCTCATACAAAACCAAATAGTGAGTTCAACTTAGTACAAAACCAAATAGTGAGACGCTCTACAATATTATCAATCTTAGTTCAAGGAATAAGAGATAAATAACGATGGGAAATCAAGCTGTTTCAAACAAAACTATACATATTACATGCATTTAAGAACTTTAATAAGGCAGTTCCTGGCAAAGAATTAAAAAATAAGAGTATTACCATTAAATATATTGATATTTTAAATTAGATACTATGAGACATAACACACTACCAAGCACAGTAATTAGTTTAACATCATCGTTACTTATGACACGAATATGGAGCTGTGTCCGGTAAGTCTACACAAGGTTGAAATCTAAAATATTCAACAATCGCAAAATCATCAAAATGAGTATTTACATTCAGCAACACAGATATGATATAAAACAGAACAAAAAGAAAATAGAAAATATTGTTTTAATTACTTTATATACCTATCTATCTATAAAATTACTCCTTGTAGTGCTTTAATGAAATTTAAAATACGCTGTCACTGATGTTTCCAGAATTCTTGAACTTTCGATGTAAACAATGGTCTTTTCACTTCTCTTCCACAGAGCAGCAGACGAATTTTAGCCTCGAACTCAGTGGTAGGAGTTTTCCATCTGATTGGTTGAAGGCCCAGCGTTTTGCCACTCAGCAGAGCTCTGCGGTGTTTACATTTGACGTCAGCTGCCCATTCCTAATAAAACAAAAATTGGGGACAAAAATTTAATTATAACATTTATTTCTACTAACTTTTAAAAAAATATACCGTTTTCATTTATTTTGTAAATACCAAGCTTATATTTATTCAAATGAACTGAAGCATTAATATTTGAGAAAAGCATTCAATTTATAAAATGTCCCAAACCCCTTTCAACTATAAAATTGCTGCTATTCGTTCCTATATCGACCGCGCTTTCCAAGTGTGTTCTAACAACGACCTCCTTCAAAAAGAAATTGCTTTCATAAAGAAACAATGTCAAGACGCCCACTACCCTCGAGAAATTTTCGACAAAGTTTTCAAAGCTAGGCAACGTAAATTAAATGTTATAGACAACCGTCAAAAAGATAAACCACGTTTTACTACCGCTATCCCCTTTAGCCGAGGGATAGCCAATAAACTTTCTAATATCGCCAGTAAAAAGAACTTCCGTATTCCAATTAAACCTAATAAAACAATCTTTCAGCTCATTAGATCGGAAAAAGACCCAATCAACCCCATCGAAACCGCAGGGATCTATAAAATTAATTTTATGTCAAACAATACTAATAAAGAAAATTGCTACATCGGCGTTACAAAAAAGAAAATTAAAGAGCGAAAAAACGAACATTTTAAAGACATTAACCTCCAGAAACAAAGTACCGCTCTAGCCCGTCTTGCTCTGAAAGAGCCCATTACCATTGATTTTAAAAATATTTAAAAAATAGCCAACTTTAAAAATAGTATATATGCCTACATTCGTGAGAGCTTAGAAATAATGACGACAGAGGGCAGCATCAACGATACGCTTCATACAATCGACCAATCATGGGATGACGTCATGCATCGAACTTTCAAGAAGAAGAACGAAGAAGATATAAAAAGAAGCCGCCATTAGTGAGAGGTCCAGAAACGACTGAAGATGGTTATGTGTGTAACCGAAATATATATCGTGTACGGGGGAATAAGGTATTCCCAAATAAAAAATTTTAACTAATTACTCCGCCGTATTAAATAATGTTTTATATGTTTTTATTATGTCCCAATCTTTTTTCAGAATTGGGGACACTATATTATTTTTTTTTTCATATTTTTGTCTCACTAACTAGAGCATTTAGAAGTCATGTGTTAATGATGTCGATGGCCCAATTATCAGTCGAGATGATGAACACCTTCGGAAAGCTACAAGCTCGATTCCAACTTACAACTAAAGACCACCGTGTACATGCAAGTTAAATCCGTGGTTCTGAGAGTCCTCTCGACGGGTTCTCAGTTTTCGGGGAGTTCAAATATTCAGAAATCCCCTTCTGATGAGGATCCGAATTGTAGCGAGAAATTTCACGAAGACTATATGTAGCTCTGCACCACACGCTCGGTGACGTGAGCTCCCTAGTAGCAATAACCCATCGGTCGATGAGAGGCGGATGAGTTTAATCCGAGGAGAAGGAGCAATGGCCGATCACAGCTTTTCATCCAAAAAAGGGGGAAATTTCATCGGCAACAAGTATAAAATGTCCGCTCAGGGGGCCATACAGCCGATCATCGTTTCCCGATGACTCCGATGTAATAACGAAAAGAAACCGACGAGAAACCGACAAACTGTTTAAAATATATTTGTTAAAAAACAATAAACGACTGGCAGCAAAATGTACAAAAAATGTCCGTACTGTTTATTATGTTTTCGTTTTTTGGATGCTAACTATCTGTTTTTATGAAAAAAAAAATTCTTCCTCCACCGGGCCCGAACCCTGAGCATACGGAGTCACAGACTAGCGCTCTACCACAAGGCCATCAAGACTTAACATGCATCCGCCAAAGATGGAAGCACCGGTTATTTTAGTCTCAGATTGGGACTTTGGGTGAAATTTTGACAAAGTGCTGTTCAGCTATTATTAATAATAATCAAATTATTCGATTGGTAAGAAATTAATTTCGCTTTTTACCAATGTATGTAAGTAGCAACAACATTCAAAATTAATAATTAAAAAGCAATATTACAAATTGTATAAGAATTTTAGTGTGATTTTAACTTTCATATTTCTTGGATAACTTAAAAATTAAATGATTTCTCTTCTTGCTGTTTACATTAAGGAGGTTTCAAAAGAGTTGTTCATTTTAATGAAGCTTCCGTTATTCTTATAATGCAGCTGACGCTCAAATAGATTTTCTTTTCTTTTTATTTAAATGCATTTTTTAAAATTATTTAAATATTACAAACGATTTTATATAATAAACACTTACTTTTTTTGTAAATATTTCTTTTCAGATTTAAATTTTGTGGGAGGGGCAAGGGGGGATATCAACCCCCTGCCCCGTCCCAACCCCAATATAAGAAATTTGAAGTAAATTATGCGATTAATCCAAGAATTGTTCAAAATTTCCCTTAGATTATGCAAAGGCACATCTAAATTACGCAAATATTTATAAGAATTTAGGTAAATTGTAAACCACTGGGACACCTGCAAGGCCCGATGACTATAGAGCTGCAGTTTTGGATAAAAAATTGTTTGTCGGTTTCCCATCGGCGAAATTGCTCGTCTAGATCACCTCTATGCGTGAATAAAAATTCATCTATTGCAGAAAATTAAAAGTGCTCTTGCCGATGTCTTAATTCGATGAGTCGGTGAATTAACGATGAGTGAATGAACGCCCATGCAGAAAACGAGCAGTCATTGCTACTAGAGCTGTCTTCTAGCGAACAAATCACCACCCTCTCCCCATTACCATTGAAAATAAACGATCGGTGAGATGAGGAGAAGGTTTTAAAAAAGAACATACATTTTGTTTTGCACAATATTTTTTTATTTCTTTACCATAGAAAAAAAAAAGATAGATAATGATAAAAAGAGCAAAATCGTGAATCTTTAGGTGTGCACTTATTATGAAAAATATGCCACCCACTTACAGCTGTTTTAAAAAAATAGTTTAACACAAAGATATAAAATAAATTTCCATGTAACTCAAGCGAATTCCTGTCTAATTGCATCATATTTCTTTGAAAAAAATAACTAACGAAAGCCGGATGTTACCTATGAATCACGAACGGCTTTATTCTGAGAAATTTTGCAGCGCAGAGAACATTAAATGACGTAGAAAGTTTTAGTACATTCCGAAACGACAAGCTCTTCATGAAAACAGAGTATTCTGCGGTTGATTTTGGAGTGTTCCAAATCTTTTTGAAAGTTGAAACAACATCGATATTCAGAATACAGTGAAACCCCTCTTCAAGGGCCACCTGCTGTTCCACTGAAAATTGGCCCTTGAGGGATGACCCTTGAATAGGGGTGACAAAGAAAAAAAAATAAAATAAAGAAATAAACCTGTATACAGGTGAAAAAAAAACTGCTTATTAACATTTTGAAACACTATACATGCTTGAAAAAATTTTATATTAAAGTTTGTTTACTTTTCAAGATTTTTTTCAGACAATTCTGATTATTTCTAATGATTCTTTATGGAACAAATTCCTTAATTTTCATCATTTATTAATGCCTTAGAATGATATATTAGTTCATTTATTTCTATCAGCATATCCTGACAGGATATATTTGCAGCTGCCCACTCATAACAAAATTGTCTTGATATTCCAAAAGACAGAGGAAACTCCTCCAAGAAGACATTGGAGAGACATCCAATGATTCGGTTTTATCGGGTGAGTGACAGTATGTCTATTGTCTGCGATTGCTTTTGTAGTGCTGCTTCAAAAGTGTATATCTCCTCTGTCTTTTGGAATATTAAGACAATTTTTGTTTCGTTTTAAAGTACAGGATAAGAGCTTCTTGCATTGTCATTTTGAGATTTTTATCACTTGCCCCACATGACTCTTTTGGGGGGATGAAAAGTTAACCTATTCTCAACAGCAAGGAGCGCTTTTTGTATTACTTCAAAACCGTGTATCTCCTTTGTCTTTTGGAATAAAAAGATAGTTCTTGTTTTGTTTTAAAGTACAGTATAAGAACTTCGTATCACGCCATTTTTAGATTTTATCATCTGTCCCACAAGACTGTTTTGGGGGGTGAAAAAGCACATTTTTCAATCTTTTGAAAGTTTAAGCAATTTTTTCAGGATGAAGGACCACAGTAACAACTCAATTTTTTTTCTGCACATAGTATTAATATGTAACAAGAAAAAAAACTGAAAAATGACAAAAAACATTAGCTTGTGAACGACTACGTGATGTCCAAAAAACTGTACTTAGGCTTAACATAAATCTATTTTATTATGCGAATTTAAAAGTCCTTTCTTTAAGCTTTCCAATAAGCCCTATCTGATCTCCCGGCTATTTCAAATAAAAATTCTACAGCTTTAAGGAAAAGAACTTAAAATGGCGATTTTTACTCATTCGCAGAGCAAACGAAGGCTATATCTCAAGAACAAAAATTTTTTAAGAAATAAAAAAAAACTGTTTTGGGATACATAGATATCACCTACAAAATTTCGTGAAAATCAAAAATAGTGCAGCACACAGCCCATTTGTCGATTGAACTTGGAATGGCCCATACAAAACTGAGTGCATTTAAATTTCAAATTAAGTAAACTGAGCATGGAGCAAGTTCATCTAGTTGTTGAGAAGATATCTTGCTGAAAGTTGTTGTTATGAAAAGTATCTTAAGTTTACTGAAGCTGCAAACATTATTTTTCTAGGAGGAAATTCACGCACACGATAAAAACGGCAACGAATGTGCAGAACTTTTCAACGGTAATCATTTTCTAGTATTTTTCATAAATGCATATTTTTAGTGTTGAGACTGGAGTTGTTTTAAACCGTTATTAGAGAAATTTGAACTTCTCTTACTAAATACTTTTGAAAAAATGCCAATTTAAGTTGAAATTTCTAAATTTTAATATGTACACTTCAATTATGGCCATTCTTTTTTTTAAATCCTGTTGATTTTATACTTAGCATGTTGTAAAGAAGTTAATTAGTTTGGCTGTTTTAAATTTAAAGACTGCGTTGTGATACATGATAATCCAGGTTCGATACACTTATAGTTGCAATAAAATAAAAAGACGTTAAATACTGAAAAACTATTTTATTAAACATATACTACTGAAACATTATTATAACAGGCGGTGGTGGATCAGCGAAAATAAAAAATACGTCTATGAACAGTGAAATTAAGGTGGAAAGAATTAAAAATTACGCCAGCAGAGAATTACACATTGGCGAGAACAAAAACTTGGCTGAGATCAATAACGCCAATTCCAGAGCAACTCTACAAGTTAATCCAATAAAATTAAAATGACGTAATCGCGAGCAAATAATTTTGAAGATGTCGAAGGGCAACAAAATAATAACTTACGCCAGCAGGATGCTAAGAGGAGAAGTAGAAAGTACGTTGATTTTGCAAACGGACGTAATATAATCTATTTTTAGCACACCGATTCGAAGAGACGAATAACGAAAAGAATAGTGCATACGGGAAAAGCGAAAATACAGATTTAAAAGCGGAAATGGCAGAAAAACGAAAACAGAAGTGATTTAGAATTCTTGAATTTTGATAGATTACATTAAAGAAAGCCAAATTAAATGATTATTAAATTAGATATGTGATCTCCATCACATATGTAATGTACTAAAAACTCTCCTCGACAAAAAATAGCAGAAGCGAATGTAAACAAACACATCTAGGTGGCGAAACTAAATAAACTGAAGTTGTTAGTAAAGGCCAAAAAAAAAAAAAAAAAAACTGATAGCACTGAACAAATGCATTCCAGTTTTCCTACGAAAACTCTCGCAATGAATTCGTAGTTTACAAATGCACCCTATGAAGTAATATTGACACGCGAATGTCATTCCTGTGCTACACTTTCGCAGCCAGAAATGTAGGTACTTTTAGTTCAGCTGGATAACACTTGAAGTTACCACACTCGAGGTTCTGGGTTCGATACCAGCCAACATCACAATAGAGATAATACCTTTCGGACTGCGTTCTGACGTCCCACAGGTTCGGCCGACGTTAGATTCGGTCCTATTTTTTTAATTTTTTATTCCTACCTTCATCAAAGTTTTGTATAGCCTAGTATTTTAATGGTCTGATAGGGGAAACCTTAACATCTAAAAGAACATTTAACAACTGTTGAAGCAGCAGAACATTTTACTCTATTATTTATAGAGGTAGGAATTTAAAAAAAATAGGACCGACTGCGAGGCCTGTACTACAGGGTCTTACAGTCCGAAGACATTATCTCTAGTGTGGTGATGTACCAGCTCCAACCAGTTTTCAGTAGTGAATTAATGCAATTTTGTGGGTGGGGGCGGCTAGTTGGAAGATTCACACATAAACTCATTTTACGGAGGTAAAACAGGAACTTTTACATTTATATTTTTCATCCAGGGGCGGTCACCCCTCCGTCCACTCTTTAATCAGCCCTTAACGTCAGTGGCGTAGCGAGGAGGGGATTTGGGTGTCAGAACCCCTCCCCCCTAAAATTTAGCAGAGTTCTATTATTGACATAAAGAATGCGATCCATAATGTAGATTATCCGTTACATTAGTGTCAACCCCCCCCCCCCAAATATTTTTTTCTGGCTACGCTACTGCTTAACGTTTTCCTTCAGTAGTATGAGTTGCAAAATAACAGGGGCGATTTTTTTTTCTCTTTTTTACTCGAAGTTTTTTTTTCCCTTACAGATCACTAAGGAGAATATTCATTTTAATATTTCTTAATACTTATTATTATATTGTTTAATATGTTTAGTTGTTATGCACTTATTGCGCTCAAGTGAGTACTCAAATTGAGTTCACAGAAAAATTTCTGAGTTATAGATGGATTTTCTTCAACAACAGCAAAAACATTTTGTTTTAGATCCGGTTTCTGTATATCTGACTACAAGAACCGGATCTTGAATTACTCATACCGCTCTTGAAAATTTGTAAAACCATTTTAGAGCCTCATTCTGGCTGTTGCTTTGATGCACCTAGAACATGCGAGGCTACGTATTCGTCAGTGGTAAGTGTTCTCATTCAAAACAGTATTCGAGTATTAGAAACATTTATTATGTTGATTTCTAAAATAATCTGCCCACTTTGCATAAAACTGAACGATTCCATAGGAAATATAGGTAATCAAATTTTTAATAAGTGTGTGCTTTTGTGTAAAATAGTTGAATTTTTCATTAAATCAACGTAGAAAAATTGTCTTTTACTCCCCCCCCCCCCTTCTTTTTTGAATGAATCTGTCCGTTTGAACATTATATTACTAAATAAAGCCAGGAAGGAATACTAGAAGGAGATAAAGCGATATTTTAAACAATTTTTAACTGTGTGTGTTTGTGTACTAATATTAAGAAGAAAATATTAATGAGTCATTTTTATTTTAAAAATATAGATTTTGTAGATTGTTGATAATGAAGAAGTGAGCCAGATATCCGGCAGAAAATTCAGATATACGGTGATAGTGATTTGGATGACATTTCGGACATTGAAAAATAAGCCGTATATCGGATATTTTCCGGATATCCGATGCATTCCAATAACCTACAAGTACCTCGATAATTCTGAAATCGTAATTAATTTTAAATCAATTTGTGTTTTCCCGAATAAATCTTTCTACAAACTGGACTGTCTATTTTTAGTTCTCCGCCTGTGGATGCTGTTTCAAGTGTCCGTTGAAGGCTTTTCTTATGAGGATGTTCCTGGAAGAATTAATAAGACTGAGGAAATTATGGGGCAACTTACCTGTCGATGCAAAGGGACGCTATTTACCAAGAAAGTGAAAAATTTGGACGCGTAAGTCTAATAATTACTTACTATTTTCTCCTTTTAACGGCTTTAAATTGGCAATAAACTGGAATAGTCCCGTTCCAGTGTTTCTCGGAAAAATAGACTTACTTTTAAGGCTTTATCTTTAGAAGGTACAATACACAAATATCTAATTATATAAACGTGAAAGTAGAGAAATGGCGCAACAAAAATTTTTGAGACCTTGAAGCAATAAATTCCAACAAGCCTCTAATTTTTATCTATATTTCAAAATTATTAATAACAAATCAAATTTATTGATCAATTTAATGTTATATTATGCATAAATGTGCAATGTTATAATAATAATTAATGTTATGTTATGCATAAATAATAAAGATGTGAGTAAAATAAGTGTTTCGGATCTAAAGCAATGAGATTTTTCAACATTCGAAAGAAAAATTTAAATGAAATTACTCAAGCCAACACATTTGCTAACATTTAACCAGACTAGAAAATGTTATTATTTTTTAAGTTGCACATACATTGTTTTCTTTTAACTGCTGAAAACGCACAACGTGCAAGTTGTCTGATAGTGAAGCGAAAACTGTAACCGATCCGCCATATTGTTTAGACCACATTGCAATATGACTGCGTTATTCTATGGTGACAGTTCCAGTTTTAAAGTAGTAATGTCGTCAAAGTTGGAGCCAAGAATAATTACGTATTTGGCATAGCAGTAAAACTTTTAACTGCAGAATGCTATTTTGTATTTAGAACTATTGTTA
This sequence comes from Cheiracanthium punctorium, assembly GCA_038373885.1. Lineage (NCBI taxonomy): Eukaryota > Metazoa > Arthropoda > Arachnida > Araneae > Cheiracanthiidae > Cheiracanthium > Cheiracanthium punctorium. The sequence goes on from JAWZYV010013396.1 coordinate 66,452, forward strand.
CATATAATTGTGCATCTTTACTTTTTAATCCGTAAACTCGTGCATCTTTCGCTGTTATTTAAAAAGAAACCAGCTAAATGTTCCCCCATACTTAGGCCAACACAATTACTTCATTTCGTCCAATGCTGAAGATAGCTAATGTCATCACCTTGTATTTATCCTTGTCTATGGTAATTCTTAATAACAGTTTTAGACAGGTTTTTAATGCATTTTATTGTAGTCAGTGGAGTACGAGGCATGCAAATTCTCTAAAAGTAAACAACCATGAAATTTTACTATATGAACGTTTGTGTTTGTTCCATAGCCTGACTGCGAAGCGGATGTTCCGAGACATGGCATATTCTAAGGATTCTTTTATCATCAAGATGAATTTGTACTTCTGGGATCTACAGGACATATGCTCGGGGTGTGAACTTGCCCTCACCAGCTGCGTTTATTATAACAACACGCATTTTCCCTTGTGTTCCAGAAGTGAGTACATCTTAATGTTAGCCTAAGGGTTTTTCTTCATAGTTACACAGTACGTATAAATGCTTGCGGAATTGAAGTTGATTTGAGGAAATAAATTCATTTCATTTAGTAGATAAATCTTAATTTGATTTTTATCACACATTTCGTGTTAAGTACATATTTATTTACCACCGCAATTTTCAAGAAATTACACTTGATTTCTTTCATTTATTATTATTTTAATAGATTATTTATTACAACACGAGGTGTTATCAGGTGAAAAAGATCTGTACGAAAGCGTGCGGCGGGAGCCGGTTTGGAACCCGAGAACTCCGCGTGGTAGAATGAAGCACAATCTAGCCAGGCCAAAAGGTACCCGTTTGACCGACCTTCAATTATTGCTGGTTGTTGTGTGCGCGCGTGTATGTGATCTTGTGCCGCCACACTACTACTCCTCCCCTGGAGAGTCAGTCGGAGGCTGACGAACGATGTTCCAAGCGTTATGGAATGTTGCTAATCGTCGTGGACTTTGTGAGGTCGCTGCCACTCATTGTGGACTTTGGTGAGGTCAATGCCGCTCGTTGCGGACTTTGAAAGAGCTGAGCGAGCGATGTAAGAGGTCGGCGTTGGCGCCATCTATCGCTGTAGGCGAGAAGGAGAATGCGTGTCGTAGTCCGGGTCATCAATGTAGGAAAGCGTGCGGCGGGAGCCGGTATAGAGCCCAAGAACTCCGCGTGGTAAGAATGAGGTGCAATTCAGCCAGGCGAAAAGGTGCCCGTTTGACCGAACTTCAATAGCCGAGTGTTGTGTGTGCGTGCGTATGTGATCTCGTGCCGCCACAGATCTTTTAAAAAAATGGAGGGTTGTGAGCAGAGAAAACTAGATGTTACAATAATCCTAATTACAAAATTTCAACATTCTAGGACTAATAGTTTTTGAGATATGGTCGATACGTACATACGTCAGGAAAAAAACTAGTCAAAATGGACTCGTGGCTGGTCAAAATGAACTGTACATGCATATATACGAACATGCGTATGCTAAAGCATCTCGCAAAAGCTCTTCTAAGTAAATTTAGAGATGGTCAAAATCGATTTTTTCACCAAAATCTGCAAAACCTTTTTTGCGATCTTCATACTTCGTTTTACCTCGTACAAGGAAGTAAAAATGACTTTCTAATGTTATCTTTTTCATCTAAAGCTTTTTTTAACTATTAAATACAAAGTATGTGGACAAGCCACTTGTGTGTACGTGCATTACTATTTTTACTGAAATCATTAATACATGCAACTACAGTAAGAGGTTGATGAATTTGAATAAAATTGCTGAATTTGTAGGTAAGTATACACCGCACGGCACGAGAAAAAACTTTTGAAACAATTTTTTTACAAATATTTTTATGACACAGGATTTTTAATCCTTCCGGGACGAGTGTTTTGCTAACGAGCATGCAGTGACTTTCACACTCCAGCTTTCTGACTCATAAATGAGTCAATTAATGATGCAACGGATATCAATTTGGCCGAAAACCGGATACCGAATATCCGATCAAACTTTCAGCCGGATATCCGGCAACAGTATATTTCCTTCTTTTTTTGTTTTATTTTCACTAGTTTTCCTAGATCATTGAGCTATTACATTTTTCTTTAGTTTCAAATCATTTAATTCAAAAATCAGAAATCCTTTTGGGATTGTTTCTATGAATTTAGTATCATTTTACTGCAATTAAAGTCATACAAATAACAATGTCATGGAAGTTCTCCCTCAAGAGTTAGATAAATATCTTAAAAGATCAGTTCTTGAAAGAAAGACATCTCCATTCAACTGTTAGAAAATCAATGTAACAAATTTCCTTACTTTATCAAAATCAGGGGAGGGGGGGGGGTTCTCACCAGCCAGCAGTACTACAGCAAGTACACTATTCTCATAAGCAGGGTCAATTTAAGGTGGAAAAAAAGGTAAAAGAATTCTTACAAAAATTGAAAAACAGCGTTTTTGAACAATAATTTCTTCCAGTAATAATTTACTCCAATCTTAAAAAAAGATAGAAGTACTTAATCCCCCCCCCCTTTTCTATACATGATAAAAATACATTCTAAAAAGTATTGAAAACAAAATATTTCACAAAATTTTGTTTTTTTCGTATTTTTTATATTGCATTTTTTAGAATTTATTCATTCATTATGTCTATTTATGTTATTTCTCTGTATATAATTTTAGGCTGGATGTACAGCCGGATATTTATAATATCCGTCTACTGCCAATTATCCAGCATATTGGCCGGATGCAGTATAGTTTTGACAGCTCCGCTCGCGAGGAAAAACGTTCGAATTCTGTTTCGTTTAAATCTCGCCCAAAATACGTATACATACGTTTCTCGTACTCCAAAAGTGCTAACCTGTCTTTTATTTTAATCGCAAGTGTTTTCTTGTAATTTGATTTATTCTTCTTTTCTTAGGATCTGCGAAATTTCTAACTAAAATGCAACTGAAAAGTATGATGAAAATAAAGAAAAACCGTAAGTATGAATTCAAAATATATAGCTCGAGTCGCCATAAGACAAAGAGTCCAATTCATAAAATTCTTGACTATTGGCACAAATCAGCGTTGGCGTAAATTGACTTGTAACATTGTGTGCGTGGTGGGGAGGGGGATGTTTCCTACTGTAGAGAATATTTTTAAATAGGTGATATCTGAATTTTCTTGAATTTTTCGGGAGCGGGGGCAATTTTCCCCCTTGCCCCATGTAAGCTACGCCTATGCAAACCAGGATGGAGGAATTCCATGAAATTTCCAAAACTGATACACGCAAATCATGATTGATTCTCTCTGAAAATACCATTTTGATAAGAATTGGCTATTAGCTCAGGGACTTAGAAAATTACCAAATGACAAAAAGCAGTAAGCATAATATGTCGTATGAACTTAATTGCTATGAAAAACGTAAAGTTAAAAAATATAAATTAGGAATTTTTATTTATTTATTCTTTTTTTTTTTGGGGGGGGGGGAGGCAGCTTATTCTTTTCTATTTATTCTTTTCCAGAAGGCCCAGCTTAGGCCCTGGAAAATGGATTGTAAACGTTGCTATCGTGCTCGGGTATTTATAATAATCATCTGATGAAAAGTATAAATGATTTTATAAAAATCGATTTTTTTTTTTTTTTTTTTTTTTTGGAAAATGCATTAAATAGCAACTGATAGTGATAGAGGAGAGGAGGTGATTACCATTTACATTTCTAACTGTAACTTCATAGATTTTTAAATAAAATACCCCAAAACAGCATGAGTACATGCTATAATGAATCGTAATGAAATGTCAATTGCAAAGAAATACACAATTTATTTTGTTGTTATAGAAAAAAATATTTAAAAAAAAGTTACGAATGGAGTATAATTTTGTATAGTCGGGTAATATGGAATAGATGGTTTAAACCGATGAAAAGCAATTTATATTGCTTCATATATAGTTATTGGTTACTATAAAACAAATTTTTATGTTTTGTAGTTTAAATCATTATACTGGAGTCATTTCTGCTTCGAGTCGATTTAGAAAAGTTGTAGATATAATTTTCTTTCTTTGCTCCGATACAGTCATGGTGAGCCCACAGAGAACAGCTGGATCTTTGAATCCAAACTTATCGTCGTTGATCATTAGAGAATTTTTCGTGACAAAAGATGCATTCAGCGTCTTTGTTTTCCGGGTCTTGAGTGGATGACATGAAACCCATTACAATATTACCCAGTATTCCATAATACCCGACACGCCATCTCGGAAAACGAACCTTTAAAACTCATTGGCAAAACACTGTCATCTAAAAAATAACCACAGTTCAACAAACTACCATTCTCTTAGTGTACATTATGCGTAACATCCATGTTCATGTCACGTGTTTACTAGTAAGTTAAAATGTTTGAAAACTTATCTACAAAAACTCTTGAAAATCACAAAACATACTTTGTTCTGTAGCGAGTGGTACGGCAACAGAGAGCGGTCAACTCTTACTGCATTGTAAGAAGGGAATCTTTCTTGAGTTGTTCATGGTATCCCCTTGTGGCAATAGCAACTAACAGAGCCAAAAACTCGGTATTCCATATTTCCCGACTATTCCATAATCACCTCCTCTCCTCTACATGTTGCTTATGCTAAATAAGCATTCCCCATACCAGAGACCGATTTAGGCAATGTGTCAGACGATTCTAAACTTTTTTTTCAAGCGATTATTATTAATCTGTATGCACGAAAACCATTTGAGACTTGCTCATTGTATATGATTACACAAAAATGATTCCACAAATATGATTACACAAAAATGCTTGGATGATTCAAAAAATCATCCAAGCGTACTTCCAGTTTCCGAACTTAGTTTTGCAAATAAATAATTATTAAAAATAAGATTCCGAACTCGGAAGAAGAAGTGAACTACTGGGTGCGTCAAAAATCCATGCAAACTTTAAAAATCCGATCTCTCTATAATGCTCTTCGAGCTTCGAGCAAACAATTTTTTTTTTCATCATTTGTTTCTTTTAATTGATTTTTTTTTTAAAGTATGGAGCATCCAGGGTGTCAGAAGTTCTTCAAACAGCAAGACAAACCGTCTTTAAAAAAAATTATTATTATTATTTAATGATAATCTGAAGTTTGAAGTATCCAGGGTGAGTCCCTTGTTCGTCAAACAGCATGGCAAGCAGATTTTTTTTTAAATCATCGTTTGCTTCATTTAAATATTGTGAAGTTTAAAGCATCCAGGGTGAGTCAAAAGTTCTTCAAATAGCAAGGCAAACCAATATTTCAAAATCGTTAGTTGTTTCTTTTAAATATTTTGAAGTTTCGAGCATCCAGGTTGTTAAAAAAAAAAAAAAAAAAAAAAAAGTTAGACAATACTGCAATACTTTTTGTCTTTAAAAAAAGGAGTTCCCCTTAACTTATTCGTGCAAATCCATTTCTTTCCTTTTATCGTTGTTTGTTCTTTAAAGAAATGCTTTAAAGTCTGCATGGACTTTTGACACACCCTGTATATACCATTTTATACGAACAAACAAGGAATTTTTTTTTTTTTTTTTTTTGAAGAAGAAGAAATATACTTTATACGCTTATATCAAAACGATATAAATGGCGTTAACTCAAATCTTTTTCTTTTTAGGTTGTATTATTTGTGAAATTAGCTTTTAATGGCATTGTTCTAAATATTAAACTGTTTAAGGGCCATCTTCAATGTAATACACAATTAAAATATCTTTTCTTTTTTTCCCCCCTTAGGGAATGATTTCAGTTTTAAAACACAGCAGGCCTCTGAAAATGTCACCGAAATTATCGATATTCCAATAGGTAAGTCTGAAACTGTACTTAAATAAGACTTTTTAGAAACACACACACACACACACACACATATATATATATATATCAAATTATTTAGAAATAAACAATTATTTTCCAATAATAATAATAACAATGAGTATAGCAATAAGAGTAATAATAATAAATTGGCATTCTCCCGTAGGCAGATGCCCCTCGTGCATCTTGCCATAGCATAAAACATAAATAAAAAACAATCTGGAGTGACTCCGCTCGACTTTCCGAGTACTTACAATAACAAGCATTTAAATAAAATTTAATCGATGAATACTTCAGCAAAAATTCTTAGTTTTTTTTTTTTTTTTTTTTTTTCAATTTCAGCTCAATCGAATCTACCGTTTAAACGCTAGCGCAATTTCAAGAATTTTCTTCCATAGGCCATAATGTAAAAGAAATCTTTGTCGTAGCCCTGTAGAAAAACTAAGTCCTATACACACCAAAATCAATACCGGTCTTGCAACGGTGGTTTATAACATATACACCCAATTTGAGCTCAATCGAATGCCCCGTTTAGGAGCTATCGTGTTCACTCACACAAGGATGAAAACACGAACTTTATTTCGTTGTAGAATTTCGTATAAAGGAATCTTCCCTATCTCTTTCAAATTTACTCCACAAAATAGCTAGAAAGCTATCGAGTAAATTTGTTAATTTTTTTTAATAGTTACTGAAACAAGACACAGTAATTAGAAGTGTGCCGTATCGTTACACATTGGCGCCGGTACCGGGGGGGGGGCAGAGGGAGCACTTGACTCCCCCAGATTTTCGTAGAGAGGAACCAAAGTACACTTTTTGCCCCCCACTTTTCGAAACCCAGAATTTATCAAAAATTTGTTGGTACACCATCAACCAATTTTTACTTTCCGAACATGTACCACGTAAGGAAAGAATTGTAATCACGAAAAAATTCGACTTCGAGATTTTGGTGTATTGACACGTTTTGAGGTCTTCTGAATTCACTTATGCTATTTTTACGAGATGTATGTTACAACACGCTGTGCTGTAAAATAATATAGCACTGTGTGTTGTAAATCCACTGCACAACATGTGGATAAACGAAACGCCAACATCACAACGTGTTGTAAATTCAGCACATGTAGACCAACGTAACGCCAACGTCACAATGCGTTGGCGTTACGTTTACCCGCGCGTTGTGATGCAATCATTTTTTTTTTTTTTTCTCCCAGTGTAACGATTATCTAACAAAAGGAAAACATTTTTTAGTTTTATTTGTATTCGAAGTTCTAGTTATTTATTGCAAGTGTTCTTATTAACCCCCTCTTTTTTTTTTCCATTTTTTCAGGAGGGATTAAGAGTCGTCGACGTCAGTTACGTTACGCTGAGACATGCACCTACCCAACCTCTTTGGAAACAGCTGCAATCTCATGCAGGGTGTACCCAAGCTCAATGTAATTTCGTTTTTTTTTTTTTTTTTTTTTTTTTTTGTATATTTTCTTCTAGAATCTGATTTGGATGTTATTATTGTTTGTTTAACCCTTTGAGGCGCAACCCTTTCCCAATGCTGAAAAAAGGGCAGCCGTTGCCATCGCTCGACTTAACTACCAGCAAGATGGCGGACGATCGAAACGTTCATCGCTGCCACGATCTAGAGACCTTTTTTGACGCAGCTGGCTGTGCGCGCACAGCCAGCTGCGTCAAAAAAGGTCTCTAGATCTGTGGCACGCGATGAACGTTTCGATCGTCTGCCCTCTTGCTGGTAGTTAAGTCGAGCGATGGCAACGGCTGCCCTTTTTTCAGCATTGGGCAATCGTATCCAGCTGTTCTCGCATTCTTCCATATTGCAGCAGATGTCGGTGCTGTTAAAAATAATCGTTACAATTTTTTACGGGAAATGACGTGCTAAAAAGTAAAGGATTCTCGTGGAGCTATGTCACCCGCAACTATTTTTATAGAAATCCAATCTATTCTTCGTGACTGGCAACAGTCAAAACGTCAGAGTTTGGTGTCCTCACGGCGAAGACACCGCGCGTTCAAAGGGTTAATAATCTGGCACAATTTCATTATTCGGGATTTTATCATTTTAGTGAGAATGTGTTACATAGACGGCCGTACTTACACAATCTTCCCATAAATTATAGGAAAAGAAACATATTTATTTATTTACTTATTTTAAAGGTGGGGAGGATGTAGAAAGACGGCCTCTACTAGAGTTCGATTCCATGCAATTTGATTTTCATGAAAATTAAAGGGAGTAAAAATGAATATACAGAGTGTCTCAAAAACACTGACCTATGTTTTATTCCTTAAATATTTGTGATAGACAGAAACAAGAAATTGCAGTTATTTAAAAAGGGGCAAAATTTATGATATCGATGAGAATTTTCGGAAGGTTAAATCTAAATAAATGAAAAAATTTGAATTTTTATAGGCTTTCTATACAAAAAAATTCCCAGTCAGTAAAATGCACCCCATACGTTAATTAGGCGATGTACCAAATCTCATCCTTTCATCATAAAAAGGCTGAGCTATGAAAGTAAATACATGCTGACTCATGCCACTTTTCAATGGCTCTCGGCTCCACCATGGCCGAGTGGATAAGACGCTCAAAATGGTAAACGGCCGAAGTGTGAAAGTGCCAGGCTCGGGTCTTTCGCGCTGTTCCGATCTAACGGTCTGGAGTTTTGGTCGTTTTTCTCCAAATACAACGTGAATACGCGTTATAATCTCTTCGAAAATCCTCTGACCAAGGTCCCCCCCCCCCCCAACCTCTCATTCTAGGCAGATAGCCTATGCTGTAGCTTGCCTTAACAACACAAAGAATCAATGACTCTCGCAGGAAAAAACTCACTACCAGAATATCGCGTTATACGAGCTGCACACAAATTATTAAAGAAAATATAATGATTGCATAAGTACATGGTACTTTTGTTATTATTGGTAATGTATAAGTCCCTCACCAACTTTGTTTAACTATATCTCTGAGCCTTTTCATGATAAAAGGCTGAAATTTCGTGCATCACCTCATTCATGTATGGGGCATACTTTGCTAACTGAGAATTTTTTTTTCGTACAGAGGCCGTATAAAAATTTATATTTTCTAATTTATATTTTTTTTTAAAAAGATTTAATCACCTGACAATTTTAATCCATCACCATAAAATGTTGTACCTTTTTCTACGCAATTTTGTGTATATCTCTATGATCAATATTTAAGGTATAAAAGCCTGGTCAGTGTTTAAGGACACTCCGTATATATCCACACTACTAAAAGGGCAGCACCAGCAGCTAGTCAGCATATTAAATACGATGGCATAGCTACTACTTTTAGACCTTTATTTGTTAAAAAAGAAGCCTTCAAAAGCCCCATTGTTTATGCTAATTGAAAGGCACTTGTTAAACTTTTTTTAGTGACGTGGTGTTCGACCCAGTTAGGTTTTCTAACGGAGTAATATTAAAACTTATAACGATGTTGAAGGGGGGGGGGGTGTGAAAAAAAAAAAAAAAAAAAAAAAAAACACAAACACTTTACACAGGACTCGCATAAGAAGAACGCAATTCTAGTGCTGGAGAAGAAAACGAGAGGTTATACTAACATATTATTATCATTATTTTGTATACCTCTCGTTACTAAATTTCAATATTCTTCGGCTTATCGTTTAAGCGTAATTTACAGATATCATGCCGAAATTAATCGAAATGGAAATAGCAATTCCGTCATGCAGAAACTTGTCCATGGATGACCAAACGGACATTTTTGTCAAGTGACACCATGACCATGCGACTGATTTTATGCGTTTCGATGTTAGTGGGGGGGGGGGGGGGGGAGAGTTGCCGCGACTGCCGGATGAAATTTGGACACTTGTAAATAAAATGTCTATTGACGAAAATTTTCATTTCAAACTTTTACTTTGTAATCGAAGTGAAAACTGAATGCAATTTATTCCATAGAGTGTTTTCCTTCCTGTTTTTCTTTATTTTTACAGAAAATGCGTTGAACGCTGTGGTTTTGGATATACCTTGGGAGCCGCGATTCTGCAGAAAATGGAATGCAATTTCAAAGAAAATAAATGGACGCCTACTGGATTCAAAGAATGCCAACGTAAGGTTCACTTTTATAAATACAATTTCTTGGAATGGTTAAAGAAATTCATATTATCCATTGAAAGCATTTTTTGATTTGATAAATAGTTTTTGCTAAAAAAATACTTTAAGGAGAAGGGGATGGCTGAGATATTTCTAAGTAAGGATCAATCTTTTAAGACCATAAAGTCCTCTGTCCAATTCATGCATCTTTCGCCGCACTACCAGAAATAAGGGGACATTGTTTAGTTTTACGAATCATCGAAGTCCAACGACAAATGATGAATATGCTAAACCGCAATACCCCCCCCCCCCCCCCCCACACACACACACGCAATGTCGAGAGTGTGAAGGTTTTTCTTCAGCTGCGCATTTTTGCTTCACATTCGAATTCCACGTAAACTGAGCACCGGTCTTATTACACTAAGCCAACAGGCGACACAACAGGAAAAAATTCTGTATGTGACATAACCAATGGCGCAGGAGGGTCACAGCCCCCCCCCCCCATAAGTAATTTTTTTCATACAAAATGTATATTCTTCACCCCTTTATATTAAACACGTATGCATATATGTGAGTTGCAGGAGTTGTGTAACTCACCCCCCCCCCCCCCCAATCAAACATTTCTGGCTACACCACTGGACATAACAATATGGATAAAATGGAGCAGCCTTATAAGAATCCCAGTATTTTAAATTCTAACTTATTATTGAATTTAAAACTCTTCTCTTGTTATCCTAGCATTCGTGGACTGTACCATGTCGCTGATAACTGGTGGTTCTTTGAAGTGCTCGTCTATGTCACTGACAAGCGGCACACAGTGCAAAGTAGAATGCCTACATTATGAAGACAAACCAGCTGTTGACGAGACCACCTACACTTGTGACATCAACGGACAGTGGAACCCGGAATTGCCATTCTGCGTACGCCAAGGATCTGGTATATGATGTTATAGTGACCTCTTACTTATACGACTCTCTCTTATATTCCAGATTCTCTTTGTCCTGTCCACGCTTTATGGGGAAATAATGCTAAACTCCACTCACTTATATGGCGTTTTGAATGGTTCAGGCCATTTTCCATTTCTTACTCACGAATTCATTTTATAATCTTTAAAGTACAAATCCTGCCCGTTTTCTTACCTTTATCCTTTCACTACTGTAAAAGTGTATAATCAATAATGCATAACATTTCGTATCCCAATTTTTGTTTTATTAACGATGAAATCTATGGCATTAGATGGTTGTATGTCTATCAAAATGATTATTCTCAAAAGAGCTTAAAAGTTTTATCAGACTTAAAAGACATTTTCTCTTTCCATCGACAAACTAATATCACTTCATTTTTTTTTAAAAGAGTGTCACCTATAGATCTTTGAAATTAAAGTAGTGATAAGTAAACTGCATCTTTGTATTTTGTGAACTTTTTTAAAAATTATTTTATGTTTAATTTTTAATACATCTTATAAATTTTGTTAAAATATGCTCTTAGTATTCAAAACTTAGTATTTTAATATAGGTAAAATAATTAATGCATGTCAAATTTTAAACTTGTATAATACGATGGTCTCTCACTTATAGGACTCTTTCAGTTATACGACTTTTTTCTACTTTGCCCTTGAAAGTCGTATAAGTGAGAGGTCACTGTATATTAACAAGAAAAATGAACCATGCTGAGTGCTTCTCTACTAAAACATACTTGACCATAGATAGCTGCGTAGAATGCGATTGTTTCTTTTAGCACAAAGGTATTGTACTTGTAAGAGAAGGGACTTAGCTTACCTTTTGTAAAACCCATATTGGGAATCTCAATCAAGTGACATCATAAGTATCTTCATTGGGGGAGGTTAATGGCTTTAAAGAGGATAGAGGAATGAACCAGCCTTCCTATTTTATAGCCCTGGTCCCTCCTTGGCATTCAAAAAATAGTGTCTTGTTTGTTTTAACCTGTTCACTTTGCACAATGGTGCAGACGTGCCAAGTTTCCAAACTTAAAAAGCCTGAAATCTCCTGCTTTTTCAAGTTGAAAAGCCTCAGATTTCTTATGCATATCTTCTCAGCATAAAACCAAAAGTTTTCTTGATTGCCATGTGTGCCCATATAAACTTAGAGTTATATAATGTAAGTTAAATTTCCAAAATTTGCCAAAGAAATATTAGAAAATATAAAAACAATCAAAATACATATGAGATAAAGTATTCATACATAAAATATACATATAAAGATATCTTATAATACTAAAACTTGAAATATCTAATTTTCTAATAGAAAATAGTTTTTATTAATTCCAAGCAGACTTAAACTTTCTAGCATATTTCTAGATAAATAATGAGCATTTATTTGTGTTAGATAATTTTTTAGAATAATTCCAGATGCATAATTTCAAATCAAATGCTCTATAGGACCTGAAGAAGAAAATTGGGGAAAAAATTTCAATTCTCCCAATTGAATTGCCGGGAAGTAACAATAGGCAGTGAAAGAGGATCTTTACTATCATGACTTCACAACAAGGGGAGTGAATACATTTAGTGTTTGTTAAGTATCTGCCCAAATAAGATTGTTTGATTGTGTTTTAACAATGCTTTCTGCACGATTTATCTTTACAGTTCAATTTTATTAATCTTAACTTCAACGTAAATGGGGAAAAGATAACATATTTTGTTCTTGGCCTTCTCCCCCTCCCAATATTGAGAATAATCAAGTCTCCACAAGAATTTACAAGAGAAAAGTTATAAGGTACTAACCTCACAGATGTCATGATAAGAAACTCTACGATTCAATAGAAGTCCACTCATCAATTCTTTCTAGTAAAATATTCTTGATGCTTTTGGGTTCTCTCGTCACCTGGGGAAATAAACTAATCTATACTAACACATATTAAGTAAATATCAAACAGAGAACTGAACAGAAAAAAAGTCTTATTTTTATTCTATAATTTACTTACCTTTGGTTTGTATCAAGATAGACCTAGAAGACTTGAACTTGTTCAAGCTGCTAAAACTTTTGCACAATATACACTGGTTAGTATTTTTGCATAAATAGCATGATAGCCATCGCCAAGAGGTTTTTCTAAACATACCTATAGTTAATATATGTTTCTCATAATGAAAAAAGAAAATCCCTTTGTATTGCTTGAAACAGTTCTCCAGTTTTTTTTTTTATTATTGACTTAATGACCACTTCATTTTCACGATGTTTAGAGCATTAAAACAGTGAACACTCTTTAGTGAGTGTTTGCAAAAATATCGCAATAGTTATACTATACTTTCATGCAACTTTTCTTTATTATATTAAAAATTTCACTGTAAAACATTTTAACAAAAATACACATACACTAAAAGAAAAGCAAGGAAAATTTTACAAGAGACGGTGCTATCAGTAGGAGATTGCAACCAGTACCATACCAACTGATTACAGTATTGTAAAATTTCCGTTACTTTTGATTACATATAAACACCCAATGTTTTAAGGTCAGAAAGATAAAAATATGTATATTGCAAGAATTTAAAAATATATATATATTTTGAAGTCAAATTTGGATTAATTTTCTTTTTCTCTTTTTCAGGTTTGGTGTTGGTGGATGCACCAAAAGTTAAGACTCACGATGAATATTTTGATGATGTATGATGAATATTTTGATTAGAGTGACCATAACAGCTTGCATCTCTTTGGCAAGGGTGATAAAATTGGCTTTGGACTATTTGTTACATAATCACTACACAATTGTTTATAAATTTGTACGCACTTCCTATTAAAGAATTGCATTACTGAACTTTATCGATTTAATTTTATCACAGGCCTGAAAGTATTTTCACAAATATTTTTAATTGGAAAAGAAATTATGAATAGTTTGATTTTTCTGTTAATTAAAAAGTCTTAACTTTCTCAAGGTAATTTTGATAAGCAAGAGGGAAAATAGAAAAAAACAACACAAATCTAAATATTTATTACCATACAGTACATATGTACAATTGGTTTTGGCTGTTTGGAAAAAGTCTAGGAACAAAAGACAAAATTTTTTTCTGTCATTCAAGACCAAATCCTTCATTTGGGCTGACTGACAAAAATAATTTAATTTTGCTTCTGAAATTAATATCTTTATACATAAAAGAGGCGTGTGATAACAAAAATCAGCTTCATTTCTTAAAAACAACTACAAAAGCTAACAATAATAAGGTTTTGTTTACAAGCAAAGAAGCAGCTTCTATTTGCATTCTTTGAAACATACTTTGTTTTATTTTAAAAAGGGTGGAGGTCAAAGATAAGTATTCAGTAATAAATAAGTATTTAGGTTAATTCAGTGATATTTTCTATTGGTTCAACAAATACTTTTTGTTCACCATCATTAATAATACAAATCAGAATTTCGCATAGTAAAGGTGTCTATATTTTCATCAGTCTTAAGTAATAGCAGTTTGGTATTATTATTATTACTATTATTATTTTACATTCGTTAATTTTTTTTGAGCTTTGGTCTCTTTTCCTATTTCTGATCTTTGTTGGACTGGTGTCTTGTAAACTTTAAATTTGAATTATCATTCATCCACACCTTTTTCAGTATTCTTATGGAAAATTAAAAAATTTGCACAATCAAGGCTGATTCACACTGACATGCTTCTTAATAATAGATCATTCTTTCAGTTGCTCATTAATCTCCCCATTACTAAAAATGTGTGGTCAATTTGTTTTTTAAAAACTAAAATCTCACAATTGTCCTATTTTATTTAAGTGCAATACTGTAATATGCTGCCACAAATATCTTCTTTTTAATGACCAAACAGCTGCAAACTACATCCTTGACCACAGCAAGGGCTGGAGATGGTCATTCCATTATGGGGGCATCAAATAGGCAGGTCACGGTTGCCCCAATTCCAGATGAGGGACCTAGCATCTGAATTGATACACCTAGAGGCATTGTTTGAACATAGAAGTCATTGAAGCCTCGACAGACATTATGTGTACCAGCTTCCTTTAACATACATGGTCCTCACCCAAGCACTGGTCAAGCTGGTTCGCTTCATTTGTGGTGTTTCAATGGGAACCAAGCTGGAATAAATAAAGTGTTCATATAACAAACTACTGTACTTCCATTCACTGTGTAGCATATGTAAGAAGGAGGAACAAATGCTATGAGATTGAAGCCTCTCCCCTTGAAAACAGGCCTATGGCCCTTAAAGTTTATATTATTTTCAAGAAAACGGTCATAAAAGTACCTATTTTTTTATTAAACAAATACTGTATAAAAATAAGCATATGTACAATGCATGCATTCATTTTAAGGTTTTGGACACTTTGATCTAAAAAAATTTCCATGCATAAGAATTTAAATGCTCCATTTTTTTTTTTTTTTTTTTTTTGGCACATAACTTTTGAACTCTCCAGTCTGGAAATATCATGGGAGCGAGACAGAAGTGGTTAATTTTTGAAGGGTTCATTTTTAAATAATTCTCTATTGAGATAAGCAAACTAAAGGAAGAAATTCTGCATACCCAACTGAGAAGACATAATTCACAAATAATCAACAAAAATGCAATTTATTTTTTTTCTTTTAGATAAAATACAAGATCATAATGTTTAAATACAAAATATACAATATATAAATATAATACATTTGTTTTTCTTTGAAAAACATTTTACTTTTGAGCAACATTTCAGAATGTAAAAAATGAAACAAGCAAACATTTTGTACTATATCACATTTGGCAGAGTTTTGTAGTTGTTTAAATATATATTTGACACAATATTTCAACTAAATACTTTTCATGAAAATATCTTTTTAATAATGTACATAGATGTATTAAACATACATTAATACAGAGTGACAAAAAATACCTTCTTTCCTGTCACTGTGAAGTAAAGCACATTTACTGCTGCATAACATTTCATAAAAACAGCAATATTAAATGTCAAATGGAATTTGAAGATTTGAAATACATTGTTTTACTATCACATGTTTTAAATTTGTTTACACATAAATATAAAAATAAATCAACTTTAACAAAGAACTGTTTTCCATTTTTTAAAAATACTAATTATTTCACAAACATTTTAATTAGCATTAAAAAAACATAAAAAATGATAACTAAAATGGTCTTGATATTATTTAGTTCATTTATAACAGTAAATCTACTTATAAAATATCTATAGTTTTACATAAATTTCCCACATCTTAACACACATAGATTTTTAAATTTTTTTAAAAATATATATTGCATAGTTAAATACTGATAAATAAAATTATACAAATACTGTGAAAGGGTCAGAGTTAGTATCCAGTTTCTGAAACTTAACTCTCTGACTTTTCTAGAATGTTTTTGATAAATTTTCAGACTATGTTCCTACAATAAACATATAATTTTACAAATATATGTATTTCTCAATACATATAATCATATTGTCACTAAACCGTTGCACAACTACATGCAATCATATATGCACTTACCTGCCAACCTCCTTAAGCCAAAAACAGGAAGATTCGGGTTGAAAAAACAGAAGATTTCACAAAAAATAAGAAGATAATTTTTAAATATAAGAAGTAAAAACAGAAGACCCCTGGTTTACCACCATTTCTCATTATTTTTTTATATTAGTAATGCATGGAAATTAAAACAAAATTAAACAGTAATAGAAAAGAGCTTACCTGAAATTTTTATACAAAACTGAGAAAGATGGAGTATTTTCAGAAAAATAAAAACAATTAAATAGATGGAAATTTGACTATTTTTAACCAAAGTACATTCAAAAATAAACAGATTGAGATTTTTTTTTTCTTCTACTAATAGTTCATCAGAAAAATTATTTTCATAACAAAGTATGTTAGCTTTAGTTTTCAACACAAATAAATTTTCTAATGATGAATTACTGACGGAGGAATGAAATGAAGTCTTTACAAATGCTTTGACCTCACTCATACAACAGCATTGTGCTGTTAGCTGTTGAAATGATTACCTTAATAAATGACTTTGAAATGGATTTATTTATTTACCAATTTTTTATAATAGTTTGCAATACAATTTAATATATCAACTAAAAATTTTAAAAAACAGAAGATTTTATCTTCTGGCAGAAAACCGGAAAATAGCTTAAAAAAAACAGAAGTCTTCTGTCAAAACCAGAAGAGTTGGCAGGTATGTATGCACCTTTGTCAAATCGTACATCACTGCACACAGCTATTAACTCCACTTTCTGAAAAATCTTAAAAATTTAAGTGTCAAAGCACTAGGTATAACTTTGTATAACTTCCAGATAATAAAAATTTACACCATTAAACAGCAAAATTTTTTTGGCCATTGAATAATAAATAATTTATTTAAGAGGCCATTCAGGTTAACTCTAATGTAAATTGTTGCAATAATGCAACTCACTAGCACTAGCATGCGCCGAATGATAATGGTAACTTTTTTAGTGCCATACTATCAGAATTAAAGTAAAATAAATCAGTTAGTCACAGTCTAATTGCTGCAGGACCAACTATTTATGAAGTCAAGTTAATTATAAGTAAGAATAAAGTTAATAAGTTTGAAAAAAAAAATACAGATCAGCCTTTAATATATCCTAAAGTTGTAACTGTGAAGAGGGAAAGAAAGGAGAAACATTATGGACAAGTTAAAATTCATGCCTCCTGTTAAACATAATTACTATGAAAACTTGACAACAAATCAAAATGATGAGTCTTCACATACAGCTGACATCACTTACATCATTTCTATTGCTGATGAATTAATCACAAATAATATATTATAATAAAACTGTTAACATTCGTTTTCATGGAAAATCTGTAATAAATATATGTAATAATTAAATTTTTCTGTAACAAGGCTTAAAAATTTAAACACAATTTAACTTTATTACTCTTTTTTAGTTGTCAAATTGATTATCTCCCCAGTCACAATTGTAACATTACTGACAACTATTTTTTGGCTATTCTTTCTATTTAATTTTATATACTGTTAGATGAAAACTATATCATCTGTGTTTATGCATTCTACAATATTTATTTGAATTTTTATTATGAAGGAAGTTTTTTTTTTTTTTTAAAGCAACGTAATTTTATTTAATCAGATTTCTCAACTTTTTTTTTCCATGGAGTTAATCGATTTGTACAATGAATGGCTCCTGTAAATGTAGACTTCTGATAATTTCCAGGTTTTTTGTTTAGAGTAGCTATGGAATTTTATTTTAAAACTTCCTGGCAAAATGAAATTCTGATTATTCCAAATTTTCGTGTACATGCTTAATTGTATCTAAAATTATACTAATAAGAAATATGGCATTGAAACATGACTGTGTCAAAAACAGATATAATTTGTTTGAAACATACACGTAGATGAGGCCATTATCTCATTACAATTTATCCTCAATCAAAAATGCTAAAAATCGAAAGTTTTTTTTTTTTTTTTTCTTGACTGTAGAGATGGCTTTATTATAGTATGACATACAAATGTTACTTTAAAAAAAAACTACCTTCAAAGAGAAAAACTCAATTTATACAGGGTATACTCAATATATATATTTTTTATTTTACAAACAATGCTGAAACATACAGAAATATAGAGGAAATTGTATTGAGAGATTCAACATGTTTATTGTGAATTTCAGATTTTTCATTGCTATATATAATTCCTATAATGAAATGTTTTATTGCATGAATACTTTTTTCACCGCACATGATTGTGGCTTCAAATAAAATGGCCACACTTTAGAGAGCATGTAGAATTTTCCCACTACATTCTATTTCATATATTATGGTTCATCTATATACAGGGATGAGATTGGCAAAAGAAAAAAAAAACGAAATCATCCAAGAGCAAATAATTTTGTATATAATATATGTAAAAAATGTTTTAAGGAGTAAAACATTAGAATATGCAACAAGATAAAAATATTACACAGTTAGTTAATAATTACTATCAAGAATGCACAGAAAAAAAAAGAGGAATTTTCAGGGAAGAAAGTAAATTCTCTTAATTCATAAAAAGCTGAAATCAACTAAAAAGCTGAAGAATCTCATCCCTGTATATATATATATATATATATAGCACATGTACAGATTTAAAAAGCTTCAATATGTATCCATTTTATAAATTTAAAATTAAGACATTTAAAGAGTAATTTAATACAATTTTTTAATTTTTTTTTGGAATGTTAATAATTTTTAGGACAAGTACAACTCCAGTCTTACAGTGACATAATATTACAAGCCAAGACTGCTTTACTGCATATATTTTAATATTTCATCAAATTGATACAGTATCTTGAACAATGAATGTTATCTTCATAACTATGGACCAAAAGCAGCATGAACTGATGATATGATAGTATTGTATGGTCATGGTCTTCTCAAAGGGAACACACTTTTTTTTTTTTTTAACTATTTAATATGCGATTGAGATGGATTTCTTACAGAATAAGAATTCAAAGTATTCTGCTTACTGAACAATCCTCCAGGCACAGAGTAGTCGGGTAATTTGACTGAAGTATAGGAGGGATCATTCATTTTAATTGGTATAAAGTCAAATGACACATCTTCAAACCTAAGACCCGATTCAGGAATCGTTCTCGCATTCTGAGACATTTTAGAATCGCCCACTCCATCTGAATGACTTTTTTGCTTGTTACAAATCTGTTCAAGCCTGTCGATAGGAGTGGAGTTAGAAAATTTGTGTTCATAGTTAAACTGCATTGGGGCAGTACTTGGTGATGCAAGGTTGTCAATCGAGGAGCCAGCAGATTGTTGGCTGCTAATACGAGGGATGTATAAATCAGGTGAGATGGAATAGGCATCTTTTAAGACATCTTGAAATATCCTGGATATTAGCCGATCATGATAAAAGTGTAAGGCTTTTTTAAGCTGCTCAGTGCTACGTTTTCTTGATTCTAGGAGAAATACTTTAATGTCATCTGTAAAAGAAAATAAAAAACTTAGCACAATAAACGAAATAAGAACTCTTAAGATGCAAAGTTTAAAAAATAATAAACTATTTTTAAGGATGGCAATACTATTTCAGCTGATGCCTAAAGACAGACCATTTTGTTTTTAATTCTTTTGGAAGGATAATCATTTTTATTCAGTGATTTGTGCTTAATTTACAAGGATTAGAATGCTTCAAAAATTATTTATAGAATAATATTTGAATTTATACATAAAACAGAAGAAGAATGTCTAATAGTCAAAAATAAAACAAGGATTTTGCTTTGCGACAGTTTTTAGAAAGCTGAAAATTGTTTCAATTGCTTTGTTTAACATCCAAATGGAGGGATTTGAAGTTTGCCTCCTTTTCTAAATGAGCTTTAGAGATGGCACAACACAGCGTGTCTGCCAATGTTAGAAGGCAAAAATAGTATCATTAGTAACCTCACCAACATAAAAAATTGGCCAGTTTAGTAGCCATTTTCTTAATTTTAGTTGCCAAAATAGTTGTACTTTTACATGATTTTGCAGTTACAAAATAAACATACGTCATTTAGTTTCAAGAAGGAATGAATAACCTGATAAATTAAAAAACTTCATGCTTCATATAACAGAGTATATATTGGGTTGGCAACAAAGTAATTGCGTTTTCTTGTATAAAATTCAAGCAAATAAGTTTTCAACATTTTTAAGCTGCAAAATAAGTTTTCAACGTTTTTTAATTACAGGTAAGCTGTGCCTGAACATACGATTCATATTTGTTACATTTTAAAGTAAGAATTTCACTGGCAGTATTTTTTTTCGTCCATAAAAGATGGCCACCCTCCCCCTTTTTTCGCTTCTATCCGCCTTAGAGGACAATATTAAAAATGTCCTGAAATTAATTTTTAGGTATTCGTGACTGCTGTATTTTACAGAAAGAATCTCACGGATATCTCTATTTTTATTTGAGATCACGCGGGATATGTGAAAGGAACTTTTTGGCCCCTTACCCCCCCTAAGATTACGAATTTTGGAAAATGCTCTCTGATCTAGCACCTATGTTGAAGAACTCACGTACGTGCCAAATTTCACATAATTAACTTCAGTAGTTTTGGCCAGGCGAAATATTGACATACGGAAAAACGCAATTACTTTGTTGCCAACCCAATAGTACATTTATTTTTATTGTACGATTTAAAACACAGATTATAATGTTTGATGAACGACCCATCACAACTTTGGAAAGAAAGGGAAGTTGAAGAAAACTGAAATCTGATTTTAAATTAGTCGCCTGAAGTAGGGTGGAAGTAGCCCAAAACTTGAAAATACAGTCAAATCCCGTTATAAGATTGCCCGTGGGGACCGTAGAAAAGTGACCTTATAAGCGGGGTGACCATATATACACGTAAACAGCCATCTACTTTAACTCAGATACATGCTTTTGCAGTAATACTATACATAAATATATATTAAGAAAAATAGAATTATATATTGTTATTGGATTAATATGTTTTATTTAATTGTTGAAACACAATTCAGCATTTAAAATATTTATTTATGTATGAATGTCTTTCCTTCAGTCTAGATGTTCTTACAACTACTTTTTCAAGATCACTAACAGTTTTTAAATGTTCCTCTGAGACCTCAGATAGCATAAAAAATACCTAACATTGCTCAACGAAAATGCAGTGAGAAAACATGTGAAACAAACATGGAACTTATTCCAGGGATGGGTGTGATACATGCTCTGCATCTGACATTTTTTTTCCTTTCTAAGCAGTGGATAGAGCAAATGCAATACTCTTTTCAAAGAAATGAGTGGCTTATTCAGTAGTAAATGTTGGGGGGTTACCCTTTTCGTATTCTTCAATACTGTCCATTTCCTTATCAATACAAAGAAAGGCTTATCACTTAGAGAAAGATTGTCTATTTTCAGAAATACTTCCCACAGTGATCAAAGAGACCATATAAGTGGGTATAGCTAGGATGGCACGACCCTATGAGCAATATTAAAATTTATCGAATTCCTATTCAGCAATCTGGGACTTTTCAAAAGTGACCATATATGCGGGGTCGGTGACCTTATAAGCGGGTGACCATATAACGAGGTTTGACGTTAGTATGAAAATGACATTTTTTTTAAAGTCACTCAAGTCGCCTTATTATCTTTAAATTAGTAGCAAAAGTCATCTTTTTAGTCACCAGTGGACATCCTGCACATCAAAAACTTTGTAAATACAAAAAAAAAAAAAAAAAATTCTTAATTTATAAATTGTAGACCATAAATTTTTGCAAAATCATGTGTATGGTTTTTTTTTTGAGCTGATTTTACTGGGTTATAAATAATAAAATCTGAGTAAAATATTAAATGCATAGAGTGAAACCTCTCATAAAGACAACCTCTATTAAGAGACTACCTCTTACAAAGACTGTTTATTTCTGGTTTGTAATTTCTCTCTCTGTATGCATATATCATGTAATAATTTTCATTAACTATAACAGTTAGTGAAAAGTGAATGATTTATTGTGCTTGTGAATAAATCTTTCACAAATACATGCAGATTATTTAGGTAGATTTGGTCTTAAAAATCAGCTTTAACTAGCAAAAATTGTAAGCATTTAATTTAATAAATTTGTAAAAAATTAGAAATAGAAATATAAAATTGGGGTCTATTTTTAACCCTACTGATTAAACAGAGGAATGCTAAAGAAAAAAAAGCCATTTGCAAAAAGAGCAGAAAAAGATTGAAACAAATGCTAGAGCATAATTTTCTGTGCAATTTAAGTCATGCAGTTTTTACTGAAATAAGCAGATTTCTGTGATTTTGCAGAAGTCTTTCATGCATGTCTATGAAAGTCTAGCTAGAAGAAAAAGGACTGTTGTACACTTTAACGGAATTGTTCAAGCAGCTGTTTTATCATAAAGAAAAGAAGGGAGTTGTCCAGTTTTATTTTAAACTGGATGCTTTTTTTTAAAAAGATATTGCCACTTATCTATCTGATGAAAATCCTTCTTTAAAGCTGTATAGACGCAACATATTACAAACTCATTAAATGACAGGTTTTTGTAGAATGTATATTGCATGAGAGTTTATTTTCTCTGATCACTTCAATTCAGGGACCCCCTCTTTAAAATACCGATTTTCTATTGTCCTAAGGGTTGTCTTTTTAGGGACTTTTCACTGTTTATGCATTTCTAGTGTTCATTAATTGGAGCAACATCATCTATAAAAATACTGATTGAGTATACTGATTCAGCATTTTCCCTTGGGGTGGTGCTACTGCTGTTGAAACCCAATGTTTTAAAATGATCAATAATTTATACATGGTTACTAATAAGCAAATAATATAAATTTTAATCAAATAATACTCTATACCTGCAATTTTCTTTAAACAACGAATGAACATATCTTGAACTTGCATCAATGTTTTTTTAGGCACAACTGGCTCATCAGTCTAAAATGAAAATGAAAATTAACAATTAATATTTCGTGGATAGAATAATATAAAAAAGTCATTTTCTCCTGCAACGGTATCATCACATACTTTTCAAACACCCATTTCCCCCCAATTAAAGAATTTTAAAAACCAAATCTTTAATTTACAAAACAGTTAAGATTATATCTAAATTACACTCCATTTTCTTAAGAAAAGTGAAGCAATAAGATAGATTTGCTTGAAGGTTACAAAGAGAGAGAATAAAATTATTTTTTTAAGCTAATCTATGTAACAAAGAAATAGGACATCCAAAAGTAAGCCCACCCTCAGAGTGATTTCTAGCTAATTAAAATTATAATTTACCAAGATATTTCATATTCTATTTTTTCATGCATGCATAACCAAGTCAAAATGAGGGGGAAAAGAAAAAATTAATCAAAACTACTCCCTTCTCCCCCATTACATTGTTGAATAACAAGACTCGATAAAAAAACTAGTGTTGAAAGATAAAAATTAAATACAAACTTATAACACACATAAAAAGGTACTTATCACAATATGATGATTTTGGGTAGTACAAAAAGGCCACACTTCTTGCATTGTAAAAAAGATTCATAAACTTTTTTTTTGTGAGTGAAGATGGGTGGAATTGACTGACTGGATATTTGACGGATATTTTGAATGACTTGAAATAATTATGAAGTTGTGATACATAGCCATGTGAAATTTTTTATGCTAAATAATTTTCTAAAATCAAGTTATTTCATAAATAAATGCAAAATCACTTTGTAAAAATAATGTAAACATTTATTTTAACTTCAACAATAACTGAAGCAAATCATCTGGAAAAAATTGTGAACATTTTGAATTGAATGTTTAATTTTTTGAATTATTAAAATGCTTGGTAAAATTCAATAACTGGGGAGAAAAATACAAAATTAAAAGAAAGTATAAAAAAACAAGATTCTTAACTGTTTTAAAACCTTATGTTAACTAAAAACATTGAGCTAACTATGCTCAATGCTTTTAGTTAACTAAAGTTTAGTTTAAAAGAGCTATCTGATAGTGATATTAGGGAAACAAATTTTGAAGTTTGCAATAAAAAAACTACCAGCCAATGAAAAAAAAATAGGCTGGCTAAATAGTTAAATGTAACAATTTACTTTTTACACACTTGCATTTATAATTTTGTAAGAGCTATTTATGCAACATTAAAAAAATAATAATGCTCTCATACTTTTTCTAACTGAATTTGTGAATTTGTTTTCTAAGTGAATAAACTGTTACATTTTATTTTAAAAACATCATGTACTGACATAAGTTTCAATTTTCATTAAAATATATGACTAATCATTTCCTTAACAAAAAGTCTACTAGTTTTACAAATGCGCGACAGACCACATTTTTTCATGAACAGGAATGCATTTGATGACAATATTCTTTTTTTCATCATGAACAATTGATAGTTCAAGCATTCAAATGACATCATGGCAATTCAATCATGAACAGGAATGCATTTGATGAATACTATTCTTTTTTTACTTCATATTACTTTCACATAGATATTTAGCAATTGACCTTCACATGTGATGGCATAATAGGAATATAATGTGTACTTGCATTCATCTCAAATGATGCGAGATTACAATGGAAAAATAATTCACAAAATGTAAGGCTTTAAAAATATATATATAGTTGATGTGTGTATATGTGGGGACGGGGAATAGGTAAATTTACAAAATAAGTTTCCAATAATAAAAACATATAAACAAGAGCATTGATGTTCAAAGAAATATAAGATACAGAATAAAAAAGACTACCTCAATATAAAGGAGCATTTGACATTTCTCAGAACTTAAATAAATAAATATAAAATTGAAAATATTATATATAAATAAAATTCAAAGAGACATTAAGACAAAAAATAAATAAATAAATAAATAAAATAAATAAATAAATAAGCACCTCTGAACTAGGGGGAAAAAAAGAAGGCATTTAAGAGAGTAATACAAAGATTATTATTTTTTACTCAATAGATGAAGGTATACTGTACTTCTTTAATAAATATCTTAAACTTTGACTCTAAATACTTTTCCCAGTATCTGAAGTATTCTGTTTTAAATGTTCACACAGTGACTAAAATTATACAATTTTGGAAAATATAAAAAGAGAAACACAAATATTGAAACATGCAAATCAAGCTGCCTCAGAAAATAATGGAGGAAAACTCACCTGACTTCCTGAATTTTTTGAAGGCTGCTTTTGTTCCTTTTCTTGAATTTTATGAATGTTACTATTATATTTATCATTGATTAGCTGTAACTGATTTTCCTTATCAGAAAGAGTTCTTTTTAATTTTTCATACTGTTTCTGTAGCCTATCATTCTTTTCTTGGTATTTACTTTTTAATGATGAAACATACTTTTTATACTTTAATATCTTTTCCATTAGCCTTTTTTCTATGTCTAAAGCAGTTGATAATTTGTTGCTGAGAACATGTTCATTTTTGATCATGTCTAATTTTTCTTCCTCCCAAGCTTGTTTTTCATTTGAGTATTCTTCCTTAAGTCTTTGAATATCTTGGAATTCAGAATTGTTGGATTGATTTTGCTGAAATGAAGGAATATACTTTATACATATATTATACAACTAGAAATTGAAAACAAATCACTAGTATCTTTAAATTTTAATTAAAACAGAAGTAATAAAGGACAAATAAGCAATATTGTGCAATTTATATTGTGCTGGAAAGGAGGAATGTTTTGTGAGATTTTGGTATTTTACAATATTAAATCTGGATATTTTAAAAACCTATACAGTAGAACCCCGATTCATCGTTTTTCATGAGGTGCATAGGAAAAAAAAAACTGAATGCAGGAAAATGACAGATGAGGATTCAAGTCAAAATATGAAAATGGCAATCTTTATGCATCGTTATGTATACAATGCAATATTTCATTGTTATTCATATACGCAATGACTGTATAACAAACAAATAAATAAAATGAAAATTAAGTGATACTTATTTTAAAAAATTAGTAATTTTATGTTGGGTTTTACATTATTTTTAAAATTAAACAGTACATTTTGATGATTTACAATATTTTTCTGCACCTTTTATTTTGTGTTTGTATACCAAGTTCATATAGTTTCAAATACCATTATTGCTTCAGACAAACTTCATAGTAGTGTAGGCTCAGCCTCATCGGCATGAACATTATCATCTGCTTCACCATTATTTTCATTTTTTGCATCATCATTCATTTCGTCCATGTTTAGGATACCACATGCCTCAACTTCTTGATAAATGGAAATATAGTTATTAAATTTCATGCTATGCACAACCTCTTCAACATGCAACCACTGCTCATCTGATCATCATCAAACCCCAAGAAATCATATCAAGAAGCGAATAGTTTGTATGCCACATGGACCCACTTATCTTTCGATTTGATTTAGGGCTGAAGAAAAGTTTTACAACAATGAATGCGGGGAAAGTCACTTTTTGATGAACGATGCACATGGGTTTCTTCAATGTTATTCAAATACAACTTGTGTGAGGACCACAGAAACAAAACAATCAACACTGGAAAATGATGATTGCAACAACAATAGATCGAGATTTCACTGTACCCAGATAATTAAAAATTTCTGTAGGTATTATATCAGTGTATCTGAAAAATATGTAGGCCATGGATTAGATTAAAAAAAAAATTCTTCAATGCAAGCTTTATCAAATTTACTACAGTTGGGTTTGTAAGTACAGTGGTACCCAGGTATATGAGTTTAATTCATTCCTTGACAGCTTGTTAGTTAAATACTTATATCTCGAAACAATTTTCTGCATCAAAATTGACTGAATTGCATTTAATCTGACCAGATCCAAATAAAACTATTCTATTTTTATGTCAGGAAGCAAAAAGAGTACCATTAGTAGCTTCACTGGCACAAAAAAGTCTCCAGTTTAGTAGCCATTTTCTTAACTTTAGTAGCCAAAATAAAACCATTTTTGATTGATTCTGTAGTTAATAAATAAAAATATGTCATTTAGCTTCATTTAAAAAGAATGAATAAAATGATAAATTAAGAAAATTCATATGTTATATAACAGAACATATGTTACTTTTTTTTAATAATATAATTAAAAAATGGATTAGAATGTTTGATGAACAACTTTGAAAGGAAAGGGGAGTTGAGAAAAAACGAAATTTGATTTTCAAATGAGTCACGTGGAGTAAGGCACAAGTAAATAGTATGGAAATGACATTTTTTATTCAAAAATGTCACCAAAGTCCCCTTATCTTTCTTTAAATTACAGATGTAAGAGATATGCGATAAGTATCTGGTACATTTTCAATATCCGAAACACCGTCGGATATCCAAAGCATAACTACCGGATATCAGACTTCTCTGCTGGATATCCGGCTATATACTACTAAAGCTCTATCTATAATATGGGACAGGATGGAAAATTGTATTTGAATATTCTTGATAAAGTGATATATAAAACAGAGGGATAGATTTTTTAACTGAAAAAACAGCAAATTTAATACTGAAAACGAATCATTTAAATAAACACAATTTCAACATTTGTTCAGTAGTTTTTGAGCACATTTATAACTATAGTTAGGCTGTAATTGAGCACATTTATACTAATATTTTGATTTCCTGCTACAAAGTTCTGCTTAGTGGACATTTTCTGAACACACACATTAAAAAAAAAAAAAAAAACTTAAGCACATCTCATGTAGCTTCCATGTGCAAATTTGGAGGTGATCTTCTCATCCTTTTCAGCTGTAGACTGCGGTTTACAGGGGAAGTTTAATTATAAGCACGTTGCAGTATCATTTGAAAAATATGAGCATTCAGAATATGCGATTTCTCTCATGGTAATCCCAGAAATAATGTAATTTTACACTCTCTTCTCATGGAGTTCCTCTGATATTTTTAATTTGCTCCAGAAATCCAATAATTAACAAAAACTCTGATTATTCTGTATTCAAAATTTAACTACAAAGGCAGGGAGAACATTTCCATCCTTTTTCTAAATGACAATCTTTTACTGAGCATTTTTTTATTGAAGTCTCAAATACATAATGATTAAAAATTAACCTTTATTTTGCATATTTTTTAATTGAATTTAGTTATTTAAATTCACTTATGATTTTCTGCAAGTTTCCATTGATTTTTAAAGTCTCTTTAAAATATGTACATTGAAAATGTGTTTGTGAAATATTTATTAATGAAAATTATAACATGGCTGCTGGTGCAGACAGCCATGTAGTAACACAGTATTTTACTTAAAATAGTTGTTTTAGTTACTACTACAGTATTGTGTAAGATTATCACTTCATGCATAAGTACTGTGATCAATCTTTTTCTTTTTTTGTGTGTGCGTGTGTATGCCAGAATGTTGAAATCAAGCATAAAAAAGTGAAATTGTCCTAAAATTTGGAAACTGTTCGAAATTATTTTTTTTAAAAAATGAATTGTACCCCTCCCCCGTCCCCCCCCCCCATTTTTTCTGCCTTATTGGCACCGTATAATTTTTTGTACTGTGAAGTAATGATCATATATTTTAGAAGCTAAATTATTAAACAGATCTATTTTTGTTTTTTAACTGGTAGTTTAAAAAAAAATATTATCTTTGATTAAAGAAATTTAATGCATAACCTGAAAAATTTGGTTTCATACCTGTATAAAACTACAAAAGAAAGCATGATAATTTAATTATAAATATTTAAAGAGATTTACATTTTATTTATCAATTTCTAAAAGTAATGTAACTTAAAATAAAACTAAATACAACTTAATTAATATTAAATTATTAAAACAGAAAAATGGCATTAAACCTATCTTTGGAAAAAACTAAATCCTGTATCATAGGTATCTTATCAAAATAGATATATCTTATTCTTAAATAAATAAAAAAAAGTATGCATTTGTTTGTGAAAATAATCTGCAATATGAATGCATTAATAAATGTGCCATGGTTAAAATTTATTTGCTTCTGTCAGTAGTGCATGCATAAAAAGAATATTTTAACTTTTTACATTTTAAGTAATATTTTTTTTTATCTCCATATATGTAAAAATATTTGGTTTTTGTAAATTATAAGTCAATTACCAAAAAATATTTTAACAATGTGTGAAAGATGTTTGCAATCTATTGTTCTATCATGTCATTATATAAAAAAAATGAAAAAACACACTTAATAACTAAATTCATGTTTAGGGAGAACGAGGGGTGTTACATACATATTTAAAAAGTGTAATTTTTTCTTAACCGAGTCTTATTTCAGACCTTACTTTGAACATTTTGCCAATTTACACAGCCCACTTATCTCTAATAGACAAAGAATTAAAGTCTGTTACCACCTTTTTGGAACACACTGTGAATTTTTTCATGATTTGTCTGTTAAACTATATGGAAAGGCAAAAAACTATCATAAAAGTATATACATTACATAAGCACTAAGTAGGTTTACATGCCAAATTTAAGTTCTGTAAATTAATTTTTTTTTTAATTAATGCTTTTGAGCTATTTTTAAATATCTTAATGGTGTTCTAAAATGTGACTTAGTTAATATTTCTTTTAGATTCTAAACTATTCCTACTTTTAAGTCCTGACAAATAATGCTTGAATGAACTAAATGTTACCATTTTATTGTATATAATTATCCGTTAAAAGTAAAAAGGAATTTTTCTTAAGAATAGTCATACAGAGGAAAATTATTTGGCTTTCTAAGAATTTTAAACATTGCTTACTAAGATTTTCTTATATTTTGAATAAATTTTTATTTTTATTTCTTAATTCTTCATCAATGATGAAAAGTCTTCCTTTTAAAATTATTTTTATAAGCAGAAAGAAGTAATATAATAAAGAAACTATATCTTACTTTAACATTTTTTATTTCATTTTCCAGAGCTAAGATTTTATCTTCAAAATTTTGTTTGATGCATTTTATTTCATTTTGATGACTCTGCTTCAAATCTGCGACTTCATTTTTCCATTTCATCTGAAAACTGTCTCTCATTTTTGCAATACAATTATTTTTTTCCGCTTCATATTTTTGTTTCAAATCATTTATTTTATCTTGGCATTCCAACAATATTTTTTCTTGGTCAGTTTTCAAATCAGAGTCGGAGCCATGTTTTTCCTTGAAAATAGGAAAAGAATATTTGTACACAAACTGATAAAGAGAAATAAGTAGAGAGAAATTTAGATAAGAGAGGATAAAAAATATGCACATTATCAAATAAAGACCATTATAAAAAACCCTTTTTGGACTTATTCAATACTTTTAATGAATATTGTATAATGTTCATAAAGAGAAAATTTTACTTTTCATACACACACAAATTTGGGAGGGAGACAATTCTAGTAACTACAGATAAAGTTATTTTTAGAACTAATTCTGGTTATTTGAGGCAGCTATTTACTTAGGACTATACAAAAGCAAAACAATTTTTTTTAAGGAATTTTGTTTAGGTAATCATGAGAAAATGTTGCTTATTTGAAACACACCCACACACACAACTTGGTATTGCAATTCAACAAATTTCTGATTATTAGAGCAGTTGCTTAAATAGGTCAAATTGCATTAGTCCTGATGTAGCCCAAATAGGGATGCATTATGAAACAACATTAAATGGCCGTTGATCCTTAAAATTGGTAAACGCTAAAAATAAAATATAGATTTTTGAAACAGACTAGTTATAATTACTGTAAATTTTAAAACGTTAAATGTGACAATTTTCAATCTGGGTCTGCTATGTCATATATTAGGTATATTGAAATCTTATAATAAAGATATAATTGAAACTATTAACATTTTAAGAATTCCCAACCCTTAAAAATAAATGTTGGCAGCAAGAGACTGTGACATAACAAAAAAAAAAAAAGTTTGAATTTGTAGTCTGTTAAAGACTGTAATTTTTAGGAAAAAGCAAAAACTACAAATTATTGCATAAAGGAAGAAAATATTTGCAAAGCTAGAATATTTAATTTTCTAAAATCTCCCTTGTCTAAAATATTACATTAAATTTTAATGCTTTGTAAACTATCACTCTACATTTTTTTTTTTTTTTTTTTTTAATAGGCAAAATGATGATCATACAGTGAAACACCATTTATACATTTTTCAAGGGAACAATGAGAAACACGTATAAATCAAATTCTCAAGTAAATACATTTTCTTAATAACCAACAGTACAAAATCAGATTTAAAATACTACACATATACTATTTACTACACATGTGCATGTTATACTGTACATGAAAACAAAATACAACTATAGGTATGTAATACTAACAGTTATATTCTGAATTTAATATATGGCTGTCGTTGTATTCATATACATTCTGCATGTACACAATATTTTGTAATTTTCTGCTGTATGGTTGCTTGGGAATGCACAGAAAAAGATTCATCGTACATAGTTAAAAGTGCCTGTTTAACATTATCATTAAAATTGCCAGAAATTCTGTATTCTTTTATAAAATTAAAGCTTGTTAAGAACTTGCATCATGCAGGTTCTCTCCTCTTCAGTTCTAAAAAAACATATAAATGAAGTTTTCGATTTCAGGAAAACGTATAAATGAAATTATTTAACATTAAAATCCAACGGATTTCGTTGGTACCATTCAGAAAAATGTATAAACAGTACTTCACTGTACTTCCATTACAAAGAATGGAAAAACAATCCACAGAACATTAATGCTTCTTTTTTTAAAAACTTTACTTCTCTCATGAAAATCGAGAATTTTATCCTTCTTTTTAAAGAGGATGACTTACAATGTGGTGGGGAAAGGTGTAATTTAACACTAGAAGCGCCGCACTTTCTTTCTACCTAGAAACGCCAGCAGCAGTCAAATTGACTGCTCAAAGAATTTCGTACATTTATTTAAATACAAAAAGTTTATGGTATTTTTAAAAGCTTTTTTAAAGAATAAAATGCTAATTTTTGTTAAAATACATGGTACAAAAAATATTTTTACTTACTTTTTAATAAAACTCATTTTAATGCTATTCGCAATTTTTACATATTAGAATTTTTTCAATGCTGGAAGTGGATTTACCACATATGAAATGTGAACATTTCTGGCACATATCACTTGTTTCGTTGTTCTTACAAAATCCAATTTGGCACTGCGGTCTCTTTTTTGAGAGTTTGTTAGTAGTGTTCAAAATTTCTGAGGGCAGTTGTGCACTTGTCTTTTTCTTCAAATGACTCGCTCTCAATTCTTCTGCCAATTGAAAAAGAAAGTTATGTCTTATTACAGATTTACCACTCATTTCTCAGTAGATAATGAAGGCATTAGTTCCTGCCAAATCCAGCATATTATGGAAAATATGCATGGGTCATCTACGGGAAACAGCCCGCACAGAATATTTACGTGTCATTTGGTCAATAATGTCGACTCCACATTTGGTTTTGTTGTAGAATTCTACTGTTTCTGGAAGTTTTTTCACAGTTTGTGACTCTACATTTACATCTGTATGCAAGGTACTTGGAAGCAGGACATTTTTATTCTTTTTACCCTGATACACTGTCAATGTAGTGTCTCCATTTTTCAGTAAAACTGCTTCGTGAAGCTGAGTTTTTGATTTCCTGATCTCATGCGGAATTTCTTTTCGATGTCTTCTTACTGTCCCCACAAAACTTGTATTCTTCATTTTAAGTTTTTTAGCTAATGAAAGTGAGGAAAAATAGTTGTCCACTGTCATATTTCTACCTGTATTCAGATAAGGGTTCAGAAGGCACTTTACTATATTTTCAAGAAGGTTTTCGTTTTCATTTCTTGCGTTATCCTTTCCAAGGAATGGAAAAGCATTGCACATATACTTTGAGTCAACATTAACTAGCCTCCAAAATTTTATACCAAATTTATCTGGTTTATTCGGCATACATTGAATAAACTTGCACCAAACTTTTGATGGAAATACTTGTTTATCCAACACCAGATTTTCTCCTGACTTATAAGAAAGAGCACAGTTTTCTATAAATTTGTTCCAGATGTCTGAAAACAGCAAACTTTTCAGTTTCTAACGTTGACTCCTGTTTGACTTCAAATCAAATCTTAGATTTTCCATGATATATCGAAAACGATTACGGGACATTGTTTTTTTTTTAAATGGAGGGGGGCTGGGGAAGGGGGCGGAAAATGACAAGTATTTCATGGATTAGAGAAATAGTGAATGAAAGGAATATGCAGAGGAAATGTTTCTTCATGATAAGATTTTTTTCTGCGTGATAGAGTACGATGAATAAACTCAATTTCACTAGCAGTCAATTTGACTGCTCGTGGCGCTTCTAGGTATACATAAAAATATTTCCATTAGTTTTATTTTCATTCAGTGCATATTTGGTGCCAATAATTTTCAAGGTTTTTTAGGAGAATTCAAAAAATTATAACTTCCTAAATTAAAGGGTCTTTTAGGAATCCAAACTAAAATGGCGAAAACAGTCAAAATGACTGCTCTGGCGCTTCTAGTGTTAAGGAAGATTAAGTGAACTTAAGGTTTTCATATATACAATTAAGTTTAGTATAAAATAGATACCCCAGCAAATATATTTTGAGTTCATTTTTTCAAGGAAACTAGCTTTAAGTGTGTGAAATGCATGCAATGAGGACATATATATTTAAGGATAGCAAACTATATTGACTTCCCTAATTTTTATACATACAACACTGTAAACAAGGTAAACTTAACAAAATTCACTGAGTTTTTCTTAAAGTTTTTAACAGTTTACAGATTTGTCCCAAGAGATTAACTGTTTGCTTCAGAAACTAAAAAGAAACCAATTAAAAAAGCATTTGGTTGAAATATTTTTACCCATAAGTTATATTACTTCAATTTTAAGTTGATTCACAAATTATGTTAAATGTATATGTATACTAACTGCATAATTGCATATATAACTTAGAAACATCTAATACAACTACAGCTTTAATGTTCTTTCTCAGATAAGTTTTCCAGTTTCATTGAAAAACATTGAAAACAAATTATCTGTTCTATTTTTTTTAATACTTATTTGTAAATTAGGGATAGAACATTTTGGTATAAACCAAGAAATGACTTATTATCCGCACAATTTGATGATCTAAAGAACTTTTTGATCCAATGTATAATTATTATGCACTAGAGAGAATTTGATATGCGTTGGTACATCTCAAACTAATAACAGCAAGCTGATAATTTAACAAAAGTTTATGAATTTCTCATTTTATTCATCCTTTTTTAATAGCTTGAAACAGATTGAATAATTAATTCATGTACATATATCTCACAGTTTGACTTAAAAGTTTTGGATGCTTTAGACCAGGGTTCGTTAAACGTTTATTGTGGGGACTCCATAGTATTTACAAAAAATTTTCTAACAGCCCCTATGCGAGGATTAAGCATCGGTGGAAAGAGTGTGTCTGTTTATTTTTAATTATATTATCAAATCTTGGCAAAATTGTTGACAATGCAGGATGAATCACTTCCTCAATTTTCTTTAACAGACAGATTTGATTGAGACTTTTATTTTATGTTGGTTAAAGACAAAAATGTCGTAAAATTATTACAAGTTAAAGAAATATCAAAACTGCTAAAATATTTGGCAACTCATGCTGCAGGTCGTACGACCCCAACTGGGGCCGGGACCCACACTTTAAGAAACTCTGCTTTAGACTAAAACTAAAGTGGATGCGTAAAGAATTTAAAACTGAAATCTATAGATGCAATATTAAAACACAAATATCAACTAGCTTACTTTTAACATAGTCATTTCCTTTTCCATAGTTAAAATTTGATTCTGAAATTTCTCCTTGATGGACTTAATTTCAGCTTGGTGATTTAAATGCAATTCTTTCATTGCATCTTCAAATTTCAGTTGAAAGTCTTGTTTCAGTTTTGAATGTAAACTGTTTTTTTCTTCTTTATGCTGCTCTTCCAATCTGGTTACCTTTTCTTGACATTCATAGCTAATCTTCTCTGTTTCTGCTTTCAGTTTAACCTGATATTTATACTGTTCCTGGAAAAAGAAAAAACACATTTCTTTATTTGATTAAAAAGATATTGTTGCAGAAAACTCTGCTTAGTAGCTTAAAATCCCAATGTATGTGGAAAGTTCCAGCAACAGTCCAGCTGACATGACGAAACACAAATTTTATTGATTCTAGAACTGCATCAAACAATCTGCTACACAGATCACAGGAATTAACAATAAGTAACTTGCTTTACAACAGTCAGCTTAATACACAAGCTTTCTCAGATACTATATTTTTCGCATGATAAAATCCTTCCACAGTCTAAAGTTCAGTGGAAATTCTCGAGGAAAATCATCGGCAGTTCCTCAGGATTCAATAATGAAGAATCCACAAGCAGATTTCAAAACAAGCCATAGACTGTATAAAAACAAAATATAGAAACAGATTGGATTCTAATGCAGAGCTTCATCTTGCATAAATACGCAGCTTGGTTTGCCAATTTTATTAGAAAATAAACAGCAGAATATGCCATATTAATTAAAATTATATTTAGATGACTTTATGACTTCTGACATAATAAATAATTATAATTGTTTTGTTTTGATTTTAGTCAATGCTAGTCCACAAAATATTTTTTTAAATTTTGTTGGTTTACAGTTATAAAAGGTACGGGAACACAGCTTTACAATATTTAGTTGCTGTTTGTAAAACCGGGTTTGAAAAGAACTATTGAAAATATAAGCAGGGATAATATCAAAATTTCAGGAAAAGTAAATTATGCATTGTGTCAGTAGCTAGTTGGCCAAGAAAAAAAATCTATAAAATATCAATAACTGCAGATTAGGGTTATGACTAAAAACTTTTTTTCAAAATTTTGTATTTCCTGGGGTTGCAAATGATGAACATTCGGAATCAGATTACTAAGCAATTAATATTGAAGATGGCTCTAAAAAAGCCTCCTGCACCAAACCATACTCATTTCAGGATGTGTCAAGAAAACCAAATCGTGCTCAGGATAAAGTGTGAAAAGTGACTGATGTTTGACAGATGTATATTCTGTAGGGATGTAACGGACAGTGATTTTGCCGTATACCGGATAACCAAAACTCCTTTTGGTTACTGGATACGGATATCTGGCACAAAACGTGTATTGAGTTATCAAGTGCGTTTCCTCATTTTTATTTATTTATTTTTTAATATAA
Organism: Cheiracanthium punctorium; assembly: GCA_038373885.1. Taxonomy (NCBI): domain Eukaryota; kingdom Metazoa; phylum Arthropoda; class Arachnida; order Araneae; family Cheiracanthiidae; genus Cheiracanthium; species Cheiracanthium punctorium. Next base: position 102,807 of record JAWZYV010013396.1, read on the forward strand.
TAACATCAAAACATGTTTCACACATCTTTAAAGTATTCTTTTAATAATTGACTTATAATGTACAAAAACTAAATATCTTTACATATATGTACATTAAAAATGTTACTTACACTGTAAAAAGTTAAAATATTATTTTTATGTGTGCACTACTGCCAGAAACGAATACATTTTAAACATTATACATTTATTAATGTATCTATAATTACAGATTATTTTCACAAAGAAATGCATACTTTTATTTAAGAATAAGATATCTATTTTGATAAGATATCTATGATAGATGAGTTAATTTTTTCCAAATATACATTTAATACCTTTTCTTTGTTTTAATAATTTAATATTAATTTACATTAAGTCATTTTTAGTTTTACTTTAATTTAAATTACTTTTAAAGATTGATAAATAAAAAGTAAATCTCTTTTAAACATTTATAATGAAATTATTGTGCTTTCTTATGTAGCTTTATACACATATGAAGCAGAATTTTTCAGGGTATGCATTAAATTTCTTTAATTAAAAATAATATTTTCTTTTTAAACTACCAATTAAAAAACAAAAATAGATCTGTTTAATTGATCAGCTTCTAAAATATACGAGTATTCTTTCACAGCTAACAGTAACAGTACAAAAATTGACATGGCACCATAAGAGGGGGGGGGGGGGAATTCACACACACACACACACACAAAAAAAAAAAAAAAAAAAAAATCATTTCAAACATTAGTTTCCTAATGTTTTCAAATATTACTTTCTAAATTTTGGGACAATTTCACTTTTTTACTCTTGATTTTGACAATCCGACATGCACACGCACAAGGAAAAAAAAGGTTAGTCAAAGTACTTTATGTATGGAGTGATAATCATACACAATACTGTAGTAGTAACTAAAACATTTCATTAATAAATATTTCACAAACACATTTTAAATGCACATATTTTGAGTAGACTTAACTTTAAAATTCAATTGAAACTTGTGTTGAAAATCGTAAATGAATTTAAATAACTAAATTCAATAAAAAAATATACAAAATAAAGGTTAATTTTTAATCATTAGGTACTGGAGACTTCAATAAAGGAATATTCAGTGAAAGATTGCCATTTAGAAAAGGATGAAGATTGAAATTTTCTCCCTGCCCCTGTAAATAAATTTTACAGACAGACTAATCAGAGTTTTTTTTGTTAATTATCGGATTTCCGGAGCAAATTTTAGAAAATTGGAGAAACTCCATGGGGAGAGAGTGTAAAATTACATTATTTCTGGGATTACCATGAGAGAAATTGCACATACTGAATGCACATATTTTTCAAATGATACTCTGCACAGTGCTTATGCTCAGAAAATGTCCGCTAAGCGGCACTCTTTGCAGCATGAAATCAACTCTAAATATTAGCCTAACTAGTTATAAATGTGCTCAAAAACTACTGAACAAATGTTGAAATTGTGTGTTTATTTTGAATGATCCATTTTCAGTGTTAAATTTGCTGTTCTTTCAGTTAAAAAATATATATCTCCGTTTTATGCATCACTTTATCAAGAATGTTGAAGTATAATTTTCCATCCTGTCTCACGCCTATTATAGACAGAACTTTAGTAGTGTATAGCCGGATATCCGGTAGTTATGATTCGGATATCCGACGGTATTTCGGATATTGAAAAATCAGCCAAATAGGCCAGATATCTGTTACATCCTTAATATTCTGTACTTTCCGATTTTGTAGATGAAGATCAGTATTATAATGTCGTTGTGTCGCCTGGTTTTTGCCACTGGGGAATTGAACAACATCTCTTTTGCTGACTACAATTTTTTAAGCTCAGTAAAACAAAAGTTATGGTTCACTAAATTAAAAAAAGGCTATGAGCATTTCTAATATATGTGAACAGGGACTAATGAAATGTGTTCACTATAGCTGAGAGTTCACTATATATGAAGTTAACTGTGTTTTTGGCAAATTTTTTAGATACTGGATAGACTTTTATTGTCAGAACATTATAATATGAATATTATGAAATAAGTTATTCTTTATTGTGTGCACATATATATACAAAGAGAAAGAAAAAGAGAGAGAGAAAAAACAAAACAAAATAACCTCCTCCAGACACTTCTCAAATTTTTCTTCTAAAGTCTGTTTGGTGTGATTAACAAATTCTTGAATTTCAAACATTTTCTGCTTGGTCCAGTCTTTTTGAAATTTCTCTTTTACTGTGGGAGGAAAAAACAAATGAATTAAAAACACAAAATTGGCACACAAAACTTAAATAAAATAATTTTCCTTTTAGTTACAAAATAAAGAAAGGAAAAAAAGAGGATGAAGCTGATTAAAAATTCGGAAAATTAAACACAGCATTATCTCGTATCACTCAAAGGGAAAACATAACAATAGCTCTAAACAACATTCGACTTTTGGCATAGTACTTGAGGGAGGCACGTGACGGTGGTCGGACCATTACCTAACTTATGTGGTAGGACGGTATTGTGCTTGAAATGGATGAATCTCCTAAAATTGCCATTGACCGTAATGTATTGGAAATCTTTTGAGTGTTCCTGTAGCAGAACTGTAAATGATAAACACACTTTTTTTAATGGAGAAATTCATTTTCTAACTCTTTACAGCATATATCACTTCTGAGTCGTTTGAAATAGCCCAATACCTCTAAAAAACGCTTTGATGAATTTCGGCCCATAGAGCGTAATGTATTTCGAATCTTTTAGGCGGTTCTGTAGATAAACTATCCAGTCGAATGGAACCGAAAGGGGAGGTGCACAACTAGATGTTACAACAATCCTAAATATAAAGTTTCAACATTCTACGCCTAATAGTTTTTGAGATATGCGAGTTTAATGAATTTCGGCCCATTGAGCGTAATGTATTTCGAATGTTTTGGGCGGTCCTGTAGATAAACTATCCAATCGAATGGAACCAAAAGGGGAGGTGCACAACTAGATGTTACAAATATCCAAAATATGAAGTTTCGACATTCTACGCCTAATAGTTTTTGAGATATGCGAGTTTAATGATTTTCGGCCCATAGAGCGTAATGTATTTCGAATCTTTTGGGCGGTCCTGTACATAAACTATTCATTCGATTGCGACCAAAAGGGGAGGTGCACAACTAGATCATAGAACAATCCTAAATATCAAATCTCAACATTCTACGACCCATAGTTTTTGAGATATGCGAGTTACATACATACGTACGTACGTACGTACGTACGTACAGACGGCATGGAAAAACTGACCACAATAAACTCGCCGCTGGTCAAAATGAGTTGCAGACGCGTTAATATGATCTTGCATGCTAGCCTACGATGAGATGCATGGAAAAAAATTTTAAAATTAAATTTAGAGGTAGTCAAAATCAGTTTTTTTGTCGAAATTTGGCCCCCAAAATTTTTCGGGATCGAAAAAATAGCAAATTGTTAAAATAAAGTTACAGTTCTTATTGCAAAGCAATAGAAATAATTTCAACCCATGAAGCTGAGAATAATGTAGCACACCGTTTAATTGACGAAAGATGGTGCCATGTGGTACTTGAACAAGAATGAAGAGTCAGAGACAATGAGAAGGCAGAACAGGTGATGACTATGGTCACAAATGGAGATTGAAAAGTGCTTCTGCACAATATTTTAAACTTTTAGGTTTTAAAGGTAGTTGTTTTTATTATTATTACATGTTATTATTATAGTTGTCCATGCAGAACATTTGTTTAGTGCAGCAAAGCAAAAGCATACAAATAAAAGATATCATTTTACCCTAAATAATCCAAAAAAAATTTTGTTTATAATGCAAAATATAAAATATAGTAAGTTTCCTATCAATGCGTAAAAGATAACTCTTCCTAACATTGATATTTGAACTCTTTATAATATATTTAACAATTTATGCTTGAAGAGCAGTGGTTTAATGATAAGTACATTACGTTGCAGTACCACAAGTCTGGAGTTTGATTCCTGGACTGGACAAGGTTGACTAAGTCTTTTATCCCTTGAATGGGTTGATAAAATGAAGACTAAGCTAGCTTAGGTATTAAACACATCTTTACACCAGATTGATCAAACAAATCACTTTATGTGAGACTGAACCGTGCACATGTGCATATGCTTCTGCACCCCTGAGAGTTGGAGATATGTGAAAATAAATTAAATATATTTTATTAATTTTGCAGAATCCTAATTTACTAAACTATATTTTCATTAATTTTGAGTCTTTGTAAAAACATTTAAAGTTAACCTAAAGCTTCCCTTTCATCAATAAGTTTTCCAACTATTCTCACCAAAGTCTGAACAATGTTTTTATAGTTTGCTATTATGAAGAACAGTTACAAATAACAACTTATTTTTATATTTTGCACATAAATATTCTTTTTACACATAAATGCTTTTATATTATTTGCATATGCTTTTTCTTAAAATACAGGCTAATAAATTTCCAAAATAAGTCAAACAGTATGTTAAAATACAACCAATACTATTGAAAATTCCTGATAAACTAAGTAATTTTCAATCATTATGTTAAATTAAAATAGTGTTTAATTTTCAAAATAAAGAAGCTTAGCTCTACCATATCCGACATACTACAAATGTAAACAAACCAACTAAATGCCACTTAATTATAACTAAATTTATTAAAATTTATTCCATTGGTTAAAACAGTTTGACATCATCTTTGATGTGTAACTTCATTTGAATAAAACAAATAATTTTGTTTTCTGAATTTTTTCCTTTACTGGTTTCTTTGAAAAAAGTAATTTAAATTTGAAATTAATTTTTATTCTTACAGCATTGGAGAGATTTAAATAAAGGAATGCTAAAAGAAAACATTAATTTCCAAGAAGGATGGAAAAAGATTGAAATTGAGATGCTAGAAATTAATACTTATTTACTGCTAGGAAAAAAAAGTCGAAATACGGTGGAATTTTAAAGAATTCTGATGAATATGCAGAATAATAATAAAATAATAAATAAAACAATTGGAAATCTGCTGTTCTCAGTGGAAAAGTGGCATCTCTAATTTTTTAGAAATGCATAGCACTTCTAAACTTTCGAAAACCAGAAAATGGTAAGCACCTCATTTGAAAGAGATAGCAAATTTTTTACCTTCTTTTAGGCTGCTGTGCCCATGTTATTCTATAGATTTTTTTTTCTTTGTTACTTTTGTTACTGTCATTTTGACTGAATGAATTCTTTTTCTAAATAAACTGTTGTTCAAGAACTTGTTTTCATTTTCCAAACCAATTTATCTATGATATACTGCTGAATCTCAAGAAACTTTGTAGAATTTAAAGAGAATTTGAGATTTTAAAGCTAATTTGATATGTTCTGCAACCCCTTCACAGTGCCTTTGTCATGAAGGCATGGATAGGCAGTGCAGGGCTTGGCTGAAGGTAGGTTTTTATCTCAATATTTAGTTTTAAAAATTTACAATTACATCTTTTAAAAAATTGTACCTTTACTTTCAAATTGTAAAATATAACTTGAAGATTATTAAAATATGACTTTATATTAATTTTTCTTCTTCCTTTCAAGTTAAAATAAATGAAAAATCTGTTTACTTTTTTAATTTTTATGTTTTAAAAACCTTGTACTTATTATTTTTAGCTAAAAATTTTAATGAATCATAGCAATTTTCTCAGAATTTTTTTTTCAGCTGGGTGGCATTAGGAAACTGCAATGTACAATTCTATTGAATTAAAGCATTTGAAACAATATTCTGCTGGGCAGTATATTGTACATTTGAAACGATATCACCTGACAAGTTTTACAACAAAATTGTCAGGCAATGTGCATCGCAGAAAAGCCTGGGAAGAACCCGGTATCACCTGAAATCTTGTTTTAAAACTGTACAAAATCATAAGGGATAGCGTTATCACTTCATTATAAATACTTAAAAGCAATCTTTTTAAACTTATGAATTACTAAAAGTTAGCTTAAAATGAAACTAAACATGGCAAAGAAAAACAGTATTAAATAATTAAAACAGAAAAAAAGACATTTGGCGAAAATAACTCTCAAAGCATGAGAAATAGTAGATATACTATTCTTAAATTAAAAAAGTATTATTTCTTCCTGAAAATACGCTACAATTATAATAATATAAATAAATGAGCTATGGTTAAAATTTGCATACTTCCGCCAGTATTGTATACAGCAAACATAATATTTTAATGTTTAAACTGTATTTTTTTTATAAAATGTTATAATTATATATGTAGAGTAAATTGATCAGTGAGTGAACACAGCCAGTAAATAAACATTTTGAGTATGTTAACAAAAGTTTGAAGCTTTTTTTAAGTTAATGGATTAGTAACTGTAATTTCCTTCCATGTAATCGGAAGCTATTTCACACTTAATTGGCTTCCCTGGTCATATACTCTTCCTTTAAAATATAACTATTTGTTGATGTGTATTTTACTGTCTTTATTTACTGGAAATATTATGTAAGTCCAGTAAATGAACAAACTGACAATGTCTGTTTTCACTAGGCTACTGCACTACTTTTTTCAACCACCCAGAAAACCTAAACCCAACAACTTATAAGCTCCTCCAATTTTTTTACATAAATTATATACAACAAAAATGTGTTTACACAAATAAATACAAAAAGCTACATTAAAAATAAACATAATTTTAAAAAAAAAATTATGTTTAAGTGTTCATTCACGGTTCAGTCTGCTCTATTCAGAGATGTAGTTTTCGTATAAATTATATTTCAATATATTTAAAATGTTTTAATGGCGACAGAAATACATTTGCAATTTATTGTTCTGAGATGGCATAATATAAAAAATCTGATATGGACACCCCATGACTTCCTTCTATGTCTATTAAGTTATATAAATTTTTGATGCACTTCATTCAAATTTATTTTATTTGAATTTGAGATATGATAAAAATGAAGAATGTAACATTATATTTGACTTTAGTTCTTATTTTTCAACTTGTGTGTGAATTTGCACATAGCTTTTAAAAATTGTTTTTACCAAATGAAAAAGACTTTTCAGAAAAGGTAGGATATGTTAAAAACATACCTTCATCAAATTTTTTTTCATATTCATATCTTAATTTCTTTTCAATTTCTGCTTTCTCTTTTGGTTTTGAAATTGAGTCAATTTTTGCAAGGTTTTTCTTTTCTTCAAAAACGTTTACATACTGCTTTTTAGCATCATACAAGCTCTCATTCAAGAGCTTTATTTCAATTCTGAAAAAAAATAAAGTCAATTTTTTAAAATTAGCAACATACTAATATATCATATATCAGTATATTATCACACATAAGAATTCCCCTATAGAAACTACACAATGTATTCACCTTAGTTAATACTTGGACTTTAAAAAAAATATATAATAAAGTCACATACACAATTTTCATTGCTAAGGAGACACAAAAAGTGGGTGTGACCTTGGAATCTCTAATGAAATTTTGTGAAAATGTAGCTTATACAGGCATGTGAGTAGACAAGAAAAAAATTAGCTGAAATTTTTTCGGTATTTCACAAGGTATATAAGAAACTCATATAAGCATTTCAAAATTGTATACATCAAGCACACCTGGTGCTGGGAGTTTTTTAATCAAAGTTTTTTGTTGTTTGCATCAAAGCCTTGATTTATTTATTCCTTTTCTTGTGTGTGTTTTTTTTTTTACACTGCTTGAAGGATGCATTTGAATGTTTAAATAAAAAATAATCATTGTAAAGGAGGATGGAAACAGATGGAAATTGAAATGCCTCAGCCCAATATTAAGCACTGTTTTCTTGTCAATATAAAAAATAGCGGGAAAAATCACATGCCTGCTTATAAGACATTCAATTTCTGATGCAAAATGTAGAACCCAATATACAGGCATTTTCAAGAAAATCTTGGCTGTTCGAGCCTCGTGAAGGGGAGACCCCCCCCCCCTGATTTTTTAGCTTCATTATTGCCATATTAAAACGATATTAATTGACTATGTCATTTTATCGCTCATCTTTTGCCTATTTCACCTGGTAACCCCATGTTGAAATTTTTATGAGTGTAACCTATTTATACAAAAATACATGTGAAGCATACTCTACAGCTTACGAAATATTGTAACAATAGATTAAAGCTGTTGTGAACTAATAGCAGGGTTGGAAAAAAACCTGGTTTTTTTGTTTAAACCGGTTTTTTTGGTTTAAACCAGTTTTTTTTAATCCTTTTATAATTACCTGTTAAATACTTATAAATAAAAGTATTTGTAAAATGCTCAGATCACAATTAATGTTCCTTCTGAAAGTAATTAAACAATTGTTGCTATACTTATGTGGACATTGAAATCATTCAATTGTAATATTTTATTTAGAGATACTATTTTTTATATTTAGTATATAATATAATACAATATTAACTGTTTACTACATTTTACATGGAATTTTGCACTTAGATTCATCAGTAATAATGGTGATAAGTTGTTCAAAATGATATTTTTAAGGTTTAAAAATAAGTTATTAAAACAGAAAACCTCTATTTTAGAAACAAATTAAAAATGCAGCCTATAATTTAAGTTTAATGAATAATTTTTAATAATGATAAAACAATAAGATGTCAATTAGATTGATATAACAACTTATTGTTGATACTTTTAAGGATAATTTTAAAAGATATCAGAACATATTCTATCTGTAGTATTTGGAATTTTAAATTATTCTTTTAAAAAGAACCAATTGGTTTCTTTGAGAAAAAAACCATTTGGTTTAAACCAGTCGGTTTAAACCATGCCAACCCTGACTAATAGTATTTAAATACATGTAAAATTATGTTGCTTTTTTATGTCGCATTTTTGGGACACATTTTTCAATAAAGGGTTTTGAGAAATAAAATGACATAGTCATTAAAATCATGTTTTGAACATTTGAAAAGCAGCATATACAGCTTAAGTACTGTTTTGATGAAAAGCTGCTTGAAGAATCATAGAGCAATCATGAAGAGCGTTAAACTGGAGATCTTGAGATTGTGAATTCTGTTACTGTGAGGGGCAAAATAACTTTTTTCTTTCTTTCATTCATTTTATGGCATATTTAGTTAAAGAATAACATAAACATAATTTTAACATCACAAGTAAATTATTATTATTATTTGATGTATATGGGCTCTTGTTGTTAAGTTTAGTTCCACAAGATATCACTGTTTATATAGATCCAAACTTTTTTAGCTTTTCTGTTTTCTTACAACATCTGGCCTATTGTTTTCATTTTTATTCTTTTTATTTTAAATTGTTCTTTTTGTTAAGTACTATCACTTGCCACTGAAGGATTAATAGGATATCCATACTATGCAAGTTTTGCTGTTTTATATTATATATATTTGGTATGTAGTATCTCCAAATTTCATGACCAAATAGGCAATTTAATCCTTGAAAATGCTGCATCAATGAATTGGTGCTTGGAGCAGGCAAACATATCTGATTTCAGAAATGGTTGTAATATGAATAACACCTCATCTCTTTCATGAGAAAGGTCTTATGAAAGAGATGAATTATATATATGATAATATTCATCATAATTTCTATTTTAAGTTAACTCAATAATGCAAGCTGTGATGTTAAAATTAATGTTATTCTTTAACTAAATATGTCATAAAAAAATAATTTGCCCTTTGTGAGAATTAAATGCACAACCTCAGGATCTCCAGTTTAATGCTCTTCATGGTTACTTTTCAGTAAAACAGTTACTTAAGCTGTATATGCTGATTTTCAAATGTTTAGGATGTGATTTCTTGAGAATGCCTGTATGTTGGGACCAACATTTTGCATCAGTAATTGCATGTTTTATGAGCTATATTTCTAGAAAATTTCATTCAAATTGGTGATTCCAAGATCGTGTCCTCTTTTCGTCAGTTACCTTCCACAATTTCAAATGTTGTGAATATATACATTTTGAGATTTTTACTATTAGAATCAGAATTGCAATAAAAGGAAAATTTCTGCAGTACTTCAGTTAGAACTTTAACAACAGGGATGCTGTTACTAACTCTTATGTGCGTGTCCCCCACTCTTTTCCAAAGTTTTGTTACATTCAAAATACAAAGGTTTTTCAAACATTGATAATACTGCAAATCATATGCTGTCTGGCTAAATTGTTTTAAGATAGATTGAATATTAATTCAATAAATACCATTTTCTGCTTTTAAAAAAACAAAACAAGAAACTATGTAGTTTTCTGCATGACACAGCGATTTTGAGCTGGTAGACTGTAGAGATTGTTGTAAAAATAAATAAATAAAAATTAAAACAGAGTTAAGTGACAATAAGTAATCCTACATTAATAAATCTCATAATTGTTTCAACAGAAGACACTACCTGAACACCACTCCCCCCCAAAAATAAATAAATAAACAAAAAATAAATTATTAATATAAAAGGAAGAACATATCAATCAAATTAATAAATTATCATCCTTGTAGTAAGGATGCCATGCACTGAAAAGTTAACATAAAATTAAAGATATAAACTAAACCTTACTCCAGTTCAGTTATTTTATTTTCATAATTTCTACAGACTGTTTTTAAGTCTTTGTCAGCATTAGACATTAATTCTTCTTTCAATTTTTTAATGGCACTTCCATGAATTTCTAAGCATTTTTCTCGGCACCTGTTGAAAAATATACATGCACACTTTTACATCTTAATTTAAATAAAATTATTTAATACATATAACCTTAACGAAACACGATAAAACCTGCACTGGATGAACTTTTGTCTTAAATGGAAATACTTAAAAGTACCTGGTTTGTTGAATGCAACATTAATATACTGGAAATTTGATTTAAACAGAAAAATGTATTTTTCTGTTTGTGTAATTAAGTTGGGGAAGTTTCCCAATATTAATTATAAATTAAAATATAAACACATAAAGGAACTAAGTTGGCAAGTTCCCATATTAATTATAAATTAAAATATAAACACATAAAAGGAAACTTAATACACAACACAGAAAAAAACAGACTTTTTAAAAATTGAAGTTAGCAACATTCATGCATTTTTAAAAGTATTAACAATTACTGCTCTGGGGTGAAAAAAAAAAAAAAAAAAAAAAAAACATTTTTTGTATAACTAATTCTAAAACAAGTTTCTGGTAAAGGGGAGATTGAGGGAATTGGCCCTCTTAAATTAAAAAAAATCAATAAAAATATGTTTGGTGCATAATTTATACATTTTCCCCAAAAAGGATCCATTTTCATAAAAATCAATGGCTACCTCTTTTTTATGATCTCAGTTGCACTTGCAGATTTTTACATACCTGTATTAGACTTGTGTTTCATTAGTTTCTAATGACATTTAGAAAAGGATCAATGAATTCAGAAAAGGAACCTCTAAAAATAATCTTATGAGTTTCTAGGACCTAAAAATTTAAGCTGTCAGCATGTATTTCCTGACCCTCTGTTTGCTAAAGTAATTTACATCCTGTATTAAAATAAACACAAATGCAAGAAACTTACTGTTCAACAGCTTTTATTTTGTCATTCGCATGAGTCTTCAGCATTTCATTTATACTGTTTTTTAAATGTTTATTTTCTTCATGAAGTCTTTTTTCATTTGAAGAGGATGCTTTCAATTTTTCACTAATATCCTATAATATACAAGAACAACACTAACAATGCAATATTAAAAATATAGTTCATAAGATACAAACTCAAGTAGCATGACTGCAACTACTTATCCGTGAATGCTTACTCAATTGGCTTGGCTTACACATGATCTCCCCCCCCTCCCCAAAGATGAAGAATGGCCAATGCTGCATTCACCAAAATTGTGGAGAAACATTAAGATTTGACTAGTTACCCCAGCCAAATGTACAACAAATCACAAAAGACTAAATCAGTGGTTTATTTATTTATTTTTTGGAGAGGGGGGGGGGGGGGGAGAGACACAAATGTTTCCTGCTGCCAATATTGCCCATATGTATATCATTGCAGTGCCATTTATGGTTTTTCAAAGCTGTGGTCAATTTTTGTTGAAATTAATTGGGTGTTGCTGTTTTCACTGTAACTGAAACTGTGAGATAGATCTACTGTTTTAATTAATTGTAATTTCAAGCCAGTACTTTCAAATAACAGTATCTGAAATTTCCTTTTGATTAGTTGAATGGATAGATAGATCAATAAGTGCTTATTTAGCAGGATAGTTTTCCTTTTAAAATAATCCCCTTTACTTATATTGGGTTGGCAACTAAGTAATTGCGGATTTCACTCATAGATGGCTTCAGTTGAATTTTTAGGTTTGCAGACGATTTACAAATGTAAAACACATTTTGTTATTTGATAGTTTAGCAAATTCTTTAATTATTTGATAGTATGGCAATTCAGCTGTCAATCAGTAAAAAAAGTTCTTTGATCGGTTGCGTAGTTTTCGCTTGGCCTTCGTTGAAAAATGGAAAATCAAAAGGAACATTTTCGTCATATTTTGCTTTTTTATTTCCGCAAAGGGAAAAACGCATGGCAAGCTCATAAAAAGTTATGTGCTGTTTATGGTGACGAAGCCTTAAAAGAACGGCAGTGTCAAAATTGGTTTGCCAAATTTCGTTCTGGTGATTTTTCACTCAAAGGTGAAAAACGCTCTGGTCGTCCAGTTGAAGTTGATGACGCCCTAATCAAAGCAATAATCGATTCGGATCGTCACAGTACAACACGTGAGATTGCAGAGAAGCTTCATGTATCACATACATGCATTGAAAATCACTTAAAACAACTTGGCTATGTTCAAAAACTCGATACATGGGTTCCTCACGAACTGAAAGAAACGCATTTAACGCAACGCATTAACAGCTGCGATTTGCTAAAGAAACGTAATGAAAATGATCCATTTTTAAAACGATTGATAACTGGCGATGAAAAATGGGTTGTTTACAACAATATCAAGCGGAAAAGATCGTGGAGCAGGCCAGGTGAACCAACTCAAACAACATCAAAAGCTGATATTCATCAAAAGAAGGTTTTGTTATCAGTTTGGTGGGATTACAAAGGAATTGTCTACTTTGAACTCTTACCACCCAACCGAACGATCAATTCTGATGTCTACATTGAACAACTAACGAAATTAAACAATGCAGTTGAAGAAAAGCGGCCCGAATTGAAAAATCGAAAAGGTGTTGTATTCCATCATGACAATGCAAGGCCACACACATCTTTGGTCACTCGGCAAAAATTATTGGAGCTTGGTTGGGATGTTTTGCCACATCCACCATATAGTCCTGACCTTGCACCATCTGATTACTTTTTGTTTCGATCTTTACAAAACTCCTTGAATGGTAAAAATTTCAATAATGATGATGATGTCAAATCGTACCTGATTCAGTTTTTTGCTAATAAAAACCAGAAGTTTTATGAACGTGGGATCATGATGCTGCCTGAAAGATGGCAAAAGGTCATTGATCAAAATGGGCAATACATTATAGAATAAAGTTATTTAGTTCCATGAAAAAATTGTCTTTGATTTTCTAAAAAAAAATCCGCAATTACTTAGTTGCCAACCCAATATAATAGAATTCCAATCTAAAAATACTAAAGAAAGCACTGGCAGACTTAACAACTATAAACTATATAAAAGCAGTAACATACTTGTAAAGTTTTCTCCAATTTTGTTACTTCATTTTCTAGAATATTTATTTTCTTTTTGTCCTGGGACAGTGTCGTCTGTATAGGTAAAACATCTTCCAATTTCTTTTTTTGAAGTTCTGGGAGCTTTGTCTAATAATTAAGTAAAATCACATTAAGTCAAGAACACATAATAAGAATGTTGATATAAATTCATAACTGGCATTTCATTCAGAACTTGAAGTTAGTAGGATATTTTGACATACACAGAGATGACACATTGGGATTTAACTGACAAAGGGCATTTGTCATAAACATTAACCAATCAAATCTTCTAATAGATTAATCTTTAACAAGGTTTTTGCTCTCATTTCTCCAAAACAAATTCTTTATTAAGGTTTTCCAACAGCTCATGTGGTATATATTTAATGTACATTTTATTACTTTTTTAAATTTTCTACTAATTCATAAATGATATGAAGTTTATTTCACAAGTATGGATATTTCTTAAATACTAAGCTTTAAATCAATTTTTATTAATGAAATGTAATTTATTTTATAAGTTTGTTTACTTTCTGGTTTATTTTTAACATTTTTATAAGTTTGTGTACTTTTTGGTTTCAAAAGGAATGATCAAAACGTGATGGCTTCTCAAATATGTATTATTTCTAGGTAAGCCAAAGAACGAAGATAGGTGCTTTGGCAAAGAAAGAAAGACCATGCATACCAAAATCATAGCAGTTTAATTAGTTTTAAAATGTGCTGAGAAAGAGAGAAAGCAATTTAACATTCTTAATTCATGTAGGGTTTTGTGAAAAAGATTTAAAAAAAAAAAACAACCACTAATATATTTATTGTTGCCAATTTTGGTTAATTTGATTTCCTGCTTAATATAGGAGTACTCTCAGTTTAACTAAAAAAATATCAACCTTTTCTTTGTTAGATTCATATAATCTCAGTGATGTTTTCTGGAAAAGCACACAACTCCAAAGAAATAAATTATTACATACTCCACGATTCACTTTTTTATTAAGATCAATACTTTATACACAAAATTCCCACAGGAAATTATATTTACACTTCAACACTCTTTTGAAAGAGTGTAAAATGTTTAATAGTATAGATCCCCTCATTAAAATGCTTAGCTAATTAATTCATAACAAATTACAACTCAAATACTTTTAAAATGTAACAATTTTAATTACTTAATTTTTAACAAGTTACACATGCTCAAACCACTTATTAATAGAACTACACTATGAAATCAAATGTATAAGTAACTTAAAAAACTCGACCGCTTAATATAATTCAGTCAACAATTACAACCCAAACACTTATTAACCCCTTAACTGCCCCGGGCATATAAATACGCTTTGCGCAGTCAATCTTTTAACTGCCCACGAAGTATATATACGCCTATCTCAGATAATTTCCTCAGTAATTTATTGCAAGTATTGTAAACACTCTAAATTTTTTTACAGGTAATAACTTCAATTTTAAGAAGCGTTCGCCCTACATGCGCTTATTCCTTTGAATAGGGGAGGGGGGTTGCCTAATATGGCAGTTAAGGGGTTAATATACAGTCAACCCTTGTTAAAGCACCATCTTTGGTTCCATGTAATTTTTTGCGATAAGCAAGGGCGGCAGTTTAAAGAGGGAATTTCAATTTTATCTTTTAAAACTAATGCTACGAATATATTTACTTTCAAGAAAAGTACACGGAGTAAGTGATTTTCCATCAAATAAATCTGTATTTATTCAAAGGGAAGCAAATGAATATGAAAAAATGATTGAATGAATAAACGTACCTTTAATTCATTAATTATTTAGAACTAAGAAAATTATCCAAAGTAGTCTGCCTTTGATTTGCGATACAAAATGAATTACAGTATGGAACCTCTTATCCCGAAACCAGTTATCCAGAATCATTTTTCAATCGATTAAATTCCTATTTTTTTTCCGAAAGAAAAGCAAAAAATGAGTTTTTTTTCCCTTATGTTTTTGTTCTTTTATTTTGAGTTCTACAGCTAGAATTTATAAAGTAAGCAATCTGGTAAGGTATTTTATTTTTTTAGCATGAGACCAAGTTTTCAAGAAGTTATCATATATTTACTCCTCTCTAAATGATTATTATTTATCTTGATCATATTAAGAGTTATTGTATATTATTTTATAGTATATTAACAATTAATGTTTAGTTCTAATCAAAAATAGAGAGTAACATTTATGCTACCAATCAAATCAATAGATGTCATGTTAATCCCCAACCAGTTATTCAGAATACAACCGGTCCCAACCATTCCGGATAACAGGTTCTATACTGTAATACATTTTTCCAAACCAAATGTAGCACCATACCCATAGTCTTTGCACCAGTTTTATTGTGCTGCTCAAAATAACATCTCAGTTTATAAATGCATTCTTGGGCTTCTTTATGTGACATTTTATTTTCCGCAGTTTCTTGCATTTCAGATTCACTTTCCTCTTGTTCAGCGTCTACAGATGGCGTTGTTTTTTAAAAGTCCACAATCTCATCAGTTGTAATACTTTCAGTGACAAGTTGTTCAGAATCGACATTGAGTTAGTCTTCAGCTGACATAGTTACAGAAATATGTGAACGAGCTTGCTTCAAAGCCATATTCAGCAGTTCTTGGGCCCCACATTCATTTTTTTCAGGGCAACTTTGATAGTTTATCAACCCAGTGTGCTTCCAACAGTTTTCTGTTGTCTCTTTGGTAATGCAGTTCCAAGTTTCCTTAGATAGATAAATGGCATCTTTCATGTTACACAAATATCTCGATCTTCATTTATATGGCTCACAGTTTTTAAAACTAAAAATCTTCTGTAGTGTGCTTTAAAAGATTTTATAATGTCAGCAGCCATTGGTTGCAATAGTCCCGTAACATTCAGCGGTAAAAATTCAAGGCAGACATTACTTATTTCTATTTTTTTGTGGTATAGAGTGTTACCAAAAATGAGCAAAACTTTGCAGTTTTGGCATTTCATTTCCGCGTTAAAGGAATTGAGTCAGTCGTCAAAATAATTCTGGGTCATCCATGCCTTTTTGTTATGTCTGTATTTCACATCAAGTTCAGGCCAAAAATTCTTGAAACATCATGACAATTAGGTTTTTTCAATAACTTCCAAAATTTGTATGTCACTACCATCTGCATTTGTACTATGATCAGTTGTTATTCTTGCTTTCATTTTTTTAACTCCCCTTTCAGATTGATTTGAAATAGTGTTACATGGCATCATTGAATAAAAAAGACCAGACTTGCCCATATTGTATGCATCTATCAAAGCATATCCTCAAATAATCCCACAAGTTTCTTCCTACCAACATCCATTTCATTAACATCGACAGCTGCTATCTTACTATGTAGCGACTGTCGAGAAAGACAATGTCTTTTTTTGAAGTTTTGTAACCATCCATTGATGTATGAAAAATTCTCAATATTAAATTTCTTTCCAAACAATTTGGCTTGTTCTTTCATCACTTCGTCAGTTATTGTGCCACATTTTTAATTTCATACCTGCCAACCTGGGAAAATTAACATCAGTAAAATCTTGTGCTCATTTCAGTAAATTTCCACTTCACATCAGTAAAACTAAGTTCATTTTTTGTTAATTACTAGTGTTCTTGTTACTACTTGTTAAACTAAGTTTATTTATTGTCAAAATGCTCTTTAATTTAATTTTTAATATCATTTTCATTCACAACTGAATTTGCTCTACTTAAGATTTTTTTTCTTCCCTTCTTGACTGATTTCCGGAGGGGGGGTAAAAATTTAAATTTAAAATAGGAATAACTTTTTATTCTTACGGAATTGGAGCGTTGAATGAAAGAGTACTAAAGGAAAAATATTTACTCTCAAGAGGGATGGAAAAGGATTAACTGAAAATCTGAACCTGCCCTATTCAATTCTGCTTTTTTTTTTTTCTTCTTTATTGGTTTCTTCGTGAAAGGTGGGGGGTGGGGAGGTAAAAAATTACATTTAAAATCAAAATAGGAATCAATTTTTATTCTTACAGCATTGGACATTTAAATAAACGAGTGTTGAAGGGAAAGTATATATTCTCTGGTCGGATGGAAAAAGATTATTCTGAAAAAAATTGAGAACTTCGAAAATTGCCAAACAATCCGTAAAATGACTCGTCATATCCGTACATCGGTAAATTAACACTAAAATCCGTATATTTTACGGATAATCCGTAAAAGTTGGCAGGTATGTAATTTACTAGTGTTACCCACATTAAAAGTGCAATCACCAGAATTTCATGTTTACCATTTTTCATCTTTTTTTATAGATAACACTGATTTTTCAGAACTAGACTATCTTTCTTTGCTGTTCAGAATATCTCCAACTACTCTCCAACTCCAGTGGCTGAGTGCATTTTTGCTCTTATCTGGGAGATGGAAGGTGCCTGGTTCAAAACCAGGTCGCATCCGCCGACCTAACCGTTCGGAGTTTTCTATGGTTTTTTCTGAAACTTCGTGTAAGTACAGGTTAGGATCCCTTAGAAAGTCCCCATGGAGGGCAACCCCCCCTCCCCTCGGCTTAGATCCCTCGCTCAGATAATTGTCCGTAATACCACATTTTATTTTTCAAAAATCAAGGACATCTCAAGAATCCATTAAGTTTAGTTTCCAAGAATTTTTCAGGACCCAGATTTTCTAACCTAAAATTTAAAGTCTTTCAAGGATTTTTAAGGACTATGGGAGCCCTGGATAATTAACCAATAGTTTGAGAGATGAATCTAATGTGCTAGACAGACAGTAGTGTCCAAAACAAAATCTGAACATCACATTCAATGAACTAAAAACTAGAAATGAGCATTTAAAATAAATTTGCCATATGAAAACAAAACAACAAACACACATAAAATATACTGAAACAAAACCGTAACATACATACTTCTGATTCTTTGTAACGAGATTCAAAGAACTTTGCTTTTTCTTCTGCTACAGGCAGCTTTTGTTTTAGATCATCTAAACTTTCTTTTAATGAATTGTTCTGAGTTCTCAAAGACTGTAGATTTTTGAGGGATTGCTTCAACTCAGCTTTTAAATCTGATTTACTGTGACTGCTACAAAGTTAATAAATTATAATAAATTTTTAACAATTTACACATGCTCAAACCACTCATTAATATAGCTACACAATGAAATCAAAAGTAACTTAAAAAACTCCTAAGTTAAAAGCTAAGATGGAGAAGAGTAAGATTTAAATTAATAAAATGCTATATATTCTAACAGAGTATCTTATTAATAAACTCCAAAATTAAAAATAATCTTGTGAAATTGTTTGTGTTAAACAAAACAAAATTTATTCCTACTACACCAGGATGGTTGATTAAATTAATTAATTTAGAGTAACTACACATAGGAAGGCTCTGAAAAGAAAAATACATGATACATCAAATAAAACTTCAGTTAAAATAATTTATACAGATGCAACATACATTCATAATCTGTGAATGAAAAATATGAGTTGCTCATACAGTTTTAAAGTCATAAAAATAAGAGAAAAAGAAGGAGAAATTGTTTTAATTAAATAAAATTTCTTCAAATGACTTCTACAAAGAAAATTAAAAAGTATACTTAAGAAACTCACCTCTGATCTTTACTGAGTGCAGGGGATTGAGATTCACTCTCCAATTGCCGGTTTCTAATTGCTTCATAAGATCTTATCTGTTCTTCCAGAGATTTAACTTCATCCTTTGAAGTAAATGTAAAACTTATATGCAAAAAAGTTATGCTTGTTCACAATGAAAAATAATATTAAAAATATAAGCCTTAATGCACTGTACAAAGAGAAAAGTCATAGTAAAACATTAGTAGAATTGGTGATTGCATAACATTTTATCCATGAGGACTAGTGAATTACATTTATCCCTTAACATTCCAATAATCCAATCTCTAAAGAACAGAAGAGGGAATACAGATTCAACTTTCCTTTCGTATAGCATACATTTGCTGTAGTCAATGAATTAGTGCATAAAATATAGTATCTCAGTGCCCGCGCTAAGCATTCGCCACCTCGCCAAATGCGATAAAATCGTAAATTTGGCAAAATAAACTCCGTTTTGGCAAAAGTATTGGTGAACGATTTTTCCACTGGAAAAAAAAAAATTCCCTCGATCCTCAAAATTACGTCGAAAGATTTTTAAAAATTCTGTAAGAAACAAAAAAAAAAAAAAAGCTAAGACTGGTCTATTGGCTGACTTTTGAAATTTGGCTAATTTACTGCCTAACGATGTGAAATCCCTAGCGCGGGCCCTGGTATCTTAATTTTCAGTCCCGTTGAATAACATTTATTATTAAATAAGTACCAAATAGGATTTACAAAACAGAAAAATATTTTCTTACATTTTCTGCTCCTAATCTGTTAAGAGATTAGAAGTGGTGAATCTGTTCAATTCCATTAGCATGTATTCTGCTGATACTTAAAAAAAAAAAAGTTATGCCTAAAAATAGCAGTATTAAAATGTCTATTAAAGAAAATTTACAATCTATAAAAGAATAAATTCAATTCAATACTTTAAGTATTAAAAAAACAGTTGTTTATTAAAAAACCATTCATTCTTCAATATTTCTGTTTATACTATCATTATTTTTGCAAGTTTTAGCAAATCACTTTGACTTTAAATCTGTTTAAGTCACTTAAGAATTTTGAAATAAGTTGACTGTTTTTTTTTTTAATTAACAATAAAAACACTGATTTTTGAGGTTTTCCAGTTTTGGAAATACTAAATAAAGGCTTGAATAATAAATTAGAAAAAAATCTTGAGTGTGCGTATTATAAAGTTCCCATCTGTCTTATCCCATTTATGCCTGTAATACAAGACCAAAAGAGCAGGGAAAACCCAGAAGGATATATTGTCCAGAATACAAAAATTCTGAATAGATTCAGAGAAATACCCAGAATCTAAACAGAATTTCTTAGTATCCAGAATTCAATGCTTCCAGAGATTTCCTGCACTTTGCATTTTACAATCATCAAACTTGGCTTTATAGGTGCAAAATATAACTAACAATCACTAATTTCAAACCCTGGATTGAGCTTTTACTGTAATAAGAACATGTAAGTACATTAAGTATCTGATTTTTGCATACCAGATATAAATAGCACATAAACAAATTCATTAGACTCTAAAGGAGAAACTGTATCCTTCCTCATTCTCCAGAAAAAATAAAATTCCAAAAGTTAGAATTGTTGAGGTGTGGAGGATCCTGGATTTTGGACTTTGCACAGAATCAAAACACAGATGGCTATGACTTTTCCCTTAACTAATAGAACTAGAGTAATCAATAGCAGAAGAAAATATTTGATTTTGATCAGGATACTTATTTTGAAGAAATCATGAAAATATTTAAAAGAATAGTTTCTCTTAAAAAAAAAAAAAAAAAAAAAAAAAGAAGTTTTATTACATAACTGATTGAAAGATGAACTTTTCCAAGAGACATGACATCAATATTTTTCTTATTAAAAGAGAAAAACAAAATTAAAAATTAATATTATTTTAATGCTTACAAAGAAGTTTAATGATTACTTGTGATAATTCAAAAGATTTTTTTTAGTAAAATAATTAAAAAATAAAACTATGGCCTTTTAAGATAAGATAAGATAAAGTTCTTCAGGTCTTCAAAGACACAATTGTTTATTATAGATAATAGAGATAAGTAAACCAAGTTTCATAGATATCTACAGGACATTCAAATAAATTTCAATCAAATCTGTAATTGCAAGGAAATCATTTGCTGTACACAGTCAGCATATGACATAATTAGACAGCTTTCCCATACTGAGCTCAACTCTTCGTGCTTCACTGAAGGGCAGAGCTATTTCATATAACTTTCAGTATGGATTTCATAGTTAAAAATTTCTGCTTGTTTTTCCATGCCTAAAAAGTAGGCAACATATTTTTTTAAAATAATGACAACATTTTTTGATTTATTAAGAGAGGATGTACTATGCAAGAATGACTGGGATACAGTGAATAGATAAAGGCTCAGTGGAATAATAGTGACGAACAAGTATAGAGGTGATCAACATAATTCCGTTCAGCAGAAGAATAATTATTAACAGCATAGAAAACCCCCCAACTCCTGGCCATTAATTAGACATATTATTAACCATTTTCAAAAGAGAAAAGAACAAAATTCTGTGAGAGTAAACTCCATATAATTAGGCTTTAATTTAAAGACTATATACTTAATTTTGAAAATGCTTATTCATATAGTTGTCATGCTGAAATGTAGTTACAATAGAAAATAATTTTATGTCTTTTTCTCTTTTATGTTCATTTATTAAAAATTGAGATAATGAAGGGGCATATATCTTGACACTTATTAAAGCATTTTGAAAAGACTGAACTAATGTAGTTTTCACAAAGTAAAATATAATGCACAATCTACCTTAAGGTGAGAATTCTTGCTTTCTAGTTTCGACTTTTCTTCTTCCAAGTGCTGAATTTGAATCTTCATCAGTGCTACTTGTGAAATATTTCCTTAAAAAAATCACATGATTTACTACAAAATTAATACTGGACTTTAAAATTAATGTTATTCAAACAGTTTATCATAAAGAAATGGTTTTTATTGTTGTCAGCATACTTGTTTCATTTTTTATGTTTCTCAAATTATTAAATGAAAACTAGTGGCATCTGGTGACTTCAAACCCAGGGCGTTGGAACACTGGAAACTTGCTTTTACTCAAGATCGAGTTCAATTTGTAACATATAAGAGGGGTGGGATGTTATTGAGCTTATAACTCCTCACCCATATCAAGATTAACTCTTTAACGCACAGTGTTCCTGCTCTGGGAACACCAAACTCTGACATTTTGACTGTTGCCAGTCACGAAGAACAGATTTGATTTCTATAAAAATAGTTGTGGGTGACATAGATCCATGAAAATCCGTTACTTTTTATTTCCTGTAAAAAAATGGTCACAATTATTTTTAACAGCACTGACATTTGCTGAAAAATGGAAGAATATGAGAACAGCTGGATAGATTGCCCAACGCTGAAAAAAGGGCAGCCGCTGCCATCGCTTGACTTAACTACCAGCAAGATGGCGGACGATCGAAACATTCATCGCGTGCCACAGATCTAGAGACCCTTTTTTGACGCAGCTTGCAAAATTTTTGAAATTTTTCAAGGGTATAATGTATGTTAGCACAGTGATATCAAATAATCATGTTTTCATATTAAATGAAGTCAGAGGTCTCTCAATATGGAATTAATGATAAAAATTACATATTAGGTATATAAGTCCAGTATAGGACCGATTATCTGGAAGGACCCAAAATCTGGAATGGCCTCCAGTCTCTTTTTTAGTCTTAAATATAACATCATTATTTACTTTTCATCATTTTTTATAAAATTATGTAAATGGGTACTTTTTAGATAGTCCTCCTACATATAAAGAAATATTATGCATAACCAAATATTTAAACATCAATAAATTAGCTTACCAGATTCGAATAATTTTTGATAGTCTGTTTGAAGTGTTCTTAAGCTTTCAGACAATTTATTAAATTGCTCACTTTTCTGGACTTGAAGTTCTTCATATCTTTTTTCACACTGGGACAATTTTAATGACACTGCTTCTAATTCAGAAATCTGCACAGTATTCCAGATAATGAAACAAATTAGGTGGAAACAGTGCATTAACAATTAAACACCATATAAAGACAAAAATAGCAAATGAATTACATAATAATAGTTGATAGTAATAACACTGGATTTTCAGTAATTACATACATATAATAAAACACCAACAGATATTCTACACAGAAACTTAAGCCAAATCAGGGTTCATACTCATTTTTCAAAATGAAATTCCCTGAGTTTTCCAGGTGATTTTTCAAGAATTTCCAGGTTATCGCAAAAAAATAAACATAAGATAAAGACTAAATACTTTTTATTTATATGCCCCATTCTAAGGTAATGAAATTATGATAGCACTATGGTAATCAAAATTATACTCCCCCTCAATTATCGCATAATCAATGGATTATATTTATATCACAAACATGGTTTTAAATTCAATTTCACCTATAAAATATCAGAAATTATGCAATAACTTTACAGAAGTAAAAAAGAATTTTTGGGACTACTTCACTGATTGATAGCTTCAAGATATGTTTTTTATACTATTGCCAGTACACAAGGCTATTGGTAAAAATTGCCATATTCTTTAGAACTAAGTAAAATCCACCAATCCTATGCATAAACAATGAAATATTTAACATTATAGGAACACACATTCTACATTGTATTCTAGCAAATATCAGCAGAGTTTGTATATACGTGATAACAGTATTACACAATCTAACTTTGTGCACAGTACACAACACAAAGAATAGCCCCTCCAACTCAAATGAGAAAAGGGATCAAAATGAGAAGCAAGTGTGCTATTCGTCCTAAGCAGTAAGTGATAGATGATTAATCTTGCATAATCCATTTCCAATTGCATGAGTGCTTCATTAGCGAAG
Organism: Cheiracanthium punctorium; assembly: GCA_038373885.1. Taxonomy (NCBI): domain Eukaryota; kingdom Metazoa; phylum Arthropoda; class Arachnida; order Araneae; family Cheiracanthiidae; genus Cheiracanthium; species Cheiracanthium punctorium. Next base: position 126,856 of record JAWZYV010013396.1, read on the forward strand.
TAGTTGACCATTGAATAGGGTGAAAGCCATAAAAATAAAGAGAGGGGGGTAAATTTTCTTAAAATTCCAGGGTTGAAGCTGGATTTTCCAGGTTTTTAAAGCAAAATTACATTTTCCCCATGAGATTTCCCTGAGTTTTAAGAGCTAATTTTCTATTCCCTGAGTTTTCCAGGTTTCCCTGAGGGCGTATGAACCCTGCAAATCAAAACAATATCAGCAGATGTGGGGAACACCTACTTGCCTGTGGTGAGTGGATTTTCCTTTTAAAATGAGTTTAGCACCAACTAAGCACAGTCCTTTCACATTTAGCTCAAAAAATCCAAAATAGATAGTCTTTAACAATATTGAAACAATCGCAGATTATAAAAACAAAACATACGCCCTTTTTGAGAATCCTTGGAGACCTCGACAGATGGTACAATAAACGACATCACACACATAACTCTTGATGATGTGATCAGTGCGACTGAACACAGCCATGTGTAGAGGCCAAAATATATTTTAAAAGGTTTTTAAGGATACATTTTAAATATTTTTATTTCTCATTTCAGTTGCAGTTTTATGTTTCTTAAAAAGAGCAGCATATGTTAGAAATTGAACATCATTTTAATGTCATTTCGTGTAAATGATACATTTTTTGCATATGTAGCTTGAGTCATCATGACACTCTGCTATGATGACACTTTTTCACGGTCCCTTAAGTGTTGGGATAACGAGGTCCTATATGTAATAGCCATGTAAATATCAAATGATTTTGCTATAATTATTGAAGGACAAAAACTCAGTTGCCTGTTGCCGACATATATATTAAAATTCTATAATTGCAAACTTGCTTTGATTTCTTTTATATGACACCCCCCCCCAAAAAAAAAAATAAATAAAATAAAAACAAACTTTTTGACCAACCCAATATTTTTTAATATGTGTGGTTATAAGCACACCCAAATTATACTTCAGCAAAAGTAAAAATTTTGTCATATTGTTATCCCCACACTCTGTTATCATATCATAGTTTCTGAACTATATATTTGGTAAAATATATTTGCCTGGTTAAGATTTTTCAGGAATTCCTCTCTCATCCTGGAGTATAATATAAAACTACTATTTCGGAAAAACAAACAAACAATAATTCTCATAATTTTAAGAAAGCCAACCTTAGTATTGAGGTTTTTTTGCAATCTGTCATTTTCTTCTTTTAATACTAGACTTTCTTTCTGATGCCTCAGCTTCAAGTCTTTGACAATACTATCTGTCTGATGTTGAAGTCGAACAGCATTCTCAGATCTTGACAATGAATTTATTTGTTTTTCCAGTGATTGTATAGTAATTTCAGCACTATCAAGTGCAGCTTGTGCCTGTAAATAATAAAATAAATGATTTTTAGGATTCAAACAATTAGGATTTGGACATTTTGATCATGATTAAAAATGTTGTAATCATCATGCATATTAATAAGTTTTAATTTACCCTGATGCTAAAGGCTATTATTTTGATACTCCTTATACTCAGTTTGTCACACAGATAGCAGCCAACTTTTATTTCATAACTCTGGTACCTGCTTTAGAGGGATATTTTCACATTGATAGTATAAAAGGTTTACATTGCTGGAGCTAACGGCACTGTGAACACTTTCTTGGAATGTTTCAATTTATAATTTTAAATCCAATTAATCAATTTACTTTGTTTTAATGGTTTCAGTTTTTGCCAGCATTTGTGTACTTTTAACCACCTGTACAGGAAGAGTTTTTATAAACTGATGGTACTCAGAGATCTCTGTAGCTTGAACTATCGCCTGCAAAGCCACCAAATTTTGTATGGACACTATTAACAACATGGAAAAAAGAAATCCAGGAAAAAAAAAAAAAAAGTTCCAAAAGTTGCCGATAGGGGAAAATGTAGGGCACTTGAAATGTGATTTTCAATGCCTCGATTCTTTGTTATAACTCAAAATACTGGCGCTGTTGTTGACTACGTAATTGGGATTTTGCATTTTCAGGGATGTTAACTCCAACAATCAATTTGGGAGCACCCTGGGAGCAGAAAAAATTTCATTTGGGAGCACCTCGGGAGCAGAAAAATTCCATTTGGGAGCACCTCGGGAGTACAAAAAAATAGTTTCCGAGAAGAAAAATAAGATTCGAGATCAGAATTAACATGATTTTGGAGCATAAAATTGAAGATTTAGGAACACAATAAATGCATACAAGAAAAGAAAAGTTTGCAAGCAAACACCATTTGCTAAAAGCAAAACACTATTTGAAAGCAGGAAAGCTCTGGAAAAAAAAGGATGTATACAGGCTATGCTATCAGCAACTCGGTAAAAACAATACATGGATTTACATGGACGGAAGGAATTTTTTTTTTTTTTTTTTTTTTTTCGTGTGTGTGTGTGAAACTGCTCTTTTTAATGGTTTTCATATGAATGCTAAATGGAAAAGAGAGTGGGAGGGAAGTATTTCTTATATGCAATGGTACTTTTAATGTATGTTCGAGGGTTGTAAAAATACTAATATTTAAATGGTAGAATTAACATTTCTGCCGTTTATATCATTCTAGAATTATGTATTTAAAATTTAGTCTATTTTAAAAATAAAGATTTTAATTACGGATCTATAAATGAAATTCGTAACACATTCTGAAAAATTTGCGGACGCACTTTGGCTGAACACGGGCCCAGGGGCGTCGCCCCGTCTGCCCCCTCTCGTAGAGCCAGGACACACACAAAAAGTAAAACAGTGGTGTAGTTTTAAGAAAAAAGGTTTAGGAACACTCACAACTGAAGACTCGAAAATCATGCGACCATGATGAAAAGTGAAGAATGCTTACTTTTGCTGACATAAGCTCGAATGAAAATGTAGTGAGCGGGGGCTCATGATCTTCACGGGCCGAAAACGTCTAGCCCGGCCCGGCATTTAATCAAAATAAAAAAGTCAGACCCGCTCCAGCTCGTATATTAATCATGATTTAAGGAATGGGGGGGGGATGAATCACAAGCCAATCGTTTGGTCTTGTCCAAATTTTAGGAGAGTAAAAATTTCCGGAAAGGCTCGATTTTGCAAGCACAGAGGACCGTCTTTAAGAGTATACGCTTGTTCCGGTCCATTCTAAAAAATGCTGAGGTCAGCCTGTGCCTTGAATGAATCGTGCTGCAAAAGCCTGGGCCCGCACAGATCTCTACCCTCCCGCGACTACACCACTGGCAGCGGATTCCGGATTATTTTGAAATGAAATAGTCTATTAATTCAGACAGCCTAGATTCTGATTTCTAAACCGGTCATGCTTCCATTTTTCATTCTTGCTACGGGCCGGGTCATAAACCGTGATTTTTTAGGGGCTGGGACGTCACCGTAATATACTGTTTTCTTTATGGACCGGTCTGGTTTAGATCAGGGGCGGCCCTGCGGTACATGACACCCACTCCACCCTGCAAACGTAGAAAAAGACGTCCCTTTTACTTTTTTCAAAATTGCTTTTATGATTTTAAGTTGGAAATCGTGCCCCTTCATAAACAAAAAATGGTGCCCGTTGCGATGATTACTTGTTTGCCTATCTGGCCGGCCCTGACTGAGGTGACTAACAAAGCCCGGCTGGTCCGATCCGGGGCGGGTAGAATGGCTTCGGAATGCAGCTTTCGTAGGCAGTTTGAATCTTGCTTTACTGCTAACTAGCTTTCCATACACGCTTTAAAAGATAAATGAGCGTGGCAAAAATTTAACAAAGAGTCAAAATGACGTATTCGGCGTAGAGCGGCACAAAAATCGGCTAAAAGCGCAGTTCGGTGCAATATTTGTGTTTCGGCGCACCCTGAAAGAGTCAAAATGACGTATTCGGCGCAGACCGGCACAAAAATCGGCTAAAAGCGCAGTTCGGAGCAAGAATTTGTGTTGCGGCACAGCTCGGCGCAGAATTAACATCCCTGCATTTTGCAATTTTTTCCAGTGTTTTATGCAAAACTTTAGCTGTTCTTAAAGTGTAAAGCGCCACATTTTCCCCTATCAGCAACTTTTGGAACTAAACTTTTTTTTTCGCCGATTCCTTTTTCCCATGTTGTCAATAGTCCCGGTACAAAATTTTGTGGCTTTGAGGCTGATAGTTCAAGCTACAGAGGTCTCTGAGTACAATCAGTAAAAAAAAAAAAATCCTGTATATAATGGGGAAACACGGTTCAAGCACTCATGTTTGAATAATTTAAATGGATGTCAAAAATTAGACAAAAACAAGTATAAATTAAGGATATTAATGCATTATAAAGACACATTAAAGCACATCAAAACAGTTAACTAAGGTTCATCCATTAGAAAAATACATCCAAACGTTTTCAAGCACATCACAAGCATCTTTATAAATGCATGATGAATAAGTGGGTGAAAAGAGAATTTTTAGTCAGCTGGTAGCAAAGAAAATGCACAGAGTGTGCTAGTGATTTGAAAGCTTCATAAATTGACATATGATACATGGATTAATGCCATAGAAAGAAATATCATTTTTTTATTATTTTCTTTAGCTATATTAAATGCTATACAAAGAAATATAATTTTTTTATGGGGAAATATTTTTACTAACAATACATACATATAATGGTGTTTTTGAAACGCTCAAAAAATTCATTAAAAAAAAAGTGTTAAAACAAACTCATTTGCACGCTCATATTTTACATTTAAAATCAAAGAATGCTTGTGATATCTCATAATCCATTGACCTTTTGGAAATACAACTGAACAACTAAACAGTTGCACTTTACAGGGAGAAATGAGTAAAACTCTTAGGAAAATAGTTGATTGCCTCCGAGAAAAAAAGGGGGAGTCATTGGGGCATCTCATTGGATGAATGACAAAGCATATGCAAGTGTTGCATTCCCCAATTCGACATGGTGGTAAGATGCTGATTCCTTTGGTTTGACTATGGCTCAAAGAGGTTGAGTAAACTTTGACTGGGTGTATGCATACAAGTGTTCAATTTCTAACATTAGCTAATTATGTGCATTTTACAAATGTTCAGAGGCAAGAGTGAATTACAAACTCAGAAACCATAATTCTCTGCAATGTTATAAGGATGTTGGAAGAAAACTGTGGAGTGCAAACTGATAAAATGGATACTTGGCCAACTTTTTATCGTGAACTCTTGCTGACTGAGAAATAGCCACTTTTTTGATGGAACTCATAAAGCTCCCAAAAATGATGTAAAATCCATAAGCCCAAAATAGGACACAAAACATCCAAACAATTACCACAGCTGTAAGGGTGTGTTCATGCTGAAAATGTGCCCAGCAATGCATTCAGTGTTATCCTTGGTAGATTCAAGCAATTCACATTGATGTTTTTTTTTTCCCTTACACTCAAAATTGACATAAACATGTGCAAAGAGCATGAATTGAAACAAAATAATATTGAGCAGCATGTTAACCTATCACAGACAAGCCCACATGGCTGCCTCTTTGCTGACCGTGAGGCTTTACAAAAAAGTTTCGTTTTTCAAGGAGGTTCTTGGACTGGTGTGAAGAAAGTTCACTTAACAGAATGCATTGCAGATGGCATCCTCACCATGAACACACCCTAAGATCCACACAGAAAAGTAGATGATGATGAGAAGAGAAGAAATTTTAAATTAAAACCACTTGCAATGGGATTTGTAAATTAAAAATAAAACTACAGCAAAGATATACATACATTTTCCTTGGCTTCTTTTTCAGCTGAAAGCAGAACTCCTACGGCAACTAATTTTCCTTTTAATTCATTGATTTCATGAGTATAATCAGATATTAGCTTCTGGGATTCTTGTAAAGAAGAGACAAGTTTGTCTTTTTCTCCTAAAATATATAGAAGATAAGTAATGAAATCAGCAATAATATAGAAAGTTTATTATAAAAATGCTAGCACAAAACAATAGTGTTTATTTAATTTTACTTTTTGGGTCAAATATTTATATATGTAAGACATGCAAATGTGCCCCCTACAAATATAATTTTGTCCTGGGTTGAAGTCCTGCCCCCCCCCCCCCCCCAAAAAAAAAGAATATGGTAAACTTACCAATGATGAAATGTGTAGAAGAATTATCTGGAGTTAAATTATATCAGGGACTTCTAGCAATAAAAGAAAGATGGAACAAGGAAATATACATTAACAAAACTATTTATGTTTTTGTGAATGTTATATGCTGCTAAGAAATGTAATTGACAACGGAATGAGATTTATAAATAATTTTAGCCAAACTGAAATTAAAAGTGAGCTCAGCATCTCAGGAGTGTTTGGTGATAGCTGATTTACAATAAAACTTACAAAAGCTTTAAATTTTCGATTACTCCACCCTTTACTTAGAAGTAACTTCATTTTATCAATAATTCCCAAATCTTTGAGATGCTCCAATATACAGAACAGATATTTTTGTATCAGTGATTATAGTGAAAATATGTCTTATTCACATGTGAAAAATGCAACTATAGTAGAAACGCACCTAACCTGACAGTATTGCCAAAGGTGGAATAAAGTGTGAATCCATGAAAAGATATAGTTCACAGATTTTGCGGATTTTAAGACTTTAGTTTTCAATTTTTTTTTTTTTTTAAATCCTTCAAATAATACTCAATTTAACAAGCTACTGCTTGTATGAGCACTCAGTATAGAAAAATTTGCAATTTTAGGGAGTTAAGAATAAACCACTCGTACATCGTCATTGGACAAATTCCACCAATTAGAACTTTCACACTCTTGGCAGAAAATTCAGTCTTAACCACAGGTTTTGACAGTGACCTGGCAACTCCCGGTTCCCCCAAAACTCTCCCACCCTGCAATTCCACATTCTTATCTTTTGTTGCACGGTACAGCTATTAGTGCATTTTTTAGAACACTGGCTACCTGCGTCGGACAAATCGCTGTGGTTAGGGAAGAAGGTCGAAGACAGAGGAAGCCCCCTATGCCATAAGGGAGCTGTTCTGTGCCAAGTAATGGATTAACAGCCAGCTGTGGTCCCATAAAGTCAAAGAGTGAAATCTCGGAGTGATACATACGGTACAACTTAGCAAAGCTGCAAATCGTCCACTTTAGCTTTCCCAATGCTATCACGTTAGGTGCAAGCGAAGTATAGCTGATTAGCTTAAAAGAATAGCAGCCATCAGCAGAAAACATTTTCAGCAGTCATACTTACCATCTATAATAGAAGAGATATGCAGCTATTCAATCTACTAATAGAGCTTAACACTTTCCTGCATAATTTGTTATAAAAGATAACAACAGATATACAAAGGAGCATAAACATCTTTTACTATCATGTTGGGTATGTGGACTATAATTTTAGACCCAAATACACTTAAAAAGCTAGGCGTAGTATATTTTTTACTATGCTCAGCAATTGCTAGATGTTATTTAATCTTACATAAATGATTTTATTACTGCTAAAAATACCAAGGAGTATGCAAAATATTTGTTGAGGATTTAAATTGTGAGGGTGAAATCTCAAAGGAGGATAGAAATAGCTTTAGATTGGGTGTCATGAGTGGCCTCTCCTGACTTACAAACTATAAAGTGTGAATTTCTTTTTTAAAAATGTAGCAATGTTATTAGTGAACATTAAAATGACTTTTAGAAGGAAGGAAAAATCAAAATACTGTAAAGCTATTTGATTTCCCTTTAATAACATTTTAAAGGTTTCAAACATAGGGTTAAAGCATTTGTATTTCATCAATGTTAAAATTTTTACATTGATCATAAACTATATCAGAAACAATACATCCTTGACATTTTTATGACACATTTTTGTGTCATAGGTACAGATTTTAACACAACCTTCTTGAAATTTTGTTGATTTTTAAGGAATTTTATTAATTTTAAAGTTTTGCGGCAAAAATAAGAGAATGTACAGCTAATTTGAAGAAATCTCTGCATTAAAATATACAGAGAACAAGCACTGAAATTTTCAAAAGCTAATGATGGCTTCTGATATATAGGGCCATTAATATGTTAAACAATGACAAGATTCCAACATCTGAATCTTTAAAATTCCAGTTGAAAACTAGGATATGTTTTATGTTCTTTTTAAAATCTCAAGTATGATTTCATGTAGCATACATATAATTAAAATTTTTTTTATTCATTTTGTCATTAAATGATTTTTTTTTAGCATATTAATATTGTAGGGGGGGGGGTGAGGAATTAATTCCTTAACAGTCAAATAAACAAATATCTTTCAATATATATCAGTTTTTAAGATTGTAATGTGTGTGTGTGTGTGTGAGGAGAGAGATCAATCATAGCTAAACAAATACCTTCAGTATGCACCAGTCTTAAATTTAAAGATTTAATTTCTTGATCATAGTTTTCTCTTCTAATTCTATCTTCCTTTTGCAGTCGCTCTAACTCTTGACCTCTAGCATTATACATTATCTGGAGCTTCTTATATTCTTGATACATTTCTAATACATAAATTGAAAAAAAATTAGGATCTCTTAAGACATAATGAAACAATTAAAAGAATAGAGGCACAAAACTGCAATGATATAAATAAAAACTGTTTAAAAAACACACAAGCATACTGCCACAAGCAGCATTTATTCCAAACTGAGAATAAAATCAATGAAGTTCAAGGGTTAAGTTATGTCAGCCAAATGGTAGCTTGCTCCAAGAATTTATTTAAATTTTTTGACAAATTTCAAAGTCAGATATTTTATAAACTATTACAGTGATAGAAAATATACACAGTTGAAATGTTTACAGCTAAATCTTGTTACAACGGACTTCACTTTTATGAATATTTCAGATAACCAAATAAAAAATTTCTATTAAAAGTTATTAATACAATTCAATTACATTTCACTTCACAAACTACAGAATTACAAATTGGATCTTTTTCTTTTGAAATTCGTTATACAGTAGGGAACCAGAAATCTAGAATGATTGGGACTGCAGCAGTTTATTATGCAACCCAACCTTTCTCTTCCATCTCTGTGTTCTGTGGGGAGGGGGTGGGGGAAGCATAAAATGGACTAAACCTGGTTTATTTTAAACAAAGCAGAGAATGAAAGCGCCGTTGGCACTTGAAGCAGCTACAAAGAGAATGGCATTCTTTTCATTGGGAATTTAAATACCTTAATATATAAATAAAAACAGAGAGAATAAATAAGTAAGGAGCAAAAAACCTTTTTACTTTCTTAGATACTGGTAAAGAGTGCCAAGAATGGCTTTGGTCCATCTTTTAAGACTAATCCATTTAAAAGGGCATGCTTTTTGAAATTCTCTATTTACACAATTGTGGATCTCAAAAGAACACTCCTCCCCACGACCCCCCCCCCCTCCAAAAAAAAAAGGAAACACCAGCTTCCACTAATGATCTTACTAATAAATAGTTTTAATAAAATATGTTTCTACAATCTAAAAGCTGCATTTTATTATTCCATAATGCTTGACACATGCTGAAATATCTTGTCAGTTGTTTACTTTGAATACGCTAAAATTAACCAAGCAGATGAATGCTTAAAATAGTAAAAGCATAAGTCAAAAACAAATGCTAAAATGCCAGTAGATTTGCTTATTACATGTAGGTCTAGCTGTAGTCAAATAATGCAGACGTGCACGCAATGTGCGGTACATTCAAAGGTCTTGCAGATAGTTTTCTGGTAATTCCAGGATTTATTATTATTATTATTTTTAAGATGGATAGTTACCTAAAGGAAATATTTTTTAAGTCACTACAGTGCAAGCATGTAGCACAAATGTGTGCATGTATGCATATACAGGTGTTAATATATGCACTATTTATTCAGTTATCATGAGCTATTATGAGTTAGAAGGTAGTTTTGGATTAAGTGCGCAGATAGTTTTTTCTTTTATCTAGCGAGTTTGACTTACTTTCCGACTTTCCCTTTTCACATTCCAAAGATTCAAGAGAGTTATCTGTGCAGTAGCTTAAAAGAGGTGAAAGACAGACAAAAAATGACAAACTTTTGATTTTTGTTTATTTTTTTATCTCCCACTTATTCTAGAGCTTTAAATAAAGTACTTGAGAAGTGGGTAAGTATTATTGCTTTGTAATATTTTATTTTATTTTATTATATATTTTACAAAGATGCAAAGATAATTATGTTTTCTATAACATAACTCAAAGTCAGATTTCTTCCATCCTTTCAGGCTAGGTCAATGTACTTTTCTTTTTGACTGCAATGGCTCTGCAGCAATAGCTACATGCAGACAAATAAGACAAGTACAGTGAAGATAAAACAATTTTAATTAGTTTCTCCGTTTTTCTTTCTCTTCTTTCACATTAGAGTTTAAAAGGTTGTTTAAACTCTGACCTTTCCATGATATTTTGAAAAAACTGTGAATTTCATATGTCCTTGCTCTTTAATGCATATTTAAAAAAAAAAAAAAAATTACCATAAAAATTCTGGATTTTAGGTCCCTTACTGTACCAAGATATTATTAGTTTCTAACAATACAATGTTTGTGTAATATTTTTTAAAAAATCATCACATGTCTCACTGGTTTCTAGAGTTGCTTCAGCTTTCAACAGATTTTGACAACTGTACCCAGACAGCACATAAGCTTAAATCAAGCTTGACATTTCTTTGAATTTGACATATTAATACAAGCTTGACAGTTCAATTCAATTTAAGCTTGCAGGAGTCAAGTTGAATTGTCAAGCTGGAATATACCTTGATTTTCCCTTTCAAAAGCGTGCGTTGATGGCGCCATCTGTGAAAGAGAATAGACATTAATTGTCAAGCGTTTCTCAAATTTGCTCAAAGAAAAGTTCATAAAAGTTGTGTTTTATTTTATTATCGCACAAAACCTGGACATTAGAACACGCAAGGGGAAAGGAATGAATGGGATAAGCCCCTCTGAAGAGTAACACGAGGGGAGTTTTAGTTTTATTTACATCTAATTAACATGTGATTCCATTAACTAATTAATTAGCCCTAAGAATAAATTTTAATATAATTAACACAATTTAGTTAGTTAATATACTTCACTTTATGGGTGGTAGAATGAGGCGCAATCCGGCCTCCACAAAATAATTAATCAGTCATAAATGTACTTGACCATAGAATTAAAAAAAAAAAAAAAAAAAAAAAGATTCTATATTTCCAAATATGGAAATTCTTCAAAATAAAATACAATTATACTACGAAAATGATTTCAAAATCAGTCGCTTGTCTCGATTTTGGCCAGCAGTATTGCTCAACACGAGTGTTGCGATATTGAAAGTTTTAAAACGTGTCCTGCTTTTAAGTTTATATTATGCTTATTTCCCTATTAGCAGAGTCTATAAATCACACATAACATTATTTAAATTTTGATTCATCCCATGGAAAAATAAAGAAACTTATCAGCATCGCCCATACTGATCGATCTGGCCAAAAAACGGCGTGACAACAGTCACTTCAAACTTTAGTCATAGCTGTCCGAGGCTTATTGCTGGAACGGTTAGCACGCTGAGCTCCCAGCCCATAGTTCCCGAGATCGAACCCAGCCGCGGACGCTTGATGGAAATAGATTAAAATAACTTAAAATTTCAGCATAGAGGGGAAAATGCGTGGAAAAATAAAGTATGTGGGGCGGGTTTGCCGACGGGCACCCCGTGCATTTAGAAAAAAATTTTTTAAGCTTGAAATTAAGCTTGCTATGTCAAGCTTGATTCAAGCTTGTTATGTCAAGCTCAATGCAAGCTGGGCAAGTGTAAATTAGAACACTTGATTCAAGCTTGCATTAAGCTTACACGCTTGAAATTTTCAAGCTTAATTCAAGTTTATTGACTTGATAAATCAAGCTTGCTGCAAGTTTGATGCAAGTTTGCTGTGCTGTCTGGGTATGTAATCAAATTTGTTGAAGAATTTTAAATTTTCACTGTTTTTAATAAGATTATACTTTTAAAAAAAATAATAGAATTACCAGAATTATTAGGTGCTTCTATCACATTTTTAGGAGACTCTTCTGCACTTCTTGAAATATTTTCGACACTATAGTTGCTAGAATGCTTAGACAGAACTGAATCATTTGCTTTGTCATGATTGTCCAGTTGTAAGTCTTTGCCAATATTACCAAAATTGAATTCAGAGGCACTTTCATCATTTGACTGATTTCCTTCATTTCCATGATCAGTATGGTCTGAGAAACTTACACCTGAAATACTATTTGACTCTTTCACATCTGACAAGTTCATATGATTCACATATGGTATGTTTGATTGGTTTTCATCAAATTGATGGAAAACTCCAGCATCAACGTAGATTTCTGGAGATGGATGAATTAAAGAAGAATACTCATTAGGTTCATTTGGTTGAACAGAATGTTCCTAAATTTAAAAGAAAAATACATTTAAAGCAATTATTATTAAATCATCTATATAATTTTTATCCATACAAATTTGTGCATCTTTTTAGCAAATTAATTAATCAATATTACCATTACACTTTGTTAATATACTGTTGGATTTTATTAATTTTTTCTATTGTTTTTCATTGTGTTACTCTGAAATCATGTCTAAAAAATGTATAAAAAGAGAATCCACTTCAATTTTACTACTAAGGACAACTGTAACAAGATGCTTAATAACTTTGAAATGAGCAATTAATTGCATAGATTAATTATAATGTCACTTTCTTTGGGTGAGATATTCAAGATAAGAAATTTATATTGCAAGTTCAAATGATGCCGAAATGAAGATTTATATTTACTTTAAAGAGACAATGTTAATATCAGTTCTAGATACAAACAAGGAACACAGTTTTTAACATCACACAAAAATGCAGCTTCTTATTAAAGTATCCAAGAATAGGTTAAGTTTCAACTTCTTTTACATTCAAAAAATAAAATTAATTAACAAAAAAAAGAAATAAAATATACAAATAGCATTTTTGATTTTTAAAGCTGTGCAGGTTTAAAATTCACATTAATTTATTATTTATATATTTTCCTGTGATCAATTTATTTTATTTTGCGGATTTTTAAAATAAAGATAAACTCTTCTGTTTCGTAAAATTTAACGACGTGCTCATAGAAAGTATTATTATCATGATCATACATATACGTTTTCACACTTGACTTAGCAAAATTTGTTTAAGATAAACTACTGAAAATTATTTTATTTATATGAAATTAACATGCTCAGAAAAATATAACTAATATTGGTTTATTTATACTTTTTAAATTGTTGCTTGCTTTTATTTTACACAAGTAATACAGACAATTTAATTAGTAATGTAATTATGAATGAGAGGTTTGAATGTCCAATTATTGTGTATGTTTACACACTTTTGAGTATCATGAAAAAAAATTAAGTTACGTAAGATTAAATTATTTTTTTAAATACAAATGATCATTAAGTTAATTATTTCTCTGTATTAACTGAATGCAAATAAATTTAGGATTATCATAACTACAATCCTAGATTTATTTGCCTTCAGTTAAATAACATAAGTCGTAAAAACTCTTTGAGCTTTAAAAAATCATTGGCAAACTTACATAGGATTCTTTTATTGAAGAGTGATCACCATATGTTTGAGACCTATAAAAATAAGATGTAAAAATGCAATTGTTTCAGTTTTTTAAAAAGAGTTTTGTACAGTTAAGTTTGAATATAAAAGAACTTCAGTGCATGTGGAAGTGGGGGGGAAAGAAGTATAACAATCTTAATTATAAATAATAGTAGTTAAAATATTATTAATGTTAAGTTACTTAAAAATATGCAATCTTCTGAGCTCAGCATTTGCTCCCATCAGGCCCTGATCAGGGTCCAGAGAGGCATATGCCTCAGGCGCCTAAGCAGAATGCAAATTTGCAGAATGTGAGTTAATTAAAGGTTTTGTTTCACTATAGTAAATGCCTTATTTTTTTTTCAGTTAGGAATTTACAAGTTACAAATAGCCAAAATCTTTTTCTTTTCTTTTTTGTTTCAATTTCACCCCTCCTCTTAAAAAAAATATCACAGCGGATTAAGAATTTTTGTAAAAGAAAGAGGTATGTAGGGTGGTTGTTAGATTTTCAGTGACTACGTGGTAAGTTGCTGGATCCACTGGAGCTTTTTAGTCTAAAAACAAACTACTGATTGGGGATTTTTAAGTGGCTACCCAGTGAGAATGGTGTACTAATAAATAGGAATTTACTGTTTACATTAATATTATGAAAAAGTCAGGATTTTAGTTGTAATTTTCAAGTCTTTATTTTTAATAAAGCTTATTTCATAATGAATGATCTTCTCAGAAATTTGTCAGCTGTGCAACTTTATGAAGCAGCAATGTGCAATTCTATTGAATTAAAGCATTTGAAATGACATTCTGATTTTTTTTGCTGGGTGGTTAGAAAATCTTGTCAGGCAATATGCCCGACAAGAAAGACCTGGGGAGAATGCGACTACAAAAAAGAACTCTTTTACATTAGGGCCGATGGACCGAAATTATCGAAAGTACATTAGCATCTAAACGGTGCACTCAATTGAGCACAAATTGGGTTTGCGAATTATAGGTCATGGTCACATGACCTGTATAAATTTTGGTGTGTGTAGAGCTGATAGTTTGTTCACAGGGTTACAGAAAATAATTCTTATACATTACGGTCCAAAGATGGAAATTTTTTAGTGTGCTAGCATCTAAATTGTGTGTTCCAAAATTCAATCAAAAATAAGAATTCGAAATATAAATTCAAATTGGATATATTATAGGCTACCATCACACAACCTTTATAAATTTTAGTGCATGTAGAGCTTAAGTTTTTGTACAGGGCTACAAAAAAGAATTCTTATACCCTGCAGTCTATAGACATAAATTCTTGAAAGTGCCCTTGCCTGTATGGTGCATTCAATTGAGCTGAAATTAGGTATGCATATTATAGGTCACTGCCTTACATACTGTATAGAGTTTAGTAAGTGTAGAGCTTACAGTTTTTTTATGAGGCGACAAAAAAAGTATTCTTATACATTGTGGCCTCTGTATCAAATAATTTGAAGTGCACTAGCATCTGAACACTCCATCAGATTGAGTTGAATCGAATTCATGTAAACACTTGGTAAGGATCAAGGGTTTAGAAAGTTGAATGGAGCCACTCCAGATTTATTTTTGGGTGCGGACAAAAATTTTTAAGCCCTACAAATATTTGGTTTTGGGGGTCTTGTAGTGTTTAAATTTGTCATGGGCCTTTATGAAGCCAAAAAATATCACTTGGGGGGAAAAAGGCTAAGGAAGCACACATAAAATGAAGGTGTGTTAAGCATCTATATATTGCCCTTCCCTTATTCAGTGTTCCTACTTATTTCTTGACATAAAAAATAAGGCTTTTTTAAGGCCTTCTTAAGGCTATTTTTAAAAATTTCAAGGCCAATAATCGAAGATACTTTCCAATGTATATCTCCTTAATAATACTGCATTTCACGACTTTTAAAGTATTAACCCCTTCCTTCTGGCTCCCATGATATTTCCAGGCTGGAGAGTTTAAAATTTATGCACCAAAAAGATTAGAGCATTTCAATTCTTATGCATGTATTTTTTTTTTTAATATCAAAATGTCTACAACCTTAAAATGAATGTACATATTGTACATAAAGTTATTTTTATACAATTTTCTTAAATAAAAAAATAGATACTTTTATGACTGTTTTCTTGAAAATAATATGACCTTTAAGGGGCTAAAGTGCATTTGAGTTATAATTATTTTATGTATTTATCTCATATCACTCCTTTTTCCTCCTCCCTTTTCTAATCTCTGATCATATTTTTCCTCCCTTTCCAACTATTGCAAAAGGTAAATGAATCATGAAACGAGGAAGCGCTGTGCAAAGAAAGAAAATATCCCCTGCCCCCTTTTCTATATAGAACTACCATATTGGCTCAAATATAAAGCAATGTTTTTTGACTGATCATTTCACATTAAAAAAGTGACTCATGTTAAATTCGAAGTCTAAATTTAGGATTTTTCTAATTATCTTGAAAAATTTTGGGGCTGCATTATATTCGGGCTATACAGTAAGAATACCATACACTGGACACTCTTATCCTTTTGCTGTTACCACCCTTTCCCCCAGCTCATATGAAAAGAAAAAAAAAAAAAAAATTCCTTAAAAATCATAGGATAAGTAAAGATGAAAGATAATTTAAGGCTTTTACAACTTTTTAACACTTTTAGGATAAAAATAAGGCCTTTTAAAGGATTATTATTTTTTTTTTTAAATATATCATTTTTAAGGACTTTTTAAGGCATGTGGGAACCCTGTATTGTATAGAGAAAAAAAAAAAAAAGATTCAACTATGTGTGTTAAATAATAATAAATTCTGCAATTTAAATCATTAACCTTCCGAGTGTTTTGGAAATGAGCAAATAATGTAAATTTGTTTTCATGGTAAAATTTTCACGTAGCTTCAAAATTATAACAACTAAAATTTTGATAGGAAGATTTATAATTATTAAAAAATAAGCATCTATATTAATTACAAGCTTTAATAGAAAAACATTTTGTGATTCCTGGGTGTTATAAATAATTTAAATGACAGATGCATTGCAGTGAAAACTGGAATGAAGTGTACGAAATTTACATATGTATGTAGGATTTTACACAGCCACTTGGAAAGTGAATTAAAATGGCAAAATATGTGCACAGTTCTTTCTTTTTTGAACAGTGACCTATTGTGCAACTTTTTAATAACATGCAGATTTCCACACACATGAAGAATGGGGAAATAATGCTTTAGACCTGTCACTTATGTTCTAACAGTTCTTGGGAATTTTGAATTATGTAAAAATTAGTCCTGCGAGAGGTTAGGATATTTATATTAACACACACTGTATGTGTATGTTTTAATAAATACAGTAGACAAATAATAATATTAATTGCATACCTATGGGGTGAATTAGTAATAGATTCTTCTTCATCTGATGAACCAGAATCATCAGAGTCATCATCATCATCATGATTTGAAGCATCCTCTTCATTATCACTAAGTTCATTAATAAATTCATCAAGCTACCAAAAATAATAAAAAAATATTTGCATTATTTATGATACAATAGGGCAGAGTTAGCTAATGCCTTTTACTAGTTACATAATAAAATTTATATCAATTAGTGATTTGCTTAATGACTTCCCACATATATTATACTTTTACTACTATTTTTAGTGAAACAAAGCCTGCAGGAAGTCTGTGTGGTGTCGTTCCAATTTGGAACACCACAATTAAAATAACCCAGGATCTAGCTTGCCGCCCAAGTGAATGTGTTGACAAAGCAAAGAGAACTAAGGGATGGGATTGAAACATTTTATTTAACCAAATAGCATATTAAACATAGATAAAATTTTTTTAAACACATCATGCAGTACCATGAAAGTGCTGATTACCCACAGAACAGCAATTAAAAGGTAAAGATTAATTTTAAACACCCTGAAGGCGAAAAAACGGCCGGTGAAGAGAAAATTTAATCACAAAAAAAAAAAAAGTAAACAAAAGAGAAAACTTTACACTGCCAAAACAAAATAAATAATTAACAGCCCCCCAAAAGTAAGAAATTACAGTGGTTATTTAAATTTTTAACTAGAAAGATCTTAAATTACTAAAACGTCCTGGGTAGAGGTAAATTAAATTAATCATTAACCAAAGAAAAGTGATAATATAGTGACAACACCACATCTGACACTTCCATGTCTTTTGACAGAGCACTTGAAGATCCAGGGAAAAGAGACAGATTTCTTCATTCATTACAATCTTTTGCAATAGTCAACCAAGTTATCCAAACTTAGACATAACAGGAGCATAAAAACTGACTTTATGATCTGAACCATAAAATTTAGATGCAGATAAAAAAGGCAGTGATTTACAAAAATGTCAAAATTAGGGACACTAACATCCTTAAAAAAGAGAAAAAAAAAAGAGGAGATGACACTCAAAAAGAAAGGGAGATTTCACAAAAATTTGTTAGTCAAGCATACACATTGAAAATTGCCAACTTGGTGAAAGCATAAGTTGTGAACATCATCCTGCAATTTAGAACATAATGAGCCCACCAGAATCATGGCAGCTTGAAGGGTTGTTCAAAAATAGCATGAGGTTTAGTTGAATGACTGCCAAGCATGCAAAAAATTCTTGTTAGTAGTTACAAAATGCTTAAAAAAATGCAAATTCTGAATAAACTTATTGAATAAGGTTTTAGAAATAGTGAAGCAATACGAAAATTAATAAAAACAGAATCGACTAATCAATTTTTATAAAATTATTAAAATGCAAAGCAAAAATTTAAAACACTTTACAACACATCTGAACATGCACAACTAATGCACTCTTGGAACATGCTACCACATGTGAGCTATTTTAATTAAGGTGAAACATTTATTTTCTTTTTAAAAATACATAAATCATACATTGTTGTAAAGAGCATTAGAAACTGAACATTTTATCAACTTGCACCTTTTAATTCAATTTCATATTTTATGATTTATCTGCAGTTGGAAATCACCAAAATTTTCAGGAACTCTCGAACCAGGACTGGGTGCCCTCAGCCAGAAGTGACATCGCATACAACTAAACCTTATATTTTTGTTTAAAGAAGGCTGAAAATGTAAACATCAAGTTGCTTTGGATGAGATGGATTTTGGTTTTAACATTGAGGGAAATTATTTTGGAACATAACTTTTGTAAATTAGTTAATTCTGGTGATATTTCAGACTATATTCCATATACGGTGCTGTTTACATTTTGCTGTTTTGTTTACAAATTGATTTGGCATTGGCTCTGGTGCCGTCATGGGCGATGCTCAACTGGAGTGAAGTACCCTGCCAGTGATTGTTTAGACTGGTAACCAAAGAGAAACACGGGGTGTTTTGAAGTATGGGATTTTCATTCAGTGCTAATTGAATGACGATAGTTGTTTGTTTGTGGCTGGTGATAGAGTGGATTAAGTTCATGTTGATTTTCCTTGTGGTTTTGATTCTGTTTTACGGACTCTTTATCGTATGTTAGTAAGCGTCTCGGGGAATTTCGTCGTCAGTATGGATGTGTGGAATATGGAGATTTTTTATGTTTTGAAAGGAAAAGGAGCATTCTTTTGTGTGTGTTTGATAAAAATATGGTGTGAATATAAAGCTAAATAAAAGAAAGCATGCTGGTGTTACGTTATAAGCCGGTGGGTGTTGGGGACATTTCTGAGCGGTTATTTTAAAAAAATAAAGGTAAGTGCTCTTTTTTAACGAATCTTTGCAATGTTTAAGGTTTTTTAATGTGAATTTTAAATTGATATTCGATGTGTTTTATGTTTTCGTAAGTGCTATTTTAATCATACTGACTTTATAAGAGGTGTACAACTAGGTTGTTTAATCCACCGATGTTTTTTTGAGTTGAAAACGGGCCAATGTTTGCCCAGTTTACATAGCTGTACAACTAGGCTGCTGAATCCACTGAGGTTTTTTTAGTTAAAAACGGTCCACTGGTTGCGTAGTTTACATAGCTGTACAACTAGGTTGCTGAATCCACTGAGGTTTTTTTAGTTAAAAAAGGTCCACTGGTTGCATAGTTTACATAGCTGTACAACTAGGTTGCTTAATCCACTGTATTTTTTTAGTTAAAAACGGTCCACTGTTTGCTCATTTTAAATTGCCTATTACTGAATTTGCAGACGTTCTTTTGGTTAAATATGAACGTTATATTTTGTTTTAATGTTTTTGTAAGTGGAATATATGTACAATTTTAATGTGTTAAAATACTTTGACGTTGCTGATCGTGCAAAATGGTTGGCGACTGTCGCCGTGTTTACATGGGGAGCGCACCGGCTTGTATGATTTTACCGATATTTCTTTTGATTTTGTCATGAATCCACAGTTATGGATACAAATGACAATCCTATAGCTAAAAAATAACAGCTAGTTATACTACAGAAGGTGCATAAAACACAGTCTACATTAATGAATTAGTTTTGCTATATGCTTGAGATGTCCTTGCTAGCGAAGTGAGTAGAACTCACTAGTCTGCTGTAAATAAGGGCTTTTGTGTATTAAAATACAATATCTTGTTCTTTTAGCTATTTGTAGATACATCATGTTTTATTCCTCATAATCATCTTAAAATGCATTCTTTCAATAAATGAATTCTAAATTCCGGGATATTGCATAAGAAAAGTCTTGCCATCGCCAAGGTAATGAAAATAAACATTGAGTAAACAAAACTCCCCCTGTCTCAAGCCATACCTCATATCAAATCAGATCAATGTAATATGTACATCATTTTCATTATTGTCCAATGACAGAGTTTTGGAATGTTCTGCAATGTTTACAGTCACATGACCAAACAATGAAAATCTAGGCCCGGAGGTCAGATGAGACTTTTTATGCATCATTTGTCTGGTGAGTTCACCATATAATGATGCTTCTGCTCTTCTAAAGAACTAAGTAACTAACGAGTGTTTAATTAACATTTTCTGTGTATTCGCAATGTTGTTGTTGTATTCTGGTAATACAGCCTATTCCAAAGAATAAAGATCTCCTGACTATTTTCATCTATGACATATCCAGTGATGTCGCTAGACTTTGGCAGAGACGGGTCCTTGGGACCCAGGACTCCAAAATTTACGGGTCCTTATTTCCAAAAAGTGGGTCCTTATCGATATAAAAGCATTTGGTTAATTTCACGACTGATGTTATCATGTCTCACCCATTTTGGTGTGCTGATGCATATGAATATCTTATTTATAAATAACCTAAAACTTATATTTCAAAAAATAAATAAATAAAATCAATTATAATTAATCAAGAAAAATTTGTTGTGACATGCATGTCATTTACTTTGCCTTCACTGCAAAGCCTTCCTGGTGACGCCCTGAATCCTAATAATTAATAAATCCTAATAATAAAATCCCCTTTTGTATGTATAGTAAAAACCGGTAGAAAGGCTGCATCGGTAGAAATGTTTAAGAAAGTAAAATGTACTCGCAGAACAGCCGCAACATCTTAAATTATTAAAACTACAATAAAATACCGTTCAAGCGCCCCTCCATCTTATATTAATTTAAAAAATAATTACTATGTATTAATAAATTTATCACAAGGAAAATCTGAATATATTTGAGGAAGGAAAGGATATACAACATTAAAATATGGAACCCCCCCCCCTTTTCTCTTCTAGATTGTTTAAAATATTTATCGCTTCTATAGCTTATAGATTTCATTTCTAAATAATAATTGTCAGATTTAATATAAAAAAATCATTGTTTACATTTACGCAAGCGAATATTAAAAATAAATAATGAAAAAACTTTATTCAATTCCGATAGTCCACCATCTCTAACGGAACAACCTCTAACATGAAAACGGAAGTGTGGGGGAGGGAGAAAGGAGAACGTCAAAGTAATCCCCTCTTTTCTTCAGCTTAACGACGTGCGCGCACAGCACGATATATATCCCGGGTAAAAGCAGAGTATAGGGGAAAACTCGCAATGCATCATGGGAAAGCTAACACTCCTATGCCTCCTTTCGACTAGGAATCTTTCTACCCTGCATTTTTCCCCCCCCATGTAGGTTAAGCGTTACTCCGCATTTGTGTGCATGTAAAAGGGGCCCACAAAGCCGTTCACGATGTCAATCTCCCCGAGTAAAACACGAGCAGTTTGTGTTTTACTAGAGATTTACCCAAAATTGGCAGTCTGAACGCACCCTCCTCTCACCTTTTTTTTTTTTTTTTTTCAAAATTTTGCATGAGGGAAATTGCGCGTCTCGGGGGACGCGTTGTAACTTTTCTTTTGCATCCCATCATTCCATTTTTTTGCGTATTTGACGCGTTATAGCGCGTAAGCGGCATCACTGCATATCATACATAAACTTGCCTGTTGCTCTCGCTGCAATGCATTAGGATCCTCATCTTCTGAATCAACATCAGGAATGGAGCTTAAATCTTCAGCTAAGTTTTCTGTTTCAGCAACTGAATTTAAACCATAATCCATTCTGCTAACTGAAATAAATACGTTAAAAAGATAATGAAAGAGCATACGAGAAAAGATGCGAAATGAAGTTAAAGCTTGAAACTACTCATTAAATGAAATTGAAACAAATCTTTATCTAATTTTACAATTTTAAAGTTTACTTTATTTACTGCAAAATTATACATAGAAGAAAAATAGGAAAACCAAGATATGATAAAAACATATAAAACATTATTTAATACGGCGGATTAATTATTTAAAATTTTTTATTTGGGAATACCTTATTCCCCCGTACACGATATATATTTCGGTTACACACATAACCATCTTCAGTCGTTTCTGGAGCTCTCACTAATGGCGGCTTCTTTTTATATCTTCTTTGTTCTTCTTCTTGAAAGTTCGATGCATGACGTCATCCCATGATTGGTCGATTGTATGAAGCGTATCGTTGATGCTGCCCTCTGTCGTCATTATTTCTAAGCTCTCACAAATGTAGGCATATATACTATTTTTAAAGTTGGCTATTTTTTTTTTTTTAATATTTTTAAAATCAATGGTAATGGGCTCTTTCAAAGCAAGACGGGCTAGAGCGGTACTTTGTTTCTGGAGGTTAATGTCTTTAAAATGTTCGTTTTTTTTCGCTCTTTAATTTTCCTTTTTGTAACGCCGATGTAGCAATTTTCTTTATTAGTACCGTTTGACATAAAATTAATTTTATAGATCCCTGCGGTTTCGATGGGGTTGATTGGGTCTTTTTCCGATCTAATGCACTGAAAGATTGTTTTATTAGGTTTAATTGGAATACGGAAGTTCTTTTTACTGGCGATATTAGAAAGTTTATTAGTGAGAGATCCAGAAACGACTGAAGATGGTTATGTGTGTAACCGAAATATATATCGTGTACGGGGGAATAAGGTATTCCCAAATAAAAAATTTTAAACCAAGATATGATTTTTCACATTCTTAAATACTTAGACTTGAATTTTGCTCTACTCAATGCTCATTTTACAAAAGCTTTTCACTAACTCTTTTTTGGATTTATTGAATCCCAAACACAGGTAATATTTTTAAGTAAAATCTTTTTTTTTGTTATTTTCTTTGTAGTTCAATAAATGAAAATATCTTACCTACTTAAATGAATGTCTGTTTTCATTTATTAAGCATAACACACTTTCTCAAGACTTTTATGATTTTTCTAGCTAAAAAATATTTTTCAGGGTTAAATACATGCGTCCATCCCTCAACATACCTAAAATAAAAGTATAATGAAAAATATTGTTTAATAAAGTAACACACACAAAAGTATAGAACAATGACCATGAGTCATGTCTTGTCATGGCAATTAAAAAGTCTTCATAACATAAAAGTTAAGTTTTTACTTATGCAAACAATGCTAATTTTGTAATTAATATGCATATGTACACCAGGGTTGTCATATTTGATGGCCGGGTAGCTCCCTATTTTCCCCAACGGGTCGGGTTCATTTTGGTAAAATGGGCTTTTTTGAGCCATTGTCTCTACATGTGAAGCTTCTCAGGCATGTGACGGGAATAGTGGCAAATGGATATGTGCTGCTGTTAATTCAATGGGAATTGTGAAAAGCAGACTGCATTTTCAAAAATTTTAAAAGCCTTAAATTTGATCTGGAAAATAAAACCTTTCTCATCTGTAGAAAATGTAACATCATTCAATCTACCCATCATTATCATCTTTCCTGCTTAGAGCTTGAGAGGGCTAATTAGTGATGAAGTATTCTTTTTGTTTTAGACTTTCTGAATATTTTTGGTCTCATTAATCAGGTATAGCCCATTGGTTAAACCAGTTAGGATTAGTAATAACAATAATATTGGCGAGATTTACCAAAATGATATCAAGGTAAAATAAATTTACAGTTCCATTGGTTATACACATTTAAAAGAATAAAAATATTATAACTAAAAAGACATTAGTAAATATGTTTCATGGTACTGATTAACTTGACACTGGAAAGAAAAACAGCTGGCAAATTAAGCTCAACAAAGGTGATTTAAAAACAAATTAATGTATGGTAAAATACAGCTGTAACAGGCTTTATTTTACCATACTATTAAACTGTGTTTATAAGCGGTTGAAACAATTACGCAGCAGCACATTAACTATATAGAGCAACATAGTAAGCAACGTTTAGTAAGAGACGGCTCTTTTTCAAACATCAAATCACTTTCAAGGTGCGAGTGTTTATTTATTTTTTCTTTTCCCCCAGAATAATCTATAGTAAAAACATTTTATTTTACAGTTTTTTAAAAGAATTATCTCGTTTAACCGATACGTTTATACGATGATTATTGCGCGTAGAGAAGTTAACAAAATATTAATTACCAAGAGAGAAAGAAACGACTTGTGTCAATTGTAGGCTTTTGGACCGATATATTTTTGCAAGCACTACAAACTATTTAAAATAATTTGCAGAAAAATAAGTAAAATTTGTCAAATAATTGCGAAACTAGGATTCAAGCATAGCATTGTTTACAAATTGCGCGACAATATGAGTTGAAGTGTAATTCTAACAAAATTTGAAAATAAATTATTTAGCAAAACTTAATTAATAAATTCATTTGTATGATGAACAAACAACTATTTGATACGTAAATTAATCCTTTCATGAAAGATTAGGAAAAACGTTAACAGTTACGTATGCCATCAATATGATGTCAGGCATCCGATTCCGAACGTTCGCTTAAAGAAGCTGAACGAAGAAGATGACTCCTTGATCGAAGTAGACAAACTCCGTTGTTGCTCTATCACTGTAATATAAAATAAACAAAACTGAACACAATATAGTTGCATTTTCGTAGTTTTCGAGGGATTTTTAACATTTATCTAAGCTTTTTGTATGTTGTATTATTTATCACTAGTATTTTTTTTCGATAAATTATATGATTTATTGATCACACAATGATGAGTTTTAGTTTTAAAAGCAAACTTTGAATGTTTGGTTTCTGTATTATAATATTTTTGGTTTTGCATATTACAATCATAAAACATGGCTAATGTGCCGGAAATAAGAGTATATTCTCCTTCACAAAGAGAAAATAACAGCGATAAATCAGTTTTTAGCTGGCATACACCAAAATTCGAACTATCTACTTCTCATATTACTAAAAGTGAGCACCAGCAACTTAGATTCTTCGGATCTGGTAATAAAAGTCTAAATATGTATGTAAAAAGTGACAAAAGCTCAGATGTATCTGATATTATTCAACCTTTAGGTCTCGTTAAATGGGAAAATACTTTCAATATGAGATCATTCAATTTAAACAACTTTCCAACTAGCACAACAAGTTATAGAACTGCCTATAGATCTCAAGCAGTCGCAATGCAGAGAGCTAGGCTAGGTTTTATTACTGGTACTGCGAAATCTCTGGATATACTGCGACAGAATATGCAAAAATTTATCAACAAGGAAATTGATGAAATCATACAGAAGTATGTTGATAAATTTTTCAAACCTGGAATAGAAAACATTAAAGTAAACAATGGGGAGAATTCAGTGACTGAACAGCATATTCATTCAGTATGTAGACAGATTTTAGAAGAGGCCAAGAAAATGTATCAAAACCCAATAAATAGAGGTAACAGTCCTTCCGAATTCACCGATGTAGAAAACAGTTCATCCAATGAGCAGAAAGCTAGCAGCAACACCTTAAAACCTCTGGTCAAGAAGAGGAAAGAATCAGACACTGACTCGGAGGCGAGTTTCATTCCAGTTAAGCCCAAGAAACGGAAAGGGAGACCTCCCAACGTCGCTTCGGGCAGGTCCACTCCGCTGAAGTTCAAAATCGAGCAAGTCAGGAGAGAAGGCCCCAAGTGGGACCCTGCCCGTCTGACTCCTGACACTCACTTTATCATGGGAGCCAAGGCAAACAAAGCTCTCGGACTCGGGGCTACCCGCGGACGCCTGTACATAAAACACCCGGAAATTTTCAAGTACTCCGGCGACCAAGAGGACAAGCAATGGCTCTACGATCACAACCTGATGCCGGCCACCGGCGGAAAAGCGTACATGCTTCTGGTAGACGACATCAAGGAGCTCGCGGAATCGGAAGAGTACCGGAACAATCCAGCTTTAATGATTGATGAGATTGTGGGTTTTACGGTCCCCGAAAATATGATTCAGAAAATGAAGCAGACCATGCTGAACATGAGAACCGATGTCCTCCCCACTAAAAAGCGGGGCAGGCCCCCAGCTTCGAACAGCGAGGTGAATATCGACGTCAAAATTGAAGATTTTACTTCCGATGAGAAGCAGGGTTCAGGAACGGCTTCCCCCACGGATGACCTCGATTTGCTGAACTCCGACATGAGATCGACGGACCCTTCTCCCTTCAGTTTGGGTACTGGGTTCGAGGATGTCAGCCCGGCCCAACCGGAAATTTCGCCTGCACCATCCGACTTGAGTACTTCCTTTGAGCCTCCGCTGTCCGCTCCCTTCGATATAGGCTCTACCCCATGATATATGCTATTTTTTGAAGCACTGGATGTTTCACTGTGACCACTGACACTTCTGTGTTTTTCAGTTTTTCCGAAATTGGATCTTCTTGGAGGGAAAGGGTGGTAGGGTGGGGGAAGAATGGAGAGTTATTGCCTCTCTTGCAGTGAGAATAAGGAAAGTTCTTATGAAAAGTGAGGAAAATCATTAACACTAAACATACGAACATTTAATATATACCTTTTTCTACTATAGCCGGTCAAATGACCGGTTGTGGTAGATAATGGTATACGACAAATATAACTCAAAAAACAACAAAATACAAATTAAAAAAATAATAGGATATCAATTGTATATAATTAATAGAAAAAGTCATGAAGTCCAATGTGCAAAAATGATAAGATTTTATGCACATTTTTTATACAAAAGTTTATAATCGGTCATTTGACTGCTTACGGTAGTTTAGTGTTAAAAAATATATTCATTATAAAAACTATATATTAACTATTTGGCATATTTTAAAATAACTATTAGAAAATTAATTAATTAATTACCTGTTTAATAAACATATAAAAACTTGTGCTTAATGTTTTTAATAAAGTGAGGGTACTTATGTATGTATTATCCCAGCGGTCTGCCAAGACGAGCGATTTTTTGCCAAGATAAATGCTGGGCACATGAAATTACTAATGATTTTGAATATGATTGGCAACAGTTTTGCAACTTATTTGACGAAAAAATAGATTGAGGACAATGACTGCCAGGATACGTAAGTACCAAAGCAAGTCCTGGAGATCTGGAAATGTGAAAGATAATGGGTAAAAATACTACAGCATGTCACTTTAATTTCTGCACATGCAACAAGATTTGGGATCGAGCCCCACCCCTTTTAGAAGTCCTTATATTATTGAAAATCATAAAATCATTAGGTGCAATGAAGTGTTAATTTTTAAAACTAATTTTACTAATTATTTACTGATGCTTGTGAATTATTTTCAGCTTCCAATTACTATATAACTTATCTGTAACTTTGTGCATGTAAGTCATATTAACATGGGCATTATAATTATAATACAACATTAAAACAATGTTAAAAATTGGGGTTTTATTGCATATGCATGTTCTACACCGTTGTATTTCAAAAGCATTTTTAAACATAATATAACTTCAAGAAACAATTTATAATAGCACCAATACATAAATGAATATAGCAGTCTGGTTTTGGCATGTATGACATGCTGTCGTCAGTGCTAGAATTGTCATGTAGCTAGAATAACAACTACAAGCTACATAGCAATTCTAGTACAGATGACGGCATGTCATACATGCTGGAAACAGTCTACTGTATTAATTTTTGTATTTGTGCTATCATTTATTGTTTCTTCATGCTTATATATTATCTTCTGCACTAAGCTGCATTTTCATGCTTATAATTTTGTAACTTGTTGAATGTTTTCAAATATAGTGTTTTTAAATAAATAGTGAAATGGGAGAGAAAACAGTTTCACAGAAAATATATTTATCTTAAATGGACATCCTGAAAACTACTAGTGCTTAGATATGATACAGGATTTTTTTTACAAGAAATGAAAATACTCATTATTGTATACACATTACAAATATACATTATTGTATATTTGTAAATACTCATTCTCAGTGATTTATTGTAAGAGTGCATTGAACCCTATAAAATGTAAAAAACATAATCACAAAAATGACCAGTGTTCCAAAAGATTTCTGTATTTCAGCCTAAATAAATAATTTAAATATAAATAAGACTTTTTAAATATTAAATTCCAAGTAATTTTGTACTACTATCTTTTCAAATCAATCATCAACCAATTATATATTGATTAAGTTCAACAGGGACAGAATTTATATGATTAGGAATGCCCACAAAATGACTTAATCATCACATAATATATGTTATAAATAAATTAATAATAATATATGTTAACTCTTATTTCAAAATACAAAGCATGAATCCATGATTAAATTTTTCAGATGAAATTCTGATGTGTAATGTGTCAAATACACTAGCAGATAGTAAAAACATCTTTGGTCCTGAAACCCTGTTAAGTTAAGGTTCTCTAACCAGATGAGAATCATTTTTATCCACGATTGCCGTAAATGCAGTAATTACTTCAGGCCTTTTTCATATAAATTCTTGGATTTTTCTACTCGATGACTTTATTTTTCTCCTTTAATTTTTAAGGATAGGTAAATATTAATTTTGCATTTCCCAACTGAATTGTATAACATCCTGAAAAAGGAAACACCTCATGCTTAAAACTAGAATACCCAAAAAGAGGTGAGGTAAAAAGCTGTATTTTTTATGAGTTATTTTATTTTATTTATTTTTATCAGGAATTTAAATTTTAGAAGGGAGATAGCAAACTCTTGAGCCTTCCCTTTGCTCTTTGTTGCAAAGGTAGCATCATATTTGGTGGCATATTCTTCTATTTCATTTCTGTTGCTGTAAAAATATACAGAAAATTCACTATGCTTCTTTTCCATTTTAAATCTGAAGCATCAATAGTTCATAATAGCAAAACAAAGTATATTTTTTAAATTAAAATTTGGAGAAATAAAACACATTATATTAAATAAAAGAAAGAAAGGCAAACATTTTCATAAACTAACATTTTAAAAATATATTTTGATTGGTTTGTGTGTGAATTATATAGATGTTAGTATATCTTACATAATATTAATATGTTTCTTATGTTTTACTGAAATCATTACACTCTATAACAACAACAAACAAAAAATGATGCACCAAGAAGGAACTGTTCCATTGCGATAAAAATTGGTGGATGTTAAGAACATACGTAAAAAAAAAAAAAAACGATTAAAATTTCTGAACAATTGAATGAGTTTGACCATTAAAAAGGGAGGAAGTCAATAAGGTGTTGGTCCACTTCTGGCCTCGATGCAAGCTGTCACTCGGTGTGGCACAGACTGATAGAGTTTTGGGATGGTGTCCTGCAGAATTTCTCGCCAAATTGTCTCTAACTGTTGGGTTAAATTGGCAACATTTTAAGATGGTTGCAATTCCTTTCCATAACATCCCAAATGTGCTCTGTGGGAGAGAGATCAGGTGACCTAGCTGGCCAAGGAAGTACAGGGAAGGTTTGAAGAGAATTCATAGCAACACGTGCCGTATGCGTCCGGGCATTATCGTATTGAAAAGGAAGTCCAGGGTGTCACAAAAGGAATGGTAACACAACTGGTCGTAGAATGTCGTCAACATACTGCTGTCCTGTCAAGAAATGATTATTAGAGGGGTCTGGCTATCAAAAGAGATGGCATCTTAGACCATAATACCTGGTTGTGGGCCTGTGTAGTGTGCGATAATCAGGGCAGGATCCTCCTCTGTCCTGGCCATCTCCAGACATGTCTGCGGTTGTACTCGGGACACAGTTGAAAACGGAACTCGTCACTAAAGACTATACGTGCCCAGTCAGCGCAGTTCCACAAGACACCAGAGCCTGTCACCCCACACCACCCGGGACCTGATGGAGTATCGGTGTGAGAGGTAACCGGCGTAACAGTCAGCATGAGCATGAGTTCCGTTCTCTCAGTCGTCTGTGGAGGGTCGCGTTGGATGCCTGTGTGCGGGTCACAAGGTGGATAGTTGGTAGTGATGAATCTGGTGCTGTGACAGCTGCTCTGACAATCGCTCTATCCTCCTATTCAGTTGTGGCCCTTGGTTGACCGCTACCATTTTGATGCTGGTATCTACTATTGTTGACCCACTCTTGCCAGCATTGTCTAATAGCCACATTGCTTCGATGCAGATGTCAAGCAATACTTCGATTCATCCAACCAGCCTCTTTCAGTCCGATTATACCGTCTCTTTCAAACTCCAACATCTGCTCATAATGTGCACAAATCCTTCGGCGAGGCATTGTTACAGCCGAGGTAAGATATCGCTGGCGAAATGTAACAGAAATTTTAACCATGAGATTGAGAATTGCTCCTTATATGTACCGGCTGAATGCCCAGTTCCGGTGTGCTAGCACTTCCACTATTCATTCATTGGACTTCAGATTTTAATAATTTACATGTTTGGTTCAAGTGTCTTTGCATACGAAATTTCATTACGATCGGGCTACTCCTTCTTGGGGCGTCTCTTTTGTTGTTATAGAGTGTATATACAATGTTATTCTATTTTCAACTGTTTATATTTGTTGTAGGGGATAACAAATTTAAACATTTTTTGAAAAGGGTTAACATAATGTATTTATTTTGTAAAGCAATAATTTCTTATTATTTTTATTTGTTTCGTGCAGTGTTATGTAATAATTTTAGGAATCCCTATTGATCTTATTAAGTGAAAGGTCTAAAAGTTAAGACAAAAGAGGTCAATATAATACAATTACAAAAGGCGTGGGCACCGGCAGCATAGGGCAAGGGGGGGCAATCCCCCCCTGTATTTTTGTATGCAGTGTTTTCCCTTGCTTTTTTGCTCTTTCCAACATGGTAACCATACGTTGAAGTAGTCTTTGCCCCCCCCCTCGGAAATATTCTGCCGGCGCCCATGATAAAAGGTGAACAGTAATTGATGTAAACTAACAGGCTAAAAGAAATTTAAACTCATCATGTATTCATTTTATATTTTTTAAACTTGTAAATAAAGTTGTACATAATTTTACTCCTTATGATTGTAAATTTGTTTTATACATTATGAAGTTTCTCTGTCTTGTCTTTTTGTGTATAGTCTAATATATATTTCTTAATTTTTGTTTGCAACAGGCCAATTCTCATGTCAGTTTTCAAATGTATGGTCTGTATTTTTTAATTTGCTTGATTTATGCAAAAACTATGAAAATAGAAAGTTTATTAAAGTATTTTGTTTTAACAGCTATTGTCTGTAACTTCACACCCCATGCAAACTTCTTCATATATTACAGAAGCAGGATACAAGGACACATATTTAAGTGGGAGGGAGGGATTTCCTCGTAAGGGAATCCTTCCTTAAATTTTAGTTAACCAAATGATAATGATGAAGTCTTTTTCTGAAAATTTCTGCCATTTTCATTGTTTGCACCCCCTCTATTTTTTTTTTCTTTTTATGGACCCGAAAAAAAAAAGTCTTAATAACTAGCATATGCTGTATGTTTTTCATTGTATTTGTTTAACTTATTTCATGTGTTCCATTTCTTAAATAAATTCCTGTCTATGTTCCTGTATGAGAGACAGAAAATTTACTTATGTAATCCTAATCTACCTGCAAATTTTGTAATGCAAATCTGTCAGTTACCATTTGTATGATCGTAATTTCTGTTTGAATTATTCGCAGTAAGTGGATGATTCTTTTAATGTATTGAATATATTTTAATGTTTGTTACTTTATGGTTTAATTTATTTTAATAAATATTTTAGTTTCTGTTTTTAATAAATTCTTAGATGTAAAATTAAAAATGTGTGTTTAGTTACAAGCAATTTACATTTAATTTTTTGCCTTACAAAATGTATATTCTTCCCTCCCTTATCACACACACCTATACATATATATATATATATGAGTTGAAGTAGTTGAACCTTCCCCATGAAGAATTTCTGGCTACGCCACTGTGTTCAAGATACATCTGGTGTCTTGAATAAGGGGCGCTGTTCAGGATGTCCCAATGCATTTGGAAAAAACTAGCATCTCCTGTAATGGTTGTACATCTGTAGCATGTGTCTAATATAAATTAATGATCTGAAATGGTTTTATTAGGTTGTAACGAAGTTTCCCGCCACCGTAAACATCGTCAGAAAACAATTCGCGTTGGCGTATTTGCTCATATTTTGTCAAACGATTTTTGGCATTTGAAAGAAAGAGACTTACTTTATAACACTGTGTTATGAAATCTGTAAAAAAATATAGTTATCATTAAGTACAAGGTGTGTCAAATGGAACTATCACTCTAGAGGATTGGAACCATCATTTACTTCCAGTTGTGTTGCAAAAAGTCAGCTACAGAATATCAACGAATAATGAGTACAGCTTTAAATACTATTGTTGCATCACGTGACACTGTGCAGGTTTGGTACCGAAAGATCAAAAAGAGTTATCTAAGGAATTAGAAGTTAGTTTTTCAAGCAGATTTGGCGGAAAACTTTCGTTACAACCTGATATTTCTTGTCTTTGTACTATGAACTATTTTAAACGCCCTCTAGTGACTCCGGATAGCATTTGCGACCCTATCTATGCTCGTGTGTGATTTTTGATCCTTGTTGCATGCCTGATTTGCCGTTTCATTTTGTAAAGGTTTTTTGAATCATCCTGTATACTACATCCAGTATGAAAATTGGTAATGGTTTTTATGAAATTCTGTAAGAGTTTTGTAGAGCAGGATTATATATGGCCTAATTTTTTTTGTAGAATTCTAGATTCATTTTCATACGGAATATTCGTCATGAACACATATTTCTGTTATAAACTGTAGCATTGTTTATTCATTTTAAGACCTCCGTATTCATTCCCACTGGACAATCTGCCCTTGCCAGGCTTTACTGCTAGTGACCACCGAGGGAACTACGGATTTATTGTGCACGTACACCGCATGTCCACGGTTAGTCTTCAGTGGTATGTCGTAACTGAACCCACATTTTACCGGTTGCCAGTCCAGCGCCTTAATCCATGGGTTACCACGGCTTTTAAAAGACATTCCGAAAGTTTCCTAGACTTTGAAGGTACTTCAATTATCAATAGGACCGGGAAGTAGTGTTTTTTCGTATGTTAGTATTTCGCTTATCCGAAACGACTGAAGCTAATAATACGAAATTTGGCGTGCTTGTGAGGTTAGTTACGTAGGTATTCGATTGAGAGAATTTTCCAAAATCCGTAACCTGTGGTCATTTTGGAAAACAAGATTAAGAGCGGAATAATCACTTTCCGCTCTTAATCTTGGAGCCCGCATTTGACACGTTTCATCTCATTACTACATGGTATGCAAAGCAAACTGAGTCCCAGAGGGGCACTCAAAGATCGACGGGGAAAGTAACTGAATGAGCAGCAGAGAGCCAAGTCGGGGCCCCGGGGATAAAATCTTTGGGGTCCCTTTGCTATCCAGAAATCCTTTTGATGTCGCATTAGAGCAATCATTTATTCCTTATTAAAATTATTAATTATTTAAAGACACTTTAAATTAATAGTAATTGAAAAATAATTAATAGAATGAAAATTATTAATTCAAAAGTGTATTATACTTTAATGAACATCCATGCTCTAAAAAATACCAACATTTTGTTTTGAAGGTTTCGTCACCTCCTTAGAGAAACTGTATTTGAAACCTTAACATTTTTGCATGGCATGTTTCCTCGGTATTGAAAAAATTAATATTTTTATTTATGCTTCCGTGCAAGCAGAAAAATTCATAAGGCCAAAAAAGTGGAAATTTCAAAATTTATCATAGGAAGTCTTGATCTTTAACATTTTGTTAAGGAAAATTCAAAATTTCGGAGGTTGGGTGGGCCCATAGTCTCTCCTGTAGCCAGGGGCGCAGCCAAGGGGGGGCTTATGGGGGTCATAACCCCCCCATGAGAAATTTTTGCCATACAAAATGTATATTCTTCACTACATTATCACACACACGTATACATATATATGAATTCTAGTAGTCGTAACCCCCCTCATGAAAAATTTCTGGCTACGCCCCTGCCTGTAGCTATACCCTTTCTTCCACTATTTAAAAATGTGTCTCGGGAAAAAAAAAATGATTTCTTGTTAAATAAATCTTTTCTACTTTTAGTCATGGCAAACCGTTGAATAACACCGTCAATGTCTACTTTTCTTGCAAAAGAAGACTCAATCACTAACACTCCTCGTTTTTGTCAAGTTGGTGGTTTATGCTCTAGCTGGCTTTTTGTAATTTCATTCAAAAATTAATTTGAAACATCCGGGGACATAATCTGAATTCGGACTTTTTTTTTTACAAAATTGACAACACACAATTAAGTATCATATAAACAGCAAAAGCACGGCCCCTTCCACAAGCTGAGGCTCTGGGGATTTTTCCTCTGCCCCCCCCCCTTCCTCTCTGCGCCACTGCAGGAAAGAAAAGAGGAATCTTTACCTCTGTCTCTTCCTTTTCTCATTCTTGCGTCTTTGTTTACAATGGAAACGAATAGGCTGAACATGGGATTTAAAATTGTGTGTAAGGGTGCACTGAGTTTTCCTAACTGTGCCGTATTAAACTGCCCCAAAAAGGGATTTTTTTTTTTTTTTTTTTTTTTTTTTTTTTTTTATAAAAAAGCAGATCTGAGCAATTACTGAGTTTTCCAGTTACACTTGGCCGGAAAATTTATTTTGTGTTGGGGGGAAATCCATAATAAGGTTCTAACATAGGTTCGACTTTATTAAAATGAGATGTAAAAAAAAAAAAAAAAGGTCTCTGGTGTATATAATGAAACCACCCTAACCCCTTCACCTTAAGAAAAAATCGCCTAACTGACTTTTTAAGAGCTGAGGGGATGAAAATATTAAGTGACATTGAAAAAAATTTGGAGATTTTCGTGTGGAAAAAAAAAATTATGTTAAGGACTGCATTAAGTATTGGACATTCATTGGTTCTGCCAAATCTTAGTATGAGGCGGCTTTCAATAGAAGACTTTATGTTCACAGTATAAGAAAGGGAATTCTAGTAACTTTACAGTTGACTTCCTCAAATTTACTAACGTGCTTCTTAAAATGAGCATCCTCTCAGCTGTTAATTTATTACTTTGTTAACGTTTTCTGCTAAGCGTATTGCGAATTTTGTTTCAAGGTTCG
Source organism: Cheiracanthium punctorium (assembly GCA_038373885.1). Lineage (NCBI taxonomy): Eukaryota > Metazoa > Arthropoda > Arachnida > Araneae > Cheiracanthiidae > Cheiracanthium > Cheiracanthium punctorium. The sequence goes on from JAWZYV010013396.1 coordinate 161,954, forward strand.
TTTTCATAGTTTTTTTTATTTATTTTTTTTTTCTAATGGGCAGGCACTGGCCACAAGCCTTTTGCCATAACTACCCGAAGATGTGGCCAATTTATTATGGGGGCACCCAGTGGGCGGCCACGTTACCCCCCTATGAAGGGACGGACACATAGACAACCACGCCCAGTCGGGGATCGAACCCCGGCCGCCGGGAGTTGAACCCGAAACCGGGGTACGGTGCCTTATCCACCATACCACTCGGTCGGCTCGTTTTCATAGTGGATATGAACTCAGTGGCGGCTCCAGCATTGGAGCACATGAGCACGTGAACCCCCAAAGGAAAAACTAAAGAATAAACAAATTAAATTTGAAACAAATATTAAGCACACTTCTAGATTTATGTGAAGTTTTACTCTCTCCCCCCTCCTCCCAGTATCATTAAATAGTCTTATTATAGCTAACGCGCTGTAGTGTAGGTTACTACAGCACAGTCTTGAATCAATCGCACGTGCGAACGGAAAATTTTCCCTCTGAACCGCTCTCTGGGATCTGAAGCCGAGACAGCCGGGGAGAACTACGGCACTGCGGTGGAATCATTCCGTTCGCACAATTTCATTGTGCACCCAGGGCCAATTTTTTGCGGTATCGCTCCCGGATTTTGCCTTTGTTTGTTACGTTCGGTTAGTTAATTAATTTTTATTTCATTTCTTAATATTTCCTTTATTTCTATCATTTTTCACTACATTATTTTTTTACAAACTAGTGTAAATAATAAAGATGGGAGTAAAAGACGTGTTTCGGAGCTAAATCAATGGCATTTTTGAATATTATCCTTTGAAAAAAAATTGAAATAAAATGAATCAGACAGCACCTTTGCTAAAACTTATCTTGGTGACGAAATGCAAGACCAAAGATGACTTGTTTTCTCTTAGTTGCGTGCATTTTTTTTGAATTAACTGCTGGAAACGCAAATCTATTTTAACTTGTAAGGTGCATCATATCTGCATATTTAATTTTCAAAATTTGTTTTGTGAACCTCCTTTTAAATGACCCACGAGCCGCCACTGTATGAACTTAAGTTTTCTGGAAAGTGACCTCTTTTTTGAAACTTTTTAATTAGCTTAATCAGTGTTTGTTATTCCACATCGATTCGTATCTTCCTAACTATCAATCCTCCTAATTAAAGTTCCTTCAGTTCTGAAAAAGGTGAAATCAGTTTCGATTATCTAGTTTAAATTTTTAATTTTTAGTGATTTTTCGAAAGAATGATCAATTACATTCAAAAAACTATTAGTCTACCTATTCGAAAATTTCACTGAATACGGAATGTTATTTCCTAAATCGTTTAAAAGAAAACTGGTCAAAAAGTATAAATCATTAAATTTTTGGGCACGTTTTTTAATCAAAAGTGGTAGAATCAAGCGGTAGATTTTGCTCCCGTCTGCGAGCAGAATAATTTTTCCCCTAGTGAAACCACATCTCTATGTATATATATAAATATCTTCTTTATTTAAACAAGTAAAAAATAAATAAAAATCTGTGTACTACGTTACATTTAAGACAGAGCGTTGTTTTTGGACTGCTTGCGGTTCCTTGGATTAGGAATCTATTCATGAGAAATAGCAAATATAAGCATCTAAGCGCAGACCATTTTTTGAAGGTGTTCCTTTTTTACTTGTAGTGGTAGCCTCAACATAGCATAGTGGTTATGTCACTGAAAATGGTAGAACGGCCAGAGTGAAGGTTCCGGGTTCGGGTCTCATCACGCGGCTGTCGACCTAACCGTTCGGAGTTTTCCGTGGTTTTCTCCTATACTAGCGTAAATACGGGTTAGGACCCCCTTAGAAAGACTCTCCCGCTTGTGTTGTTCTTCTGACGTGAATTTATAAGCGGCCCTCAGTCCAAGCACACAAATCCGAAATACATGTTATACAAGCAAGCAAACTTGTAGGGATTGCTAGATTGTTTGTTCAACACAAGTCTGATACATACTTTTGAGAACAGATCCTTAAACAGAATGTGTTGAAGGATCAGTGCTTCCGCATGGTCAGTAGGGATTAATTTATTCAAGTCTCAGGCATTGAGCAGCGTGTAAACAGAGACGGCCCGAGGGGCGTGCGGGGCCCCAGGCGAAGCGCAAGAGCGGGGCCTCTTCTCTATCATGTCTTATGAGATAGCAATAAAATAGCCCAGAAGCGGGGCCCTCTATAAGAGCGGGGCCTTAGGCGATCGCCTACATTCGCACCCCCCTTGGGCCGGCCCTGGTGTACAGGGGGAAAGGCAAATCGGGCACGCGCCCCGGGCGGCGTGCTGAGGGTGTCGGCAAATTGAGGTTTGCCACAGTTGACGTGATACACAGTTTCAGCACTTAGCCTATATGCATATGCTTTCTATTGCCTTTGCCATGGTACTCGTGGATACAACACGAGGAGAAAATATATGAACATGAAAGAAACAGCCAGGGCCGGACTGGGCGGTCGGGCTATCGCCCGATGGGCCGGTGGTCGTGTGGGCCTAAACACGACATCGACCCTCAAGGTTGAGACGCAACATGTGAAAGGGGGAAGGAGATCGTTCTATTCTGTATGCTGAATAATGCTTCCCACATCTAAAGTATCTTTATAATGATTAAAATTGCAATGAGTTTTATAGGACATTTCAAAAATACAGAGACTAGAGATCTGCACGGGCCTGAAAATTTGAGTACCGGCCCGGCCCGAGCTCGCCGATTCTTGACCTTGAAGGTTCGACCCAAGCCCATGGGTTCTCTTGCGTACGAGAGAAATCGCAGCATTCCGAATTCCGCACACCTGTAAAAAGCCACGAAAATTGCAAATTTGCTTATTCCGCTTATATTTACTTTTGTACGATGTTCTGAAAAAAAATAAATGAACTAAGATTTAAACCAATGAGTCTAATCAATATTCGATTATGATGAAGTCATGTTATACACATAGCTATGTTTTTTTTTTTTTTTTTTTTTTTAAGTTTAAATATTCACCTCCGTACTTCAAGTGTAGTAAATAAACTACAAGATGGCATGGAAGAATGGTTTGTTCAATCTCTTCTTTACTTTTGAATATAATGAGGTTTTAATCTTTCATTTCGTAGAAGTTCACATCCTTATAATGGATTTCTACGAAATATAGATCAGTTATAATAGCACACATCTGCTATTATAGCTGATACATTTTTTAAATAATGTCCAATGCAATTGATACTGTTTTTAAGTGTTTTGTAAGGTCTTTTACTTGTGTATGAAACTTAAAATCCTAAATATGATTCACAATGTTTGGATCCATTTCTTCTTAGTATTCATTAGCTGTTTTTAAATGCTATTATGATTTTCTTTTAATTCTGAGATGGTGAATCTGAATGAAAGTACGTTAAATAGTAGATAATTAAGTTAAACGAAGTTATTGCAGGATTTCTTTTCACAGTTCAACTTTCATAATTTTCCAATTAATATTTAACGTTAAACTGTCCCAACAGAGGAAACTATTTTATTAAAAGGACCTAAGATCTACAGGTTTATGCAGTTTTTCTCTTCAAATGAAACGATTATATCTATCAATTTATTAATTAAAAATGCTCTACAGATTATTAAAATAATCACAATACCTATCAGGTATTGTACTCTCAAAAGTAGTTACAATTTAGTTTCTGAATGTAACTATTTCTGAGTATCTACTGATAAAATATAAATCGAGCATTTAAAGCACGACAAAATAATTTATTTATGTTTAGTTAGCTAAAATAGTCTACTTAAACTCAGGTAAGCAAACGAAGTAATTTAAAGTAATGTACAGATACATACACCAACATAATATGTGATATCAAAAATTATCACAGACTAAACTTAAGTAATTGCCTTCCCCCCTCCGTCGCCCCCCTGGATTTTATCAGCCTTGTCTCTGTCCTGACAAAAATACTTTTATGCGGGCAAATCACCCAACCCTGGTTACAAGAGAAGAGAAAAAAAAAAAAAAATCCGCACTCAGCCAGAATGCAGTCAAATCTCGTTAGTAAGTCACCTATATAAGACATCGCTCCGCATACTACATCATCTTTCAAAATTCCTAACACTTTTAATATGTCTTTTCACTTACTTTACTCCGCTTATTGCGTCGCTATTTTTTCAACCATTCCACATACAACGGCACCTTTAGTTTCCCATATCTTTGGTAAGGTAATCTACCGAAACCACTTAATTTTTGTTGAGACGGACTCAGCATTTTTCCTGATGAAGATTGTTGCCTTATCCACAAATTTTAGGAATTCATCTAGGACTCCTTTTCGTTTCGACTTCCGTACGTTAACAGATTAAATATGACAGGTTGTACAGTTAAATTATAAGTTCTACGTACCATCTTATAATTTCCTTAATTTGTCATCCATTTTATTAATTTAAATTCTTCTAATTCATTTAAATTATAACGTAAGCTAATTATAAGCACACTTATTATATGAGCATTCAGAATTTCGCAATGCATTTAATATAAACTCCGCTTCAGAAGGCACTCTTAGTAAGTTATTTTTAAGTGGCTTCGCTTCGAGAATGATGTACTAACGAGGTTTGACTGTATTATGATCCCCTAATACCCAAAATTTAACTATGAACATCTTTGGCTCACTTGCTAAATATTTTAATAAATATGTATACTCCTATATCATTCTTGTATTATATGAATTAAACTTTATACAACGAATTAAAAAATTTATGAATGCATTGTTCGTTTCATTGATGGGCGGTCAATTAAATAAGAAAGCAAAAATGTTGTTTTGAAAACTCAGTATTGATTTGTTCCATTCTCATACTTATTGAGGTATGCTATAAACTTAGGCGCATCCACGGAGGAGGCTAAAGGGTCTGAAGCCTCCTCCTCCTCCTAAAGATAAATCCTACTTTTTTTAAGTAGAGAATTGTCACTGGATCATAGAATTAAATTATTTTAAAAGTTGCCTTTAAATTATTTCTAAAAAAGCTTCAAAAAACTATAGTGCGTTTTAAATAACTTTTCTCGGTTAATGCCACATACAGTTGAACTCGATTTTAACGTCATTGATGGGAACAGACCATTTAGGACGCTATAAGCGAGTGACGTTGTAAGTGTGCTTCTGCACTTTAGGCAAGTGATTGGACATTGGACGTACAGAATATCTTAATCATCATAAAACGTTATCATTACTATAACAGAGTTCAACTGAATTTGTGCATTTCCTCGCCCTCGCTATAATATCATAGACGCGACGCGCGACTATAATGTTGGGGGCCGGTTTGGTCGAATCGCCCGGGCCGTTTCAGCGGTCCAGTCCGGCCCTGGAAACAGCAACACAATGCAAGCGACGTCTTTGCAAAGCATCGACACGCAATACCAGGGAAAAACAATTTTCAGATTAAAAAGAATTAAATAAATATAAGATTGAAAAAAATGTTTTTAAAATCAATTTTTTTTTTAATTCAAAGCTGGATTAAAACGTATAAAATAATTTTTGAGAAACTTTTCATGCTCAAACACTTACCGCAACTTTACAAATACATCCTATAGCTTATCAATCATAGGCGGAGGTATTTAGAATATTTATTAAATATTACTCTTTTTTCCCCCCCAGCGTAAAATAATATACAGGGTGTGCCAAAAAGGTGGTAACGGGCTTTAATTCTTTATCTATAAGAGATAAGTGGGCAGTGTCAATTGAAAAAAAAAAATGTTTAAAATAAGGTCGGGAATAAGACTCTGTTAAGAAAAAATTTCTCTCTTTCATTTACAAAAAGTTACACTTTTTAAATTTGTATACTACCCCCGCACAAAAACATTCCCAGTCAGCAAAATGTGCCTCATGCACTCATGAGGTCATGTATCAAATTTGAGCTTTTCATCATACAACGTCGCAGAGATATCCTTAAAGAAAGGGGATCGGGGACTATACATGATTTTGAATGTAAACGTTCATTACTAGAGTGGGAAAAAATAAGATTCTCTTTCTTAATTTCTGCACGACCCCTGAAAGGCGATCATTCGACGTCATCTTTCCCCTTCATTGTGTGTGATTACGGCAACGCTGCACTAGGGCGAGATGCCAGGGGGGGGTGCCTTGGTAGGAGGACTTTCTAAAGGGGTTCTAACGCGTATTCACGTTACATCTGGAGAAAACCTACCAAAACTCGAGACCGTTAGATCGACAGCTGCGCGATGGGACCCGAACCCGGGACCTTCACACTTCGGCCATCTACCATTTTCAGTGGCATATAACCACTGTGCCATGGTGAGGCTTTTTTTTCTTTTCTTTTTTTTGTACTTCCCCTTCAAGAGCCATGGGAAAGTGGTTTAAGTCAGCGTTATATTTATCTTTATATCTCTGATACTTTTTAAGGTATGATTGCGAAATTTTGTATGTCACGTCATGAGTGAATGGGCCACATTTTACTAATTGGGATTTTTTTTTTAGTACGGGGGCTGTATGCAAAAAGTGTAACTTCTTGAAAATTAACGAGAAGAAATTTCTCTTAACGGAGTCTTATTTCCGACCTTATTTTGAACATTTTTTTTTCAAGTTACACTGCCCACTTATCTCTAAGAGTAGAATTAAAGCCCATTTCCACGTTTTGGGGACACCCTGTATAATTTTTAAAATTTTGAAGCATTTAAACTCCTTTTGACCTCGAATTTTTACATTAATAAATACATATATATATTTAATAAATTTTCTAATATATATATATATATATATATATATATATATATATATATATATATAATAAATTTTCTAAGTACCTCTGCGGATGATCGATAAGCTAGGATGCATTTTTGTATTAAAATGAGTGTTTAAGCTTGAAATTTTCCTCAAAAATTGTTTTATATCTTTTATTCCAACTCTGAATGGAAATCTTGATTTTTAAAATATTTTTTAAATCTTATATTTATTATTATCTCAAGTACCCTTTCTTCGCTCGGAATGGACATTTTTAAACCAACAAATACAAATGGAGAAAATAGATAAATCTTATAAATAAAAATGAAATTCTGTTTGTTTGTTTGTTTGTTTGTTTGTTTGTTTGTTTGTTTGTTTGTTTGTGGATTTGATTCGTATACAAATCCACAAAAATGGACCTATCGGCCTGAAATTTAGTACAGATATGTAAAATAATATAGAATAACTCATAGTCCACTTTAAAACTTTGAAAGTCCACCCGTTCCCGGAATTTAAGAGATTTTTTATGCTCTTCACGCAAAAATCTTTCCGTAATTGTAACCCCTGTAGTGAAAAAAGTGTGAAATAAGGATAGTGATTGCCATGTGTGGCGATTTTGCCGAATAAAATGTCGTTCGTATAGAAATCCACAAAAATGGACCTATCGGCCTGAAATTTAGCACAGATATGTAAAATAATATAGAATAAATCGTAGTCCACTTTAAAACTTTGAAAGTCCACCCGTTCCCGGAATTTAAGAGATTTTTTATGCTCTTCACGCAAAAATCTTTCCGTAATTGTAACCCCTGTAATGAAAAAAGTTTGAAATAAGGATCGTGGTTGCCATGTGTGGCGATTTTGCCGAATAAAATGTCGTTCGTATACAAATCCACAAAAATGGACCTATCGGCCTGAAATTTAGCACAGATATGTAAAATAATATAGAATAAATCGTAGTCCACTTTAAAACTTTGAAAGTCCACCCGTTCCCGGAATTTAAGAGATTTTTTATGCTATTCACGCAAAAAACTTTCCGTAATTGTAACCCCTGTAGTGAAAAAAATGTGAAATAAGGATCGTGGTTGCCATGTGTGGCGATTTTGCCGAATAAAATGTTTTAAATTCTCAAAGTAAAAATAAAAGAATAATAATGATTTTTTTGTTGTCAGTTTATATTCGTAAGGTTATTTTTTTTTAATTATAATATCGTGTGCATGGGAAATCAGAGCAGGAATGTAATGCTTTACACGCAAAACAATAAGAATTGAAGATTTCCGAGGCTAATAGGTAAATTATTTTAGTTTGGCGAAAAAATAAAATGGCTCAAATGCCGATTTTGTGAAAGTGAGTTCTAGCGGTTTGCACAGATTTCGGCTTGGCGCAATTTATTGAGAGCTTAAGGAAATAGATTTTTGAAAACAAGTGCAAAGGTCTTATTAGAATACAGCGTTAAATTTTAATGATCCGTGAAGAAATAATGCAGTTATTAAGGGATTTCAATTGATCTATCTCCAGAATTCTCGCCAAATGAGTACATTGATTTAAGTTGGGGGAATTCCGCCAAATTTCAGAAAATTGAAATCTTCTCATTTAGTACATCGGAGTAACGATGAATAAAACACGTTATAGTTGATAATTTTAAAAAATTCGGCTGTATTAAGGGATTCAACTTTTCAAATAAAGGCTTGCTTTACTTTTTCGCGGTCGAACCATTTCCCATATATTATTGCTGCTAAGTCAATGCTTCGAATGATTTCCTGAAAAAACGCTTGCAAAATGGCGTATGTTGGCACTTTGGCGAGGCTTAGATTTGAAACTGGATTTTATTTGAGACTGGGATATATAATGACACTTGTACTAAATATATTTTGTTTATACATTTATCCGCTTGTCTCAGCAAAACTTTAATCTTGTAAATAATTCAGATCTTTTACTCTGGATCCATATTTCACGTTCGAACAATTTTGATTATGATGCAGTTTTGTCAAATCTTGTTAGCAATTAACTTACTAATTCAATTTTGAACGGATGGTGCAGTAATGGCGTCAAAAGAGTAATAAATTCCATTTTCTATTTTAAACATAAGCATTTATTTACCGTAGCAACAGTCTCTATTTTATTTCCATTGTATATGTGTTAACAAATTCTTCCAAATGAACCAGAGCTCCACATACACAACTCTGTATCTTTTCTCCTTATCAGATTCAGCGAAATCTGGTACTGACGACAGAATCCGTGAAGTTTAAAAAGTTTTCAACTCAAAAAATGAATTGCATCATCTTACTTTAAACCGTAAAATATTTATTTTTATTTTCAGCAGTATAGTACCACAGTAATAAGATGTTTGTTGCTACATAATGCTGAATTCAACAAATAAACAAAAACAAAGGTAACCCAGACAGCATATAAGCTTAAATCAAGCTTGACATTTGGCTTGGCAATGCAAGCTTGGCTTAAGCTGGATTTTAGCTTGCAAAGTGCGCAGTGATGGCGCCATCTGTGAAAGAGAATGGACATTAATTGTCTAGCGTCCTCAAATTTGCTGAAAGTTCGTAAAAGATGTGTTTTATTTTATTACCAGTGCCATATTACCGGCAGGGCAAACGGGGCAACTGCCCAGGGCCTACAGATTTTAGGGCCCAAAAATCTTACATCTTACACTTTTGTAATTTTAAAATAAAATTACAAAGGATAAAAAAAAAATTCAGAAGTTAAATAATTTTTTTAATTATAAAATATGGACAATGAAAATAATTCAAATTTACATTTGTATAAATTAATTTAAACTTATTTTTAATTCTTCGAAATGCTCTATATCGATATAGCATACCAATATGTAGGAAAATAACCGCATTTGTAAAGAGAATTTTTAGCGTTAAAAAATAGCAAAATTTTTCAATTATTTGTTATTTTAAGAAATATTTACAAAAATGACTAAAATGTTTGTATTCCATACATGTTAGCAACTGTGATATAGCATTTCGAAGTAACGTTTAACTATCTGTTTCTTTGATTTCAGATTACTTAACACAAAATTTGTGTTAAGTAAGTAAACCCATTCTATATTTTCAAATATGGAAATTCTTCAAAATAAAATACAATTATACTACGAAATTGATTTCAAAATCAGTCGTTTGTCTCGATTTTGGCCAGCAGTATTGCTCAACGATGAGTGTTGCGATATTGAAAGTTTTAAAACGTGTCCTGCTTTTAAGTTTATATTATGCTTATTTCCCTATTAGTAGAGTCTTTAAATCACTTTAAATTTTGATTCATCCCATGGAAAAATAAAAGAAACTTATCAGCATCGCCCATACTTATCGATCTGGCGTGACAACAGTCATTTCAAACTTTAGCCATAGCTACCCGAGGCAATAATTGCCGAGCGGTTAGCACGCGTTCCTTCCAGCCGTCGACGTTTGATAGAACAGATTAAAATAACTTAAAATTTCAGCCTAGAAGGGGAAAATGCGCGGAAAAATAAAGTATATGGGCAGCGGGCGCCCCGTGTATTTAAAATTTTTTTTTAAGGAAAATTTTTTAAGCTTGAAATGGCAAGCTTAATTCAAGCTTATTGACTTGATAAATCAAGCTTGCTGCAAGTTTGATGTGCTGCCTGGGAATGTCCATTGTTCTTGTACTGAATAATTTATGTTAAACAGAAAATTTACCTATCGGAAAATAGAATTGCATAAATATCAAACGAACGGAACATTAACTATCTTGAACTTTAAAACACTCGGATTTTAAGGTTATGGTTGCTGTTTTACATTTTATTTCTTTCGTATAAGTGTCAAGATATCTTTGAAATAACCGGAGACAAAAATGCGCTCAAATCTTCCAATCTTTAATGCATCTTTTTTAAATTTACTGAATTGTTATGTAATATTATCATCAAAGCTTCTCAGCATTTACAGTGGCTCCGAAAAGTGTTCGTACACTTTAAAAATTTGTAGTAAAAACGAAGTGCCCTGAAATCGAATTCGAATATGATCCCCAATAATTTTTCTCATCATCTCCAAGTGATTCTAAATAAAACCCACAATTTTTTTTTCCTTTAATAAATATTGGCTGATTTAAAAATAAAAATAAATTGAAGGAGGCAGAAAAAGAACACGCCACAAAAGCCATCGTATGCTGAAATGCTTTCGGGTAAGTTCATAATTAAAAGTATCGTCTGCCGCTTTATTTTTATTTTTACAAGGTGGTGGCATTTGAAAAATCGTTTGGCTTTGATTTTTGCTTGCTTACTCTGTAATATTCCATTCATTATTTAAAAATGGCTCGTAGTCGCAATCGAAAAGAATCAACAAGCATAATTCGAAAATTGGTTATTTTTCATCACACTAGTGGCATATCAGTTCGGTATGTACCTAAATTAGTTAATTTACCCCATTCTACAGTGCAGTGTGTGATAAAACGCTTTAAATAAAAAAATCGAGTCAAAATCAAAGTAAAGGTAGACCTTCATAGTGTGATCATCGATTTATAATTAGAAAATCTTTGAAAAGTTCACGATTGAGTGCTGTAAAAGTTTCTGCAGAATTTAACGAAAATTTTTCCGCTTGAATTTCACCTGAAGCTGCTCGATGGGTTTTTAGAGCAGCTGAAATAAATGGGCGTTCTGCCTGTAGAAAATGTTTTGTGAGTGCGAACAACAGAAGACTTAAGCTTTCGTTCTTTTCAACATTATATTCACCATAATAAGATGTTTAATGCCAAATTCAACAATTAAATGGAAAAAAAGGTAATGTCCAGTGTTCTTGGATGGAATAATTTGTGTTAAACAGAAAACTTACCATTAGGAAAATAAAACTGAATGCATACCAAACAGACGAAACATTGATTGAACTACCGGAGCCGAAAATGCTTACAGAATGCTCCTACTGTCGTATTCATATTTTCTAAACTAACTTATAGGGCCAGCACTAACTGACTGTGACTGAAAAGTTTGGGAGCACATATGTTGTTGTTGTGTTGTTGCTTATCCTCTTTAAAGATCTGACATAAATCAGATCAACTCCAATAGATTGTTGACCGACAGAAAGTCTATAACTAAAAGGGGAGCAGATGTTAAGTCCTCCTTAGAAAGTCCGACACAACTCAGTATGTGCTCTGAAGAGGCTGGATGATCACAGCATTTCTTGCAAGTGGGGTGGACTTTCTTGCCGTGTTCGTACGAAAGACACTTAAGGTGGCCACTTTTAAGTCTAGCAAGTGCAGTCTGGGAGCCACGATCACATTTAATTTCCAGTAGAAAGCCAGGGGATGTTCCGGTGTACCATTGGTGCGCAGGTGGAATGCGCCAAATTGAATTTAAATTAGATTTTTCATTTGAGTACAGTTCTTGGTGAGTAAGCGAAACACCAGTGGTCGTTTCGTCCTCACTGCCTTCTTTTGCCAATCTATCTGCAACCTCATTACCACTCATGTTTACATGTGATGGGATCCATTGGAGATGGATGTCGTGGTTCTGAGAAAGTTTCTTAAGTTTGAGCAGGATAGATATACTGGTTTCATCGCCGGCAGAGGACCAGTCACTAAGATGTTGAAGTGCTCTGCGGCTGTCCGATAAGATCCAAAGTTCACCAAATTCATAATCAATAGGTAAGATAGCGTCAAGTCTAACATTTATTGCAATTAATTCGCTCCTGAAGACAGAACAAGTATCAGGGTTTCGTTGTTTTAATGAAGTCTCAAGATGAGGAGTTCTGAATTAAATACCGCTGCCAGTACGATTTTCTGTACGGCTACCATCAGTATAGACCTGCACTGCATCTTTAGGAATGTGACTAATGATTTCCAGGGCCAGTTGCCGAAGAGGGTCGTCATGATGAGTTTGCTTGTTTGCAGTGGAATTCAGATCAAAGGGAGCACATATAGAAATCAAGAGTAAGGAAAAAGGAGTTTTTTCTGAAGGTTCGAAATTAATGTTTTAAATCGAAAGATTTTTTGACAAAGTTGGGCGGGGGCACCTTCCACCAAGTGCACACCTGAAGCTAGGCCTTTGAATGCATGAAAAACTTGTGACAAATATTTGAGTTAAAAAATTTCGACCATTTATTTAAAAGTAAGCCTCCGTAATTTAGCTGCCATTTTATTCGAGCACGCAGCTTCAATCGGAAAGAGTTTTGCAAGTGACATATTTTCCAATTTAAAAAAAAAAAAAAGAAAATAACTGAATTTCACAACCGCTTGCTGTATTATATAGTAAATTTCTTATGGAAAAAAAAAAGCGAAAGATATTACCCTCTAGCCTTCCGGTAACAGAACTGAAGAGGAGGTTGGGCAGTGCACTTCCTCTCTTGCCAGAAGACTGGATGTGGTTTGATATCCGTCAAGATAAAAGTGGTGATTTTGAATCGAGCTCCTGTCAGTTGTGGGCAAATTCGATTCTGTATTGATTTATGCGACACTTCTCTCTTATGTGGTGATTTATTAGAATGCAGAGATGGATATTCTAGATTTAAAGGTTAGTGGTACTACTTTTGCTCTATTTCAAGTGAATTTTTGTGTAGCTTCACAGGAAAAAAAAAAAAAAAGACCTTTTTATTTTACGGATTTCCTGCGCAGCCTCAGATAAAGATGGGAGTTTACCGGCGAAGGCAAAGTAATGTTTGCAGACTGTCTGATAATGCTTCACCGTGCTTCAGATTTGTGTACATTATACTATTTTCTTCCAAGTTATTGTTTATCATTTGGGAAAGTGTAATTCAAAAGTGGGCTGATTTTTTTGTTCCTTCCTCAGTTTTTATTTTGAGAATTTAATTTTATCTAAAAGGAAAAAAAAGTTCTCACAAAGCCTGTTTGAAGCTTTACAGATTTATTTCCCCCGTGATTTTTATTTTAAATTGATATTTTGCGCTTAAGATAATATATAACTTAATAAAACTTTAGTTCTATGCCAGACGCTAATTAAAATTTGATCTTTAATTTTCTAGATTTTTCATTTTTAAGTATTTCAGTTGATGAATATTTATTTTTAAGTGAGATTATTTAAATTTATAAAGATTATTTATTAAGTGAAAACTTAGTTCTTAAAGTTTGTTAACTCCTAGGCTGACAAAATACGAATATGTTTACCACTTTCTTTTTCTTTCTGCAATGCATTCAAAGTTTAAATTTATAAAGATATGTATTATTAATTAAATAAAATAAAATTTAACAGGACATATCTTTTAGAATTTACTATTGTTACTATTTTATTTTATTTACTAAGTTCAGCTCCCCCAACGATTCCATCTTAATATTAAAAAAAATACAGATTAACTCTTTCAGATTTATCATAGAATTTTTTTTTTTTTTTAATACAACAGTCAGTCGATGGTAATATTTCTGCAATTAAGAAACTAGATGGCATTTTCTGATTTGTAGAAACAAGTTTTTCTTTGACGACTGAGTAATTTAGCTAGAAACCATAGGATGTTTATCGGTTGTTTCTGTACTGGTTAAAAAAAAAAAAAACGAGAAGAAAGTAATGAGCCACAAGCGGCTCAATTCTGAATAGGGGCGAAAACAATTGTATCCAAGCAGGCCAAAAAATATCGTCCACCCCCCCCCCCCACTTTCAAATCTGACCTAAAGTCCTTTGGTCATATTACCAGCGGTTTTTAAATTTCCAACTGTCAATCGGTCTCCTTGTTTGTACATGGAAAATGACGTTTTATTGAATCAACTAAAATTTTTGTTAAATAAGTAAAGCATTTTGTTAATTTCACAAAGCTATTTTTCTTAAGTTAAGACATATTTTGTTGATTTAACTAAATTATTTGTTTAAATGGTACATTTGATTGAAATCAATCAAATGATTTTGTTAAATAAGTGAAGTATTTAGTTCATCTTCATTAAATAATTTTGTTGAACAAACCAAATACTCGATAAGATTTGCGAAATTATTTAGTTGGATTTAATAAGTTTTTTGACTGAATTAACCAATATTTTTAGTTGGCATAAAAATAGTTATTGTATAGTACAAATACCTTTACAAATCCTCGTTATAGGGGTTGCTACATAGGCGTAACGAAACGAAAAATAGATGACAGAGAGAATATCAAAATGATTAAAAAAGAGGAAAACAAGTAAAGCTTTGGCAAGATGTGCAGAAAAAACACTGAAAGAAATTGATTTAAAAAATTTCGAAAAATTTGTGACTTATCAAAATAAAAGCGACGCTTACCATTCCGAACCAATAAAAATTATAGCAAATGAGGGGACAGGTTTAAAACAAAGGTGAGTGGAAGTAAATCAGAACTTGAAGATGGACTGTATGAAAGCAGTCGAAAAGCTTTCTGAAATGACGGTAGTATCTTAATGTTCAACTAGGCATAATAATTTTTTGAAAAAACCTTTACCTTAATATTTAATTGCTTTCAGCAAAATATTGGGCTCAACTGACTGAACTCAGAGATGTTATATTTCCATTCTTGGTTCTTATACCTTTAGAATGAATGTTGCTAACATACATGAACATAATTCAAATTATTTGTCTGAGAAAGTTAAAATAAAAATAGTAACAGTAGAAGATTCGTAACTGCGCTTTATAAATGAAGTCCAATAATAGATGGTTTTAAATTTTGTTTATTTATTTATTTTTTGGTAACTTGCAGAAAATTATTTTGATAAGGCTTAAATATTCAGCAAAATTTTTAATCTAGTTAAATGGATTAATTTATTGACAGGGTCTTAGTTCAGTGTCGGATCAAGAAAGTCTGTTTTGGGAGGGGCTAAATTTTGAAAAAAGCTTATTTCACCCAAACAAAATGTACAATAAAGCAAAATTTTAGTCTAAACCAATGTAAAAACTTTTGGGAGGGGCTAAGTGATTAAAAAAGATCACTTTACTTACTCAAAGTGCATAATGAAGCAGAATGTTACCCTTTAGCAATCTCTTTTGGGGGGGGGCTGAAGCCCCCTAGCCCCTCCCCTGAATCCGCTACTGTCTTAGTTCATTAACACATTCATTCACTGCCAGTCCAAAATGTTTTGGAGTAAAAGCTAAATTTATTATGCCTATTATATATAGAACATATTTTTTTTTTTTTTTTTTTCAAATGGCAGGCCTTAGCCTTAACAATGCCTTGGCCAACTCTAAGGCCGGAGTTGTTGGTCACTTCATTATGGGGGCACCTAGTAGGTGGACCAACTTTGCCACCTGTGAAGGGACGGGCGCAAGGACATCCACGTCCAGTCAGGGATCGAACTTCGAATTCATGTCGTGTATAATGAAAATTTTTGCATATGTATTGAAATTGTTTTTTTTTTTTTTATAGTTATTCACAAAACTAAAATGTAAAATTTGGTTTACACTCGTGACTCACACGAGCTTCAGCGGGATCGGCAGCGAAAATGTTAAATGTTCTTTATGCAGAAAGCGAAAGTGTTTTAACCCTTTAACGCGCAGTGGTTTCGCTCTGAGACCACCAAACTGTTGACGTTTTGAGTGTTGAAGGTCACGAAGAATAGATTGGATTTCTATAAAAAATAGTTGCGGGGGACATAGCTCCACGAGAATCCTTTACTTTTTAGCACGTCATTTCCCGTAAAAAAATGGTCACGATTATTTTTAACACCACTGACATCTGCCGAAAAATGGAAGAACGCGAGAACAGCTGGATAGATTGCCCAATGCTGAAAAAAGGGAAGCCGTTGCCATCGCTCGACTTAACTACCAGCAAGATGGCGGACGATCGAAACGTTCATCGCGTGCCACAGATCTAGAGACCCTTCGTCCGCCATCTTGCTGGTAGTTAAGTCGAGCGATGGCAACGGCTGCCCTTTTTTCAGCATTGGGAAAGGGTTGCGCCTCAAAGGGTTAAACCAGTCTTACCAAGTTCTGAAACAAAAAACTGATACAAAATACACTTCCATATCAATACAAATCATCTGCAACCCTTTGTACAACTAGGTCAAATTATATTTGGAGCATTTCAGATTTAAGGCAAGAAAAAAATTATTTATAAATGTGAACTTCTGATAATTTTAAAGGTCACATTTCGAGATTTTCCAGGTTTTGAGCAAAAAGTTGCAATATTCTTTGACTTTTTCTATCAAAATAAAATTGTCTGACTAATCTAGATTTTCAATATTTCCCTTGAGTGGTAGCAGCCCTGTTTAATCCAAAAGACGTATTTAAATAAATAAAAATGAAAACCTGGCTCCAACTTATAATTTAATCTAATGTATAAAATATCCTCAAATTTGACGAACAAAAATTATGGCTTTCGATAGCCGTGCAAATATAATGTAGAAAAGCAACAGAAATTTCATATTTTTACTGTGAAATTTTTCTGTTTATATGAGAGGAACTTTCAAAGACATTATGTTTAAGAAACGGTTCATATCTTTGAAGGTTCATCTTATTACGTTTTACAAAAATTTGCTTTTTCTGTGTGTGTAAAAATAATCTGTTTGTTTAGTGCTAGTTCTTTGCGATAGAAAGGGGATCTAAATATATATTGATATGATGATAATCTAATGAAAATAGGAATCTTTCCTATTTTCATTGCCAGCTCCATCTGAGGCAGATTTAATTAAAAAGCTTTTTCATGGCAATTAAGTTTATTAGTAATTAATTATTATTATTATCATTATAGGAAAATATCATGCTTAAACGGTACAAACAGTAGTCTAACGACACTTGAATTTAGTTTTATTTAGGCTTTTAATATTCACTATGTTGTTAGAGAGGAAACAGAAAAATTAATGGAATTGCACTTACCAATTACTAAAATATCGGAAGTAGCTTATCATTTAAATATCAAAAGTGAAAATGAAGTAATTTTTGCTTCATGATTTTGAAACTGCGCTAGATTTCATATTGCAATTAAATTGCATTATAGATTGCATTTCATTAGATTTAATAATCTCAACTAAATGACTCCCAATTTTTCAAAGTTTTGCGCGGATAGTCTTCAAGTAAGGCTTTTCTGATTTCGTTATTCTTCTTTTTATTTCTTTAATTACATTTCCCTACACGCCGCTATTGGAAGTGAAATCGCAAACTAGGCATGCGTGAATTATGATTGCAATTAATATGGATAAAGCATTAAATTAGAAATCAGCCTGCTTTGAAACTGTGCTTAAACGCGCATAAATTCATTCAATTTTTCTCTATTAATATCAGTCATATCAGAAAACAGGCATTGCCTGATTAAAAATTTAGTTTTCGTTTAAAATAAAGGTATTTTTATGGACAATTTGTTATAAAAAATGTTCCGTAGTGTTCCGTGACAGCTTCATTTTTCGAATCGTAATAAAGAATTAGTCGTTTTATACTTAAGTATGAAATTGGAATATTTTAAATAAATAACATTGAACATAAGATTTTAGTTAAATGAGTGTACGAAGTACATAGATAAGTTAACATTTTCCACGGAAAATTCAGAAAGCGCCTTCGCAAGATTTATACACATTCTTAATAGTCTAAGAGCCAGCGACCGCCAGACCTTCGTCATAGTATAAAAGCTGAAATTTTCTCTGGGCATACCCCCCAACAGAGGTAGGAACAATCGGCCACTATAAAGTTTGGAGGATCGTGGCTTTGTCAGGTAACAGGTGGCAAAGGTGTATAAAATTGCCGAAAATTTCGTCATTTCATAAAGCTTCATTTTTTTATATGTTCTTCTTCGCAGTACTAGAAATCACTTTATCCCTTGCCAGACACTTTTCCATCGTGGCAAACCCCCGCCAGACACTCTCAAAGAGTCATGGAAAACTGCTGTGTTCGTAAACTCCCGCGACGAAGTACGTCAAGCTGTCACAAAGTGCCAAGCACATTTTATACTGCTACTTCTGAACTTTCTTGCAGCGCGCTCGTAATAGAATTACGTTTTTCAAGACTTTGAGGTTGTCTGGCGGGGGTTTGCCACGATGGAAAAGTGTCTGGCAAGGGATAAAGTGATTTCTAGTACTGCGAAGAAGAACCTATAAAAAAATGAAGCTTTATGAAATGACGAAATTTTCGGCAATTTTATACACCTTTGCCACCTGTTACCTGCCAAAGCCACGATCATCCAAACTTTAGAGTGGCCGATGGTTCCTACCTCTGTTGGGGGGTATGCGCAGAGAAAGTTTCAGCTTTTATACTATGACGAAGGTCTGGCGGTCGCTGGCTCTTGCTCTATAAATGATAAATCATAAGTTTCGAAAATTTCAGGAAAAATTCCTAAGGGGACGGTGGACGTTGTGAAAGTTTTTTTTTTACCAAAAATTATGAATTTTTGCATGTTATATGCTTTGAAGTATGACAAAATTAAATACTTTAAAAAAACCCCAAAAAACTTTTTTTAAATTTAAATTTTAAAAAGTTGAATTTCTAAAAAATGTCTCTTGCGAGCCAATTTTTATTTTTTCCTTCAATTTTCCTTATTAATTTAGAGATTCGTTGAAAAGTAAAATTTTAGAAACTATTTTTATACGTTAACACTGAATTTTCACAAAATTTTCATGTTTTTATAAACTTATATTGAATTTTTATAATCTCAATGACTGTCAAAATTAAAACGGATAAGAAAATATATTTTTATATGTATCTTGAATCTCTTTAATGAATTTTATAAGATTTCTTCAAAAATTGTGTCGGTTACAGAACTGCGAAAAATATTCATTTTGCACAAAAGGCATTTTTTCGGACTTTTAAAGAGAGATACTTACATTTTTTAAAAGATTATCACTTTTTTGCTAATTAAGTTAGAGACATGCGGTTATTTTTGTCTCAGATACAGTAAAAATTACAAAATATTACTACATTTAAGAAAAAAATTACGATTTTTTTGGCAGATTTTTGGTAATGTCATAGCCTACCATCCCTTTAAAAACGATATATTTCTAAGTTAATCCATGATTTAACAAAATTTGGGGTATGGAATGATATATTGTTTTTTTTTTTTGTTTGTTTCTTTTAATTCGTATAATCATATTGTTTGTGGTTGAGTCTAGTAAGGATTGCAAATGTTCATTCTGAATTTCTTCAAATCTCTAGGTCATTTAATGTGAAATTTTCTTTTTCTTAAGATAATCTAATTGATCAAACTCGCTTTCTCTTTTCAGAAAAACCTCCACATTGGTATCCTAACATCCATATTGATAATTTTTCTCCTTACGAGTGGTAAGTTATATACGTGTATGCTTGGTATAATTTTTTTGAAGTTATATTAATTTAAAAAAAAAATTAAATTTCCTTATTAGGCGCTTCATCCAACAGATGTACGTCAAAGCTGAAATGTGGCGAATGCATAGCAGAAGGCCCTGAGTGTGCGTGGTGCTCGAGAGAGGTTTTGATTTTTTTATCCTGATAAATTTCTTTAGCATAAAACATTATTTTTTTTACACGTTGCTAGCTGTATTTGATAATATGTGTTGAATGAACAAGACATTCAGTAAAGCTATTATTGTGGGTATTGACTTGATTTCATACAGCTTTTTGATTATATACGACATCTCTCATTCAAAATAAATAAATAAATAAAAGTGTGAAGACATTTTATGCAACTAACTTTCCTTTTTCGAAATAGAGTTAAAAGCGTCTTATCACGTAATTAACTTTAAGAACGTTGAGAAACGCTAAGAAAATGATTTGAAAATATACTGCATCCTTTTAAATTATTTTAAGGATCATCAACACACACAGTAGCCCATAAATGGTCTTAATTTTGATTTTATTTTAGATTAAGTCATAAATTTTTAGCCTTTTTACTTATAAATTCATGAAAAAAGAAGTTTAATTTTTAATACCTTAGAGAGTACATGTATTTTCATTAAAAGTTTAAATGGATTCCTTTTGACAAAAGCTTTTGAAGACTTTCTCTTATGTTAGAAAAGAGGTTTTAATTTTTTGCATAGTTTCTTTTCTAAACATGTAATTAAACCGTATTAAGTTTATTTAATAAGTAAAGTTATATGAAGTTTTATCTGTTGAAAATGTGTGTGAAATCTGCAATTAGATATAAAATAAATGCACAATTTTGTGTAATATGCTTTAGTCTACACGTAAATTTAGAAAATCGAACATTGGTCGATTTTTTAAATTTACACAGACTAATATTTTGAATAGTTTTAAATCACCAAATAAACCCACTCGTAGTCTTTATGAGTGACTTTATTTGGTGACAGATATGCATTCAAGAAACCTCATAAATTTGTAGTTAAAATATATAAAATATGCGGCAATTATATTTTTATGAGCGAATTTCTTTTCAATATACTGAATTTTCTTTTCTTCCAATGGGCGGACACTTGTTCATCAAGCATTTTTCCACTACTAAGACCAGAATTACTGGCCATTTTAGCCCACAGTGTTACCCCTATATGAAGAGATGGACAAGTTAACATCCATGCCCAAGCCAGGTTTCGAACTCGGGACCCGGGCGTGATAGAATGATTCTTAAGCCACTACACCACCTGGGCAGCTCAATATACTGAATTCGTTTAACTGAACACGTGTGGCATAATTTTACTATCATACGATTAATATAAAGCGAGTAAAGCTTCTAAAAAAACTACAGAAAACGATTGGATCATTCAAAATGGGTGGATTTTATTTGAATAGATAGTTTAAGTTTTTTAGTTTTTTTGTGACTTACATTTATGATATAAAATTTCATATAAAAATTCTTATTTTGAGCCTAATAAAAGTGTTTTAAAAATTTAGTTTAAAAAAATGTTCTACTAAAAATAAAGTAAAAAGTTTTTGTTCGGTGTATACTACTAGAAATATAAATTCTCTTTGTCTAACTAATCTTTTGTTAGATCAACTAAAGTAGTCTCTTAACTGGACTAAATATACGGGAAGTACAAATACGAATACCTCAACTGGAAGGGCTATGGAAAACAAGAAAAAGAAAATACATTACAATCTCTTCTTCGGAACTTAAAGATAACAGTTGAGAGTTTCAATTCGGTACGTGTTCAATACAAGTTTCTCTAAATACCCGAGCATTTGATATCTAAAGAGGCTGACGTTTAACACTTAACCCTTTGAGGCGCAACCCTTTCCCAATGCTGGAAAAAGGGCAGCCGTTGCCATCGATCGACTTAACTACCAGCAAGATGGCGGACGATCGAAACGTTCATCGCGTGCCACAGATCTAGAGGCCCTTTTTTGACGACAGCTGGCTGTGCTCGCGCACAGCCAGCTGCGTCAAAAAAGGTCTCTAGATCTGTGGCACGCGATGAACGTTTCGATTGTCCGCCATCTTGCTGGTAGTTAAGTCGATCGATGGCAACGGCTGCCCTTTTTCCAGCATTGGGCAATCTATCCAGCTGTTCTCGCGTTCTTCCATTTTTCAGCAGATGTCAGTGCTGTTAAAAATAATCGTGACCATTTTTTTACAGGAAAGGACGTGCTAAAAAGTAAAGAATTCTCGTGGAGCTATGTCACCCGCAACTATTTTTATAGAAATCCAATCTATTCTTCGTGACTGGCAACAGTCAAAACGTTAGAGTTGGGTGTTCCCAGAGCGGGATCACTGCGCCTTAAAGGGTTAACGGAGTTATAAACTTTCATCTGTTGTTTTTGATTTCCTATAAATAACAAAGTTGTAGTATTTTTTGGAGCAGGATTATTTATGTTCCTCCAAAGAGGTCCTATGTAAAGTTCCCCCCCTCCTCAACTTTGCTGTAAGTTTCAGTATTACTCCGCTAGAAAACTAACTTGGTGAACTAACCATATGATTTAAGCCAATTAACCGAGATTTCTTGTATGACAGTCAAGAACGTGACATCATAAATTAAAAATTGCTTGAGATTGATAAACTCTCTCGAGACATTATGTCATATGAATGTAAATTTGCCATTATTGCTATTCTAAATATTTTCTCCAGATTACACATTTAACATTTTTCACGGGATTAAAATAATTAAAGTATTTTCTTCTTCTGAACCAATGAGTAATTAAGTATTTAAGTTAAGCTTTCCGCATGAAGTTTTTATTTTTAGACATCTTTCAATTGATTTAATGTGTATAATGACAACAAGTTTATGACCTTTAAAAATAGAATACTTGTTACAATAATATGAATTAAATCACAATACACAGTGTTAATAAATATTTCGTGTATACTAAATTAACCCTCTAATGTTCATACTAGCAAATATGCTACCATCCTGTAAAGGCTATTTTTTTTTAAACAGGAAAAATGTTTCAAAATGTAATTTTTCGAAATGTAAGTCATAAAACCATTAACAGTACCTTTAATTAATAATAGTAGTAGTCTGGGTCCAACAGATACTATCATTAATGAAAGAAAAATATAAAAATATTTTACAAGAAACATGTGTATACTCTTTTGTTCTACTTGCAACAAGCTCTACTATAAAGTTTTTCTGCTATTTTAATAATATATTTAATATGAAGAGAAATTAATAACTGCTAATTTATATCCAAGCAAAGATATACTTTTTCACTAAATACATTTTAAAAAGATTTATTTACAATGTTTAGAAGAGTTTTAAAATAGTGCTAGATATAAAAAATAACCTTTTTCACAATTTTTAATAATATTTACGCTACTTAAAAAAAACACCATTTCAACGAAAAAATATTTTTTTGCTTGGGAATTTTTCATAGTGGGCATTAGAGGGTTAAAAATACTTGATATATTTTTCTATTTTTAATGGGCTCCTTACAACTGACTGTAATTCTGCGTTATTATATCCCGCGGTGTTTTGATTAAAGGACTACCCAATTTTTTTTTTTTTTTTTTTTTTTTTTAAAGCCCTACAAAGTAGGGGATATTCATGTATTTACATCCTGAGTAATAACTGACTAATGTTAATCACCTAAATTATTTTATTGAAACTTTACTGTATATTTCATACAGAGTTACGGATTTTGTTGTTTTCATCCTTTCTCTACCGCCCCCCCCCACCTTTTTTTTTTTTTTCGAATGCAAAACATATCATAATTATTTTAATCTTTTTTTCAGGATATTCCAGAAAAAGATGCCCCGCCAATGTGTGATTTAAGAAAAAATCTTGAGAAGCGGAAGTGTCAAAGCATAGTAGATCCCCAGAATTTAATTTATAAAATTAAGGTAAAGCGTATGCATGCGTGTGTTTGAGTATATGTGAGCGTAAATTATTTAATTTTATGCTTCATTTAAAAAAAATAAAAGTCACTATGTTTTAAAAATATTCTGGGATTCGGGGTAGATCACCCAAGCATTTGAGAAATATGAAGGAAATATATACAACTATGAGAAGTATTTTAAAATTATTAATTAGTACCATATGGTACTTTGCTTTACGTTAAGTTCAATCTGTACAGTTCTGAAGCTATTATTTTTCGGGTATAAATTGAATTACATAGGTGCTAAAGCTATAATCGCTAAGTGGCGATATCAATAACTAGAGTATTTCGAGTTTGATTCCTGACGTATCAATATTTAAGTGCTTCTTCAGAAGTAAAAAGTATTTTTTAAAAAATCTCCGATTTTAACAGGATGTAAATGTTTATTCACAAATGAAGATTTCAATATTTTCTCATGTCACATATAGGTACTTTCAAGGTTTTAGACCAAAACTTATAATGTTTCTTAAAGTTTATTTCCTCCTCCGCCTTTATAAAAATGAGATTCTCTGACTATATTAGACTCTGGTAACCCTGTGCATATGAAATTCATATTACAGTATTATTCTATTTGATATGAAAATCAGTAAATATAGTGTAAACAATGGATTTGATAAAAATTTTGCTTTGAGTTTTAATTGTGTATTAAAAGTTTGATTGATTGAAAAGCGATTCCGACAATTTTTATAAAATTAATTTTCCTCAAATTAATTGCGGCTCACGAATGTTTCAACTTAATAAATTTTCTTGTTGTAGGATATGCCCCTTAGTGATAAAGGAGCGAAAGAAGAGGAAGCTCTCCAAGTCAAACCCCAAGAAATTTACATAAAACTAAGACCAAGTGAGTAGTACGATTTAGTCTATATATGTAAAAGTCAATGTTTAAATGTGTGTTTCTTCTTTAGATTTGAAATCTACTGGACCGATTTGAGCGCGTTATTTATTCTTTAATCTTTTCCAAAATGATGCCTGTTGTCTGAAGAAGGTTTAAAGCTATTAAAATAGTAAACCTGACCAATAGAAGGAATGTTAGGGCCCAGAACGTTCTTTTCTTGCTTGGACTTTTCTCTCGCCGCGAAGAGCGATAATGCTGTTTTTCCTTGCAACCATTGATTCTCCCTCTGTAGTTGGCTAAACCGTTGATAATAATTGCTAACTCTTTAACGCGCAGTGTCCCCGCTCTGGGAACACCAAAGTCTGACGTTTTGACTGTTGCCAGTCACGAAGAATAGATTTGATTTCTATAAAAATAGTTGAGGGTGGCCTAGCTCCACGAGAATCCTTTACTTTTTAGCACGTCATTTCCCGTAAAAAAATCGTCACGATTATTTTTAACAGCACTGACATCTTCTGAAAAATGGAAGAATGCGAGAACAGCTGGATAGATTGCCCAATGCTGAAAAAAGGCAGCTGTTGCCATCGCTCGACTTAACTACCAGCAAGAGGGCGGACGATCGAAACGTTCATCGCGTGCCACAGATCTAGAGTCCCTTTTTTTGACGCAGCTGGCTGTGCCGTACAGCCAGCTGCGTCAAAAAGGGTCTCTAGATCTGTGGCACGCGATGAACGTTTCGATCGTCCGCCCTCTTGCTGGTAGTTAAGTCGAGCATGGCAACGGCTGCCTTTTTTTCAGCATTGGGAAAGGGTTAAAGAGCTATTAATCTAGCAAATAGCATGGCTAGTTGGCTTCTATGCTGACTCGATTATTAAGCATTCAGCCATTGGGGAGACAACTGACTTTCATGTGATTCCGTCTACTTTGACGTACAGTACCCTTCCTAAAAGATGGTTTCATAGTTTTCGAATCATGCTGTATGTTCACTAATTTTTAAATCAGGATGAATCGACAAACAAAAATCTTAGTATATGTACGTGACACTGATTGCAGATACCGTCCAAAAGTTCCAAGTTGAGTTCCGTCAAGCCGTGGATTATCCAGTGGACCTCTATTATTTGATGGATCTGTCAAATTCTATGAAAGACGACAAAGAGAAACTGGCAGAGCTCGGCAACAAACTAGCTGCAGAGATGGAAGGCATCACATCCAATTTCAGACTGGGATTTGGTTCATTTGTAGACAAAACCGTGGCACCTTACGTTAGCTCCCATGAAGATAAGTGAGTTGAATTCTTATTTTGACCTTATCCTTTCAGTTACATCGAGTCTAGTTATATGTAAAAGTAAATGGTAAAAATATTTTTAGGGCAAATTACGTTCTGTTATTTAAAAACATATTTTTCTTCATTTCGTTCAATAGTTTGGCTTTTAAAATGACTTATTCTCGAAAAAGCTTGGAAAGTTTCTAATGCGAAAATCCTTTTTATCTATACACACATTTTTGAACTGCTAAAGTGTGACTTTTACCAAATTTTTTCGCGTTACAGTCGGGGGGGGAAGAATAATATTTAATACACTCGATGCTTTTGGTCAAACTTCAAGATGAGCAGTCTGATGAAAGTGAATGATTTGTAATATCAAATATGAAAATCTCTATAAAATGTCTGTAAATAATTATTAGTTATTTAATCAATCATAGTAATGGCGAGGGTGCGTGGATAGTATTTTGGATGTCAAGTCTGCTACGAACAACTCAAAATCCATTCATTACCCAATTATAACTAGTTTAAAATTTATATTAATGGTGCGCCTAAATTTGTGGCTTTCGATCGACTTTAGACTTTATTGATGATTCAGCATTCGAACTTCATATGAATGTTGTTGGCAAGTCTATGTACACTGTAAGAAATACCTGTAATTTACCACACATACTGCTCTAAAATAATACAGCATAAGTGCTTCAGATTTGGAATACAGCGCTGTGTGTTGTAAATCTACTCACGAAGTGACGTAATGACGATAATCCAATCACAAAGAACCTTGTACAACAAGTTGACACAGCCTTTACATCACAACTTGTTGGCGTTACGTTTACCCACACGTTGTGCTGTAATCTAGGTAAATATATTTTGCAGTGTAGTGGTCTCTGATGAACATCGATAGCGTGTTGGTTTAAGTGGTTTTCAATGGATGTATCATTAAATTGATGTTTGTACTTTTTAATGGAAGGGCCTGACACCACACAAGCCTACTGATCTTCCTCTAAAAACGAATTTGTTATTTATATAATCTTAAAATAATTTAAAACTAAAAGTTTTATAGGTAATATCAGTTCACATATAACAAATATAATAAATAAAAAAGATTAAAGAGAATAAGTTTTAAAAAAATTCGCAAGAGTTGTACAAGAGGTTGTACGAAAGTTCAAGAAATCATTCAAAAAACAAATCATCTTAAAAAAATAATAAGAAATAGATGGTACATGTGAGCAAGTCAGATTATCATGGTTAGAATTAGTCTAGATGTATTCCAGAGGTATTGTTGATCGCTAAATTTTCTATTAAAAAATTTCACTACTAATACAACCTCTGACCACCAAATTAAAAACTAATATGATTTTTAAAGATACGAATTATTAAGAACATTTAAAATGGCAAGCATTGTGATAAATTGCAAAATTTAAATAATACCTGTACTTACTGCAAACCTGTACTTACTATACCTTACTTACCTGTACTTACTATACCTTACTTACCTGTACTTACTATACCTTACTGCAAAATTTAAATAATACCTGTATTTATTTGCAAATCATTAAAATTATACCACGAAACACTGGTTGACGATCGCTGTCCGGATTGCTTTCAGTTTCGAAGTTGCTATGTAACTTTCTAGCTCAGTGATGATGTCTGCGAAATCAGCAAAGAAGATGTCGGTATCATAGTCTAAATTACTTTCTGCGATAGAAGGACCTGGAGTGGAGAGTGCTTTATCATCTAAGAGTTTGGCAGGACAGATATATTAAGATCAGAGATTGAAATTGCTTAATACTCTCTTTGGTGCAGCTTCACAAATACCCAACAGATGTATTTCCGCAACTTTTCTTTTCTCTAGATGTTACAAGAATACGTGTTAGAACCCCTTAAAATGTCTTCCCACGAAGCCCTAGCGTAAGCTTGCCATAACAAAGCATTCAGCAACTTTTTGTTTGGAGTTATATAAGCAACGTTTGGGGATACTTAATCACCACACCAACTGATCACCAATTATCAGTTGGTTAATTGGTAATTGGTTGATTATTTAACCAATTAACCAACGATTGATCGATTGGGCACAATTAGGATCAACTAACCGGCCTAATTGGGATTGGAGGTGAGCCGGTTATGCGAAAATCCGGCTAAAGCGAAGAATGATATGTATAATTAATTGATGGAACTGCATTTTAATAAATCCTTTAATTTATTAGGTAAAGTTTTAAAAATATCAGTAATTTTTCTTTCTGCTTAAGATTGAAAGTTCGACAACTTACTGCACAATTTCGTTTTAAATCGATGGAGTGTGCTGTTGCTTTGTTGTTCTACATAGCATAAAGCCTTTTTCCAATGCTTGTGCTCTATCTGTATGTGATATGACGGAGGTCGGTGTCAGTCATTGTTGGAAATTTTTAATTTTTTGTATTTTTTTAAATCTTTGTTTGAGTCAAATATGACCGGTTAATAGGGAGCCTATACTGTAATGGCCAAGTAGGTAAGTAGCATACGCTGCTATGCTGTCAGAATTCTATTCCAGTTCTATAAATGATATCAGT
Organism: Cheiracanthium punctorium; assembly: GCA_038373885.1. Classification (NCBI taxonomy): domain Eukaryota; kingdom Metazoa; phylum Arthropoda; class Arachnida; order Araneae; family Cheiracanthiidae; genus Cheiracanthium; species Cheiracanthium punctorium. The sequence goes on from JAWZYV010013396.1 coordinate 190,336, forward strand.
GTCGTTCAAAGATAGAACTAGTAAACTTCTCTAAATTATTATGATTGTTATTTATTTATTTATTTTGTACAGGCTGAAGGAGCCCTGCGAAGGCTGCGCGCCTCCTTACGGTTATCGAAATAATATGCCACTAAGTTTAGAAACAGAAAAGTTTGCTGAAGAAGTTAGGAAGGCTCCGATTTCTGGTAATTTGGATGCGCCGGAAGGTGGATTAGACGCCATTATGCAAGCGATAGTGTGCAAGGTATATATAAAATGCTTCATTTCTAAATTTTTACCCGTTCCCTGATTGCTTGCGAATTTTTGTTTTTTGCTTTTCTTCCCAAAAGTAAAGTGTTTCCAACTTCTTTTACTTTTGTAAGCTGCGAAAATGAGCCTCATTCTCGGATAAAGAATAAATACATTAGCTAGTCAGCAACAAAATCAGAGGTTACAATGAAAAGTAATATCTTTAACTTTCTCGCAATTAAGTATTTTGCATTATTACAAGTAAAGTCATCAATACATAAAATAGAATGCTTACGGTGATGTCCACAGGTGCATCAGCAGTGTACTTATCAGATAAGTACTTTCAGTGGCTAAAGTACCATCGGCTGAAAAGTAACTGATCTAGGTTGTTGGCAAAAGGTTCATATTGTACACCGTTAAAGGAAGTAGTTCAACATACAATGTAGCTGCATCCATTCTAAGGAGAAACGCTTCACCATGAATCGGTTCCATTGATCAGCCAAAGCACCAAATCATAGTTCAACGTTTATTCATAGAAAGGTTGCAGCTAATTCAGCCCATTTTATGGTGAAATTTTAACTACTTTTATTAACAGTGTATTAATTATTATTGAGAAATGATACACGAATTAAACAGTATTGATACTTAAATAGTACTTTTTTTTTTTTTTGAAGGAGGAAATAGGCTGGAGAAATCACTCCAGGAGACTCATAGTGTATTCGTCAGACAATTCGTACCACTATGCTGGAGATGGTAAGGTAAGTGTAAATTTCCATTTCATCAAACATCCTTTCCCATAAATCTTGCAAAAGGGTAGTTGTTGAGCTTCCAGCATTCGCTACCATAGAAAACAACAAGTCTAGTTAAGGTTTTGTTAAGATTAATTTTATGCGATTCTTAGAGCTTCATTAACTACCAGTACAAAGGGAATGTATTTTCAGAGAACGATTTCACAGTGCTAGGGGTTGTTTATCTGCATGCAAGCTACATTAATATTTTTTTTAATATTTGCCTCAAACTTGTGATTTTGGATTTTTTATTTCGTATTATTTTTTTAGCTAGGCGGTATTATAAAACCTAACGACGAAGCATGTCATCTGGATGCCGATGGAAGTTATACCAAGAGCAGAGAACTGGATTACCCTTCGCTCAGCCAAATCAAGCGCAAAATACGAGAGAACAAGATGAACATCATATTTGCTGTCACCAAGGATGTAACGGAACTCTATAAGCAACTCAGCAAGAGGTTAACAAGTTCGACCACCGGTACACTCGACAAAGATTCGGGGAATGTTGTAAATTTAGTGCGAGATCAATACGAGGTAGGTTACTTCTGATTCTTTTCCGATGCTCTTTGGCTAAACCTATAGCGGAAAAAAGTTTGATGACAAACTAATTTTAAATTTTGGTTATGAGCTTTCCCCAGTTGTTTAACCTTACATACGAATTGCTGCAACTTTTACGAAATAGAGAAGCAATAGAAGAGAGATCTCAATACAGATTCATCCTTGGGAATGGTATCCTTGTAAGATAGAGACTTTCTTATGGGATTAAATTAACAAGCATTAAACACTTTCACAGGTTGGCTGTGGGAATTCTAATTTCTATTTCTGCAATGCAGAGGTTAACGCCACTGATTCAGACAAACCTGGCACTATGCCTTACGTTGCTCGACCAAACATAAATCCTGAGCTAAGCTTGCATGTTCCCTAATGAGACAAATAGGCAATGCATTTGTTCACCTAAGAGTTTTTGATATCTCGTTTTGTTTGAACAAACAGCCATGCTGAACCTCTGAAATTTAAGCATGTGTGACTGAAATTTGATTTTATCCAAAGCCAGCAGAAATGCCACTCTGCAGTCTCGGAAAGTTAAATTCTTCTGCAATGATATGTGCTTTCTACAGCCTTTTTTTAGTAAATTTATTTTTAAATAATTTACAGTGTGACAAAATAGAGTGTTGTATGCTTGCGCATGCAAATAAATGAAAAACTCGCAAGCTGCCTCACTTTTACAGAGTTTAGACGGTGTTACTGTTTCCTATAATTATCATGCATATATTGAATTGCTAATAGTTTATACACTCTCTTTAATTAAAATGTCTGATGTGCCACATGATTCTATAAATGAATTTTACTTTTCATTGGCTAATGCGTAATTTATCATTTTACTATAGTATAATAATTTCTTTTACAGAAGCTAAAAAGGTTAAGCTTTCTTAATTTGTAGCATTTTTTAATTGTATTAAAATTAGAGAAGATATTTTTATCCAATTTTTAATACAATGATTCCAAAAACGCATTTATTATTTTCAGGAAATTCGATCTGCCGTTGAAATGACAGATGATGTAAGTGATACCAATATCAGACTGACTTACACGTCTAAATGTCTTGGGTAAGAAACAAGTAATTGCGACATTTCCTATGTAAATAGGGAAAAAAAAATCATGCTGTTCAATCAATTTACGTGTGAACTAGTTGTTTGTGAGCATTAACTCTTTCCATTTTAGGACACAAACGGAAAAAACTAATGTTTGCCGAGGTCTAAAGGTGGAGACAAATGTAAGTTTTTTTAATGCGTTTGAAACTGTTGAGATGAACGTTTTATTTTTATTGCTTTTATAAACCATAGACGTATACTAACACCCTTCTCAACAAGGAACAATACAGTACTTAAAAAAAATAAAAGAATTTGAACGATTTGATATGTTGCATAAACAAACTGCTTAGATAGGGATGAGTTCGAGACGAGACGAGAAAGAGATCTGTAGTATTTATGTGAGACGTAGCAGGTCTTTATTATTATTATACAGAAATTTTTGCCGGACGAGGCAAATCCTCCTTATGTATAAAACTGTATTTAAGGTTTAATGCTTTCTATCTTACTAGAATGTTAGCTTTTCGACTGTTTGTCTGTCTGTTACATTTTATGTACCTTTAAATTCCTAATACAAATCATCCTTATTAATTTTCTAATTTGCTCAATCACTTTCTTGAACCTGATTTATTCCAGGTATGAAATTTTATTACTCTACAGTGAAAATGGAGCCAGTTTTCAAATTGGGACTGTTTCAATACTTAACTCTGTTGTTAGAAAACTAAACAGGACGATATGTAGAAAGGTAGAATGAAATATGTTGTCCCTTCAGGATTCTTTTCTACTATATTAGCTGGCATTTTCGAAACAACTAGTCAAATGGTACCTAAATTTATTATCAAGAATTTTGAAGTTTACGGATTCTAATGAAAATACAGTTTTATATATGTTCACATTTAAGATTTTTTTTTTTTTTTTGAAATATGATTTAAACATAATTAATATGAAAAAGATTATGATAAAAAAAGGGCGTTATCGAATATGTTTGGACTTTTTGAAATTATATCTTCAAATAAAGAATAATAAAATGCATTTAAAGTTTTAGAAGTTATGACTTGAAGTTTAAAATTTCTGTTTAAGAGATCATTTCTCAATACTTTGTAATTTATGCACTATTAGTTAAAAAGTAATTTTTTAAGTTTTTGAATTTAAATATTAACTGAAAAACTGGTGTCCCCATTAAACTTACAAAATTTGGATTCTGTTTTAATATGTGGTTGACTCCCAAACAAAATACATAGAATTATAGAGAGCATTTACAGAAATAAAATGTCACCTTTCTTTTACTTAAAATCCCTTTGGTGTGTTTCGGAGTTCTTTTTACAGCTCTTTCTACATAAGAATAACATATGTAGCTCTTGTAGCAATCCTTGCCTGTACATGAGAACAGAATAATGACGGAGAAACTGAAATCCTAAGCACTATTCAACTTGGCTGAAAAAGCGTTCAAGAAAGAAAAAAAATAATCTGTACAGTTTTCTTGATTTACAGGTGACGTTCGATGTCGAGCTAAAGTATACATTTTGCCCGTCCGATCGCAGCCAATGGAACAGAACCTTCCACATTTTCCCCGTTGGACTGCACGACCTCCTCACCGTCCACTTGGAAATGCTGTGCGAGTGCGACTGTGAAAAGCCAGAAAATGAAGTAAGTTGTTCTCAGTCGCTCAGTTTTTGTTGCACAAAGGAGCGGTTGATAAATCTTATAAATATCCGAAAATGCTACATACACTATTTGCAACAGAAAACACGATATCTTTACTTTTTATTTATCTAATGCCAGTTACATTGGCCACTGGGCCATCAAACGTCTAGCTTGCCAGTTAAATATTTCTCTACAAGAAAAATCAGATTATGATCGACACTCGTTTAAGTGATCCGCCGTCATTCGTCAACCAGAGTCGCATTAAATACACAACGGGGAATCAATGACAGCAATACGGCGTAACTGAGCTTGCAGACAAGTAGTAAACATCCCTCAGTAGTAAAAATCAAATAGGCTTCTATAAATGAAACAACTGCAACATTGCGTGGCAGTGTTGTTGTTGCTAATGCATCTGGCAACCACGGGGCGGTGCCAGATCCCCCATATAGGCAGGCGATGGGCGGAAGGGACGGCTTCCATTTTAACGAGCCCCAGTGGGGGGGAAGTCCGGCTTAGCTCGGGGTCCCCTCATTTTGAACCCATTCCAGAGGAAGGACCGAACCCCTGAAATCAGCACCCCTAGAGGTATCGTTTAACAACTTGGACGACATTGGAGCCCCGACGGACGTGCACCAGCTCCCACTAGCGTACACGGTCCCACAGCAGTCAAGCAGAGAGGTAGTGGACCCTCCCAAGCACTGGCCAAGCCGGATGCTGCTTCACTTGCCTTATGGAAACGGAGTTCAGTGGCCAGACCACTGCGGGACTTGCGTGGCAGTTCTGTTATAATAGTGCAATGCTCATAGAAAACACTCCAGGACTTTACAGCACTTGCATGAGAGGCAAATTCTTTATGGGATTCTCGATATAAGAGTCTGAAGCCCTATTGAATGAAAACCAATGTTCCTTTTACTTCATATTCATTTAAAATCATGTTCAATTTTTTGAAGAACTGCAGCTTCCTTTTTGGCAAGCAGATTCGCCATTTCGTTTCCATGAACTTAGCAGTTAGAGGGGATCCATTGGAAAGAAATTATGAAATTCTTTGCACAAGCTCTTTAACGATATCCCCACACCCCTTCCCCTTGATCACATGGACTCTTGCATTCTTGGTTAGAAGAGGCGGTAGGGCACATGACACAGTACACATAGATAACCTGTATAAATTTCTTGGTAATCGGTTCAAATTTACAGTAGCCAGAGCGCGGACAGACAGACAAAGCAAAATCAATAATCACTTTCCAACTTCGTTAAAAATTACATGCGTGATATGACACACAAGATAAATGTATATCCTTAAAAAGATCCTATTCCGATTTGACAGGAAGGAAACAGTCCCAAATGCAACAATGGCAATGGTACTTTCGAGTGCGGAATATGCAGCTGTCACGAAGGCTGGTCTGGAAATACATGCGAATGCGACAGTAACCAAACTCCGGACGCGCAAGATGCCCAATGCTTCAAGTAAGTGTGACGAACAGTGCCTCATTTTTCTATCCCTCCACTGAATTATGCTGAAAAGGCACAGGGGAAAATACCATTCAAAGCACTTGCTTTTTCTTCGTCTCTCTTTTTAATTTTAATTTTTTTATGCCTAGTTTTACGAGTCTCGATTGAGACTTACTATCTAAGTGATGCGTGTTAAGACATGTATAGGTGTTTAGTGAATAAAAATCAGTAACGAATATTTTTAATGAAAATAAAAGTCAGTAACGAATTTTTTTTTTTTTAATTTCTAATACTCGTTCTTTCGCACAGTAATTGTTAAAAATAACAGTGTACAAATCCCGAGGGGGGGGGCGATAAATACAGAGGGTGTTCACGCATTTTTGTAACGATTTTGCTAAGATATATATAAAAATAAATATAATAATTTTATGTTCAAATGTGTTCAATTGATAGCCCTTTTTTTGAACTATCATATATCTTGATTTCCAAGAGAAAAGTCCTTTTCTTAAAACATCAAGGCTGATATTGTTCTACTCCTCCTTCCCTCCTTCCTCCTCCTAAGATATATATATAAATAAATATAATAATTTTATTTTCAAAAGTGTTCAAACTGATAGCCCTTTTTTTGAACTATCATATATCTTGATTTCCAAGAGAAAAGTCCTTTTCTTAAAACATCAAGGCTGATATTGTTCTACTCCTCCTTCCCTCCTTCCTCCTCCTAAGATATATATATAAATAAATATGATAATTTTATTTTCAAATGTGTTCAATCTGATAGCCCTTTTTTTGAACTATCATATATCTTGATTTCCAAGATAAAAGTCCTTTTCTTAAAACATCAAGGCTGATATTGTTCCACTCCTCCTTCACAATCTTCCAGAGTCCACCCAATGTTTTGGGATGCTGCTTATAAAGAGCTTGTTTTAAAAGTACAAATGCACAGTAATCCATAGGAGATACGTCAGGGGACTTGGGTGGGATGCATTTAAAGGAAATAGCTTCAATTCCAGTTTCATTTCTCATTTTATCAAAAAATAGATCAGCAGATTTAGAGGTATGGCTTGGAGCTTTATCCAGATGGAACTTAACACAGTGAAGATTGTTTGGATAAAGGGATGGAATTTCTTCTTTAAAAATAGGTGTTAAAACATACTTCTGATAGTAATCTGAATTAATTTTGACATTTTTTTCTACTTTCCTTATTGTAAGTTTTCCGTTATTAGAAAATCCAGTAATAACCATAAAACCTTTAAAACAACTTTCTTTGTTTTCTCTAAACCAACTTGTTAAGTCTTTTTCTCCTCTTTTGCGGTAGTAAATCGATCTTTTTCTATTGCAGTCGGATAAATGTATCCAAGCTTCATCAATTATAACTACATATTTCCATTTTTCACCCGCCAAATAATTTTCATACAACAATCTACACATAGTCTTACGCTGAGAAACATGTTCGGCGTTAGGCGATGAACATCGTGTTTTTTGCTTTGATTAACTTTAAATCGGATTTTATAATTTTGCTCACAGTTTCTACAGAGATATTTAAAGATTTTGTGATAGTTCTTTGGGTAGTTGGATTTTCCTTTAAAACATGGTACGCGACTTTAGATTTAATAAGAGGTGTACGTACCTTTGTTGGGTATGCATTTTTTGCCTTTTCCCCAGTGAAATATGAACTGGAAGTTTCTTTCCTTTCATATTAATTATGTCACTCATTTTTAGTGTAGAAATATTAAAACCATGATTTTAACATATTTTTTTAATTACTGAATAAGAGTATTTCTCTTTGTACAGAGCAAAAATATAGCCTTCGATCCATTGTTTATTTCTCAGCGACATTTTAAAGCAAAGAATATTTTAAAAACTGCAGACGATAAAAAAGCCTTATTACAATTTGATGCCAATCACATTTTTATTTTCAAATTAATATTTAACTTCATGGAGAAAATCAAAATCGTTACAAAAATGTGTGAACACCCCCTGTACAACGAGTGCTAAAAGGATTTATTTTTTCCAAGTACTTCGTACACAATATATGCTGCAAAAAGATTGATTTTTAATTAATCAACTTTCATAAGAGTGACCTACTAACTGGGAATTGTACTTGGACGTGGAGAACTTTGGAAAGGAAACTGTGTAACGAATTCTTAAGGAGGATCTGGTCTTCAAGGGTTTGCCACTAAAAATTAATATTCTACGGTTTTAATATTCAAAATTTTCATATTATTGCGGTATTTCCGCTTAAAAAACAAAAGAAATCAATAAATAATTCCAGATAAAATAGCAAATGCTGCTTGTATGCAAATCGGTTAATTAAAGTCCAAGTTATATGAATGCTTGAAATTCCTGGTGGATAACATAAGGGCTTGCGATCAGTTTAACATTTCGCAAGAGCTTTATGTGAGATTCAGGATGACGAGAGGGTAAATTTCGGTGTTACAGATCCAGCTTTTAGATCCTATGCTTTTGTTCTTCTCAATACTTTAATATAATACACATTCTAAAAAATTGGAGAGAAAATATTTTCGAAAGAAATTTTCTTTTGCACAGACGAACACTGAACTGCAGTTGAAAATCTTCGTTTTATTTGAGAGTGCTGAAGATAATCACATGTTAAAAGGGTGCAAATGAATAAGAATCGTGTATTTGTCTGTCCACGTTTTTTATTTTTTCACAAATATATTATAATCTTTCGAATTTATATGTGTTAATCGAAATGTACAGCATATTTCTGTGAAATACGGTGTATGTAACGCTTGTACCTCTTTTAGTGAGGCACATAACCTGGCTAACCTGTTCTCTTTTCTTGTCGCAAAAAAAACTACTGCAGAGATCCCCTTTCTGTGCCCATCGTTGCTTTCTTACTTGGGTGCTTGAATGCCTCTCTGTGGTCCGGTCTTGCGCTTGAGGAAGCAACGATCGACACAGAAAAGGGACCTCTGACCCCCCGTTTTTGCCATGCAGGGAAGTGTGAACAGCTTGAAGAAAATAGAACTCTGAAGTGTTCTTTTTTTGTGCGTTCTTAGATTCGGGAAATATTAGAATGTACGCACATGATTAGATATTGAAATGCCCTATAGATAGATTTAAAATTGTATGCAATGCATTTATAGATCTTTTATCAGAATCCACTAACGAATTTCCATAATCTCTACTGATCTTAAAAAGCAGCTTTAAAATGGTTTTCCTTTCCTTTTTGCTGTGCAGTATTAAACATTTGTTATTGAAAGTGTTTAGTTGTAAAACCAGTGAGCAGCATGTATGGTTTACCTTCTTATATGACACATTTATTTTAGAATGTACTTTAATGATAAATTATACATGTTTTAACTTTCAGAATTTACGGAAGTAAAATTCTGTTTTATTGCTTTATAGTTTTCTCTGTTGTGTACAGACACATTTTATTACAAATAAATGTATCATAAAGTGATTTTCCGCTTTAAATTCTGGAAGTAAACTGCTTTGTATTATGTATGATTTCTTTTATCTAAATTTAATTTCATACAAATGAAATTTCTTACATTTGGTAGCGAATATAAAATTTCCCCCAAAGCAGGCGATTTTCTTCTTTTTTTTTTTTTTCCAAGTATAACTTGTAAGACCAAGTCCCATCAATATGTATTCATATCAAGGCTGGGAACAGAAGGATATCCTCATCATTGATGAGGATATCCTTCTGTTGGATACCTATTCAATTGTTATTCAATTCCTATTCAATTGTTATTCAATGTTATTCAATACCTATTCAATTCTGTTGGATCAAGGATACCTATGGTTGTATCCTTGCAACCATAGGTTGAACCTGGTTTCAATGGAATGCGGAAAGTGTTAAACTTGATGACAACCCTCACCCTCATTGCGTACCTGAACTCCTTGGTCTTGAAATGAATGATATATGTCACAACTCTCGCGACCGTAGAATTGCGAATGTTAGATCGTCTTTTTCCGAGCGGGTATTTTATTATTCTGAGGCGTTTTGCTTGTTCTCGATCCACTTGCGATAAAAGAAAACATACTCAATAGACCACAATCAAGTTTTCTGGATTAATATAATTTTTAATATTTACAGAGAACTATGTACAAAATGAGGCAACTATGCTTTCCCATCATAGAAAATAAAAAAGTAAATTACACATCACATTTGTTTCCATCGAGAGGAGAGACCCATTTTCCTCTCTCTCTCTCTGCATCCGTTCGAAACTGACCCTTCTTTTTCTGTCGCCCCCTTGTCCAAGCGGGAGCTTGCTGAGTCGGGGGTGACGTCAACTAGGGTCAGGGGTCAGCATCGACCCTCCCTGGTGAAAGCACATAGATAGAATAATACTGTGTGAGAACACGGGTTTCCAAGGGCGCGACAATATAGTTTCACAGTTTAAACTTTAAGATGCTCAGGAAGTTAATTAGTTAATTTTTGATTAGTGATTCATTTTATTCAATTTCATTAATCATTATAGTATAGATGACAACAGACAGTGTTCTGGAGTTGGAGAATGCCTTTGTGGTCAGTGTGTCTGTAACAGGCGTCAAGTAAGTATACTTTTCTGTCTGTGTCAATAAAATGTGACTTTTGTTTGCACCTTGCTTGGAATTAAAAACAAATTTTTCAATGCAAAAGGATTTCCAGAAAGAAGTTTATCAGTTTTACACAGCATACGACCAAACCGAATGATCGAATCCTTCTATTAAATCTGCTACTTCTTCAGTTATTATTTGCAATTGACAACAACAATTGTAGCAACAATTTGCTACACTGACAAGCGGCTGCGAATTTATTTCACCGTAACTCCAGTATGCCTTTGGTGATAAAGCAGTAAAGCGCACCAGGAATCCAAAATGGCGTCAAAAACCAAGGAGGACGGCATGAAGGAAAACTTCAAGGCGTCGTCAACGTCGTTCGTTTAATAAATGTAGGAAAATTGCATCCCCCCCCCCTATAATCGAGGCAGTAGACGCTAAATCCCATAGAAAGTTTGATGCATTGTTTGAAGTAATGTTAGTAGGTGAAAAACTAATTATGCTCGCTTGTTTGTCCAATATAACAATATAACCTCTGAGAGCAGCCTACCTAATAAGTTTACAGCTTTAACCCTTTGAGGCGCAACCCTTTCCCAATGCTGGCACAGCCAGCTGTCGTCAAAAAAGGGTCTCTAGATCTGTGACACGCGATGAACGTTTCGATCGTCTGCCATCTTGCTGGTCGTTAAGTCGAGCGATGGCAACAGCTGCCCTTTTTTCAACATTGGGCAATCTATCCAGCTGTTCTCGCATTCTTCCATTTTTCAGCAGATGTCAGTGCTGTTAAAAATAATCGTGACCCTTTTTTTTTACGGGAAATGACGTGCTGAAAAGTAAAGGATTCTCGTGGAGCTAGGTCACCCGCAACTATTTTTATAGAAATCCAATCTATTCTTCGTGACTGGCAACAGTCAAAACGTCCGCGTTTGGTGTTCCCAGAGCGGGAACACTGCGCGTTAAAGATTACTCTCAAACGATGGATTTTACCACCCATCTATGCCATCATTCCGGCAACGAACTGGGTAGAACCATTAGCATTTTTTTTTTTACAGTTATTTTTCTTTCTTTACAATTTTTGCAGTTACAATAACAGAAATAAGAAAACAAAATTTTGATAAGGAACCAAACAGAAGAAATAAAATGTGGATTTGCAGTGAAAAAAAATTAAAAAGATAAAAACCTTTTTTTTTTTTTTTTACATGTAATTTAAGATTGATAGATTAATAAATTTTGAAGTTGAGAAAAAATAAAACCCTTTTTACGTTTAGAATGAACGATAAAGTATTTATAAATTTAGAGTATAGAATAAAAATTTACATGCCCCTGTGTGATATCGTACATTGCCTAGCATATACAGAAGATAAATATGACATCTTTTTACTCTTATGATTTTCCTATATTAAAGCGTTAAATTTTTAATGCGTTTCTTCATGTTTTAGAACCCCAAAGAGGAGTACTCTGGGAAATATTGTGAATGCAGTAATTTCAGTTGTGATAAAAAAGATGGAAAAATTTGCAGTGGTGAGTTTTTTCTGTCGATTTATTCAATCAAAAGAAAATCTATAGAGTTGAAAAGTTATTAATCTCGAAGACAGACAAGACGATACATACTTTAAAATGTAACTATTTCATAGGAACATGTATGCAGGGGTGTCTAGAAAAGTTTTTGCATTCTCCTGATATGTCACAAACCTATAATAATTTTATTGCAAAAATGCATTAAATGAAGTAATATTTAGCGCTTTCTTGCTGAGAAATTAGTTTATTTGAAATTTATGAAACACAATTTTTATATGATTCTCTGGACACTTAATCAGAGAAAGATTGTTGTTATAATATACAAAACAGACCACACATTTCATCCCTAACTTAGTTTCGAAATTTGCAATTTGAAAAACTATTGTGGCAACCTATAATCTTTTGTAATTAACTGACATTAGTGAATCTATTAAGACTCACATGCTTGCTTAATATTACTGATTAATTTTCAGCGACGTGCATGTATAAGTTTGAATATTTCGTGTTTTAATCTGAACTCAAAATTAAGAGATTTGAAATTGTATAAGCCATCTAGTTTTTTAATAGAAATATTTTAATATATTTTTTTTACTTTTTACTTTTAATTTTTATTTTTTTTTTTTTTTTTTTTTTTTTTTGTAGGTGAGGGGGTTTACGGAGGAATTTTTTTTTGTCTTAAATACCCTTGAAAGAAAAAAAAAGTACTGGATAATAACAGTATGAACCAAGAGATTATACCAATTTATAATTAGCAATTTTAAAAGAATTAATTTGGTTGTGGTAATTCTTTATAAAAATATTTATTTATTGCATTTAGATATTCTTGCGATTTGAAGTCTACTGCCACCATTTGCCAAATGAACGGGAATAAGGGCTTTCCCTGATACTCTGCTCAAAAAGAAAAGTCTAAAGAATAGTACGATTAAACTTGTGGGTGGGGAATTAAAAAGCAGATCGATTGAAATGAAAAAAACAAAAGCAACCCTTAATCCTTTTATTACTAAGGGGCTATGTACATCCCACTAAACTTTTAAAAATTGCAATCTGTACGGTTGAGACAAATGTATATGCCTTTCATCAACAGCAACAACGATTTCGATGCGTGCATCGTTTGTACATTCATAATTTAAGTCTAGTTCCAGTCCTAAATTTATTTTATTTGTGAAATATTTTGACCATCTAGATATAAAATATCGTTGAAAAAGTTTTTTAAGTATCAATGTCAAAGTGTTAAAATATCGTAAAATTGTCTTACCCTGTCTATTGAAAATCATCTATGTATTTCAATCATCCCGATAGAAAGTATTGTTTAAGACGTTTTTGAAAATCGTAGTTAAAGGGTTAAGATATTTTAAAACTGCCTTTAATAAAAAAAATAAATAAAATGTGATTATCTTTTAGATTTTATCTATGATATGAGAACTATGTTTAAATTCATTTTATAAATCATTTTATTCTTTCAGTCACAGGCAGATATAATGCACTCACCTAAAACTAATAAAGAATATATAACGCAGTTAAAATAAAAAGCTATGGTTCGTTTCGGGTGGTACAAAAAGTTCACCCTTCTTCTGTAAAAAGTTCTTCCTCTTCCACAAAGGTACAAAAGGAGAAAACGAAAAATATAAATAAATAAATAAAATAAAAAATAAACAAGAAATTCCCATTTGGAAGTGGCAACTTCTTGTCTTTATTGAAATTTATTTAAGGAAGGAAGGATGTTTAAGTGTTGTGCCAAAGACTCTTTAAGTTACTTTTCTTTATTTTTCAAAGTAATAGAGAAGTTTTAAAGGAAAAATTGAAATTAAGGTTAATATCTAAATCAGTACCGTTGTTAAATATAGTTTAAGTCTTGTTTTAGAAATATAATTGATTACTGTAAATTATTATCAAGCGTTCCTTGCGTGCAGTAAGCTTAAAAAATGCGTACTTATGTTTTTACACTGAACAGACCAAAAATATTCTTTAATATCTGCTGTACTGAAGTACTCAGAACTGACAAATTTGCAGGTGAGGATCATGGAAAGTGCATTTGTGGTGTATGCAGCTGCCGCAAAGGATGGACGGGAGACGATTGTAGCTGTAAGGATAGTATAGAAGATTGTATGGGTGAGGATGGCGTAAGTGTTTTTTCAACAGTACTTCTTTTTCAATAACTATGATATCCATAAAATAATGTATGTGAAACTTCATAGTTTTCATCAGATGAAAAGAATTCGGAAACTATTTGGAAGTTTAACATATAGTGATGAGCCGACAAAAGATCCTTAAAAAATGGCATTGTCAAAATTTGTATTGTTATCGATTTGGAACTAACAGAGTCGATTAAAAACTTTTGCCTATCCAGTTGCGAAATATTTTTATCTATCTCTAAATGAACATTTTAAAAAATATCGGTACTAATAGCGCAGCAACAAGGTCTTAAGAAAATTTCCTAGTCTTCTCTCGATACAGCCTCATGCATTTAATAATGATAATAAAGAAAATATTGATCCTGTGTCTTTGTATCGCTTTGACGACCTTGATGAGTTTCCTGGCAATGGCACGTGTTTGGAGTTGGTTCCTTTTACCGGATGCCACATTTCGAAGCACTTTTAACCATCGAATGAATTTTACTTCTGATTTCAGCAGATTTACTAACGTCTCTTCACAAACCAGCACTAAAGGGTTCTGAAAATTTATAATAACAATAATTCATGTCTTGCAGGGCCGGCCCAAGGGGGGTGCGAATGTAGGCGATCGCCTAAGGACCCGCTCTTATAGAGGCCCCGCTCCAGTTCCATTTTATTGCTATCTCATAAGACATGATAGAGAAGAGGCCCCGCTCTTGCGCTTCGCCTGGGGCCCCGCACGCCCCTCGGGCCGCTCTGTGTCTTGTTATATGTTATTTTCATTAAAACACATTTTTCTATACAAGGAAAATACTTTCAGTTTCACATTGTCGTAAAAAAGGTTGCTTATTACTTACATATTACTATTTAAGAGGTATCTAATGCAAGAAATACTTGCAATATTCTCCAAATTATTTACGACACCAATATCTGAGTAATTGTGAAAAATGAGTTACTTAACTTTTAGGCGTCAATGTACCTTGGGATTAGATTTACGAATCCGATGCATTCTAGCATTTCCGCATATGACGCTGGTTATTCTAGACGTGTATCACTTAGAGATGAGACGAGCTCAGCCCGAGCCCGAGCCCGTGCCCGAACCGGGCTCGGGCTCTGTAATTCACAATTGCATTCGGGCTCGTGAAAAATTTCTATTTTATGGAACATACTTCTTGAAACAGATTTTTAAAAATTGATTCATATGGAAAATAAAAGTACTTAAAAAAAATAGCGGCGCGGGTGCCTAGAAGGCGCGTGAAGCTCTTTGGATATTTCAGAACGGCGGCTTATATCGCTTAGTTAGTCATGAGATCGGACATTATTTCATAAACATAGATATAAAGAATTAGAAAGTGCATTAAAAATGTGCAACTATATTTGTCTTTAATTTGCACAAACGGCAAAATTCATTGTACTCTATCAAAGAATTACTTCTTTGAATTTTATGGAATTTTATTTATCTTTAGCTTAAATTTCGGGCTCGGGCTCCGAGTTAAATAATATTGCTCGGCCTCGGGCGGGCTCGGATTAAAAGTCTTCGGACTCGGGCTTTAAAAAATGAGCCTGAACTCATCTCTAGTATCACTCTCTTCGGATGATTATACATAAAATTACTTGTCAGAATTATTGACAACACTGTCTGATGGTGTTTCCATTCTGATTTTCGGTTCGAGCGAGCAATCCATTTGCTCATCTGAAAAAGTTAGCAAACCTCTCTTTAACTCAGATAATTGGTTGTAAACTTTTCAAACTTGCGTTGGAGACAAATTGTTCTTTTTGCCATAATTGAATCCATTCAAATGAATACAGTGGCCAGGTGACGGGCTTTTATGTATCTTTTATATACCTACATACAGAAACCTTAAATCTGCAAGTCTGCTCGTAATTTGATCTGAAAGTACACGTTCTGTAGGTTCATTTATCATGCATGCTTAATCACGTTACACTTTTCTTTTTTTACAGAAAATATGCAGCGATCGGGGCACTTGCGATTGTGGGAAGTGCAAGTGCGATAAAGATGAAAAATATTTTGGAACACTGTGTGATGACTGTGCTGTAAGTTCAATCAAATGCTTTGAAATATTAAATTTTTGTGAACCTTATTGCCTATTGGACCTAATAATTCAATTTTATTGGAGCATTTATGTGAAACTTAAATGCTGTTATTGAATTGTTTTTCTTTTAGAAACGTTTCAAACTTTTTCTGAACGAACAAGAAAAATGAAGCTTAAATTTTGGTTATCGTACTATTAATTAATGTACAACCAGAAACTTGTTCAAAAATAATAAATGCTCTAACATTTTTTTTTTTTTTTTTTACAAAGAGGATTTACATTTTATTAGATTTAAAACAAGTTGAAAGATCATACGGTAGGAAATGAAAATGAGGATATGCTTACAGGATTTTAAGTTTAGTTTGACACATGAATTATTGTAATCTCAAAGATTCAAACTGCGAATGCATGTATATCTTTTCTTCTAAACAGATTTGTCCTGGCAGGTGTAACGAGCTGAAAGAATGCGTCGAGTGTTGGCTCCAGAATCAGCATGGCTCCAATCAAACCTGTTTATCATGTGACAATAAAGAAGTTCTGTCCGTGGATAAAATTGAAGGTAAATAAAGAAATCTTCACAACGAAAAGCTTTTGGGAGGTTTAGTTACATTGTTGCGCTAGCTCAAGATTGGGTCTCAGCAATGCATTCAAAGTGTCAAACCTGCGAAGAAATGCAGGGTGCAGTGATTATTTATATTCTTTGTTCAGAAGATGTTGTTTTTGAAACGATGGGATGAGTTCAAAGGGAAGATTTACATTCGGTAACACTTTCCTCTCTTTGGTACGCAACTGAAATTGCTCTTGATTGAAAATAACTTTAAAATTTTGCCCTTTTCCAAGAAGTACGAAGGATAAAAACTAACTAAATAAATAAAGCTCTTCTCTGTAGGAAGAACCGGCACTCAGCAATCATTAACGATTGCAGTAACGACTGCCCGAAGTCTACGGGCAGTCATTGTATAAATTGAATTTTACAGTCGTTGACCTGTTTAAAAGAAAACAAAGTTTATATATTAGTGAAGTTTATAAAAGAATGTGCATTATCGAAAATAGTGTAACATTTATAAAAACTGTAAAAGGACAAATGAAGAAAACTTTCATATATTTAGGCTCTAATAAAGTGCGTCAAAAATGCATATACTAATTTGATCGATGAACCCATGTAAAAGCTACCATTAGTACCTTTAAAAGAACTAACTTTTGTAGAGTAGATGAGCAAGCTTGATGAATTTGTTTGGCACCGTAGTTTCTGCAACAGGTTTCTTTGTTAAATATTATGATGTAGCAGCATTTAACGGTTAATCTATTTACTAAAGACTTACGGTTCAAACTTATTTTATTGTGACATTAGTAAAGGAAAATAGGGAAAAGGTTTGACAGTTGTAACAGCTAGAAACTGCTGACCCAGTATCCAAAGTCCGTACTCACTTTTCATTTGATATAATTAGTCCAACACTTAAAAAACGCATCACGTGATGGTCACTTCCAAATTCCTATGAACCACTAATATCAGAGATAGGCTCATAGTAAAATTTGTTAAGACTTATCGACTGAAAAGTTATAAGAAAGTAGTTAAATTGGCGATGTCTTTCTGGCTGCTGCTGTAATGCAGGAAAGAAGAAATTTTGAGTTCTGGATACCCGTCCCTTCAATAATACAACTATGTTACATATTACATTGTATTTTTTTAAATTGCTATGTACTTTTTGAAGATTTGTTATTCATTCTGATAAGAGCATCGAGAACAAACATTCTTTGATTTTGTGCTTCTTTGCTGATACCTTTTGAGTAATAAAAGCCTAAAACATAGCTTAACACAAAATTTCATTCTATAATCCTGATTTAAGCGAATAATAAATGTTTCATCAAACTTTTGACATTCCGATGTTAATGTTTATCTTTTTAGTGATAGACAAAGAAAAACTATGCGCATTCGAGGACAAAGAAAAGTGTCTCTATGCATTTAAATATGCTTTTGATGAAAAAAATGTGCCAATAATATCAATAAAGACGGCTAAAGGTAAGTGTGAACATTTTTTTTTGAAAAATCAACATGTATTATGTACAGTATAACGTATAAATAATATGTTTTATGCATATAAATATTTACCGTTGTAACATAAATCTAAATCATAAAAATTTCCTTTTTTATCAAATTATTAAATTATTAAATACGGTCAAAGTTAAAAAAAAACTTTTTTAAAACAGCGAATAAGAGTAAATATGTTTCGAAAAAGGCAAAAGTTCGTTCTTCTTCACAAACAGAATTACAATTACACCATTTTAAACTAAGATTATGCATAACTAAAGTGGAAGAAAAAATGTAGATATCTGGCTGGTAGCCAAAAAAATATTTCGGCTGATGAGGTGGGGGAAAGGTTGAAAAAAAAAAAAAAAAAACCACGAAAATTTTTCACAAAGTGGCTTTATTTATATGAGGTTTTTAAACATAAATCTAAATTTCATGGGGAGGGGGGGGGATAGCCCCTTTCGAAACTGCATTACTGGTGTTCTAAATATAAACGCTTAATATAACAAAATTTTAAGAAAACAACAAATGTCACTTAGCTGTTGAATTGCATGAAATATTAACGAACTATATCTTGTTCAAATAAAATAACTCGTGCTTTTTTCAACAAGATATGCATTTTTAGGAGTGGTAAATATGCATGATTTACTGCATTTCTAGAAAAGAAAAATTGAACATAGTCTCACTTAAGGGCTCAAGCCAATCTTAACGTGCTTTTAACCCTTTGAGGCGAAACCCTTTCCTAATGCTGAAAAAAAGGGCAGCCGTTGCCACCGCTCGACTTAACTACCAGCAAGATGGCGGACGATCGAAACGTTCATCGCGTGCCACAGATCTAGAGACCCTTTTTTGACGCAGCTGGCTGTGCGGCACAGCACAACGTAGTTATTCAACGGGCACAGCCAGCTGCGTCAAAAAAGGGTCTCTAGATCTGTGACACGCGATGAACGTTTCGATCGTCCGCCATCTTGCTGGTCGTTAAGTGGAGCGATGGCAACGGCTGCCCTTTTTTCAGCATGGGGCAATCTATCCAGCTGTTCTCGCATTCTTCCATTTTTCAGCAGATGTTAGTGCTGTTTAAAAAGAATCGTGACAATTTTTTTACGGGAAATGGCGTGCTAAAAAGTAAAGGATTCTCGTGGAGCTATGTGACCCGCAACTATTTTTATAGAAATCAGATCTCTTCTTCGTGACTGTTGCCAGTCACGAAGAAGAGATCTGATTTCAGAGTTTGGTGTTCCCAGAGCGGGAACACTGCGCGTTAAAGGGTTAACCTTTTAAATATTTTGCACCTAATAATTACGTTTGTCGATTTCCTTTCATTAATCGAAATTTTTAAAAGAGTTCTATAATATGTTTGCATGATTGTTAATTTTAGAATGCCCCGAAGCCTTGCCTGTAGTGGCCATCGTATCTGGAGTTTCGGGCGGGGTAGTCGCATTCGGCCTTTTTCTTCTGATGTTATGGAAAATACTAACAACCGTCCACGACCGGAGAGAGCTGGCTAAATTTGAAAAGGAAAAACTAAAAGCTAAATGGAATCAGGTGAGTGTTGATGTTTGTTGGTCGCTGCAAAAAAAAGAAATAATTTGAGCTTCAGTTTCGAACTAAGAGTTTCCTTCACATACCCCATAAAAAGTATTGCAAGTTACATTTAGCGATGAACTATGAAATGTTAAACCAGGAATGTAAAATGCTGAAGGATGGCTGTATCTGGGGGGCTCACTGTAACTTCACAGTCCTCGACCTATAGATTAAACAATACGTAAACATGAAATTATATAATTAGAAATATATAATAAAATACATTGGTGTGCAAAACTTGAGCAACAATGTAAATTTTAATCAGATAGCCATGAAATTACAGAAAAGGGCTTCTTACGATCGGTGCAGTAAACACGCAATTCAGTAGAAAGGCATGCGTATGCAAATGTCAGGAACGAATGTTAACAGGCGACGTGAATGCAGTGCCGGATCTAGGGGTGGGCAAGCCGGGGCCCCTGCCCCGGGCGCTGCTTGCAGAGGGGCGTCAAATCGTCTCTGAGAGAAAGAAAACTTGACAAAAAAATAGGATGGAGGGCGCCGAAAAGGTATGTTGCCCCGGGCGCCAGTTCTGCTCGGTCCGCCACTGCGTGAATGTACGCAAATCGCGTGCGGTCTGCGCGCAACTCAACACTTCTAAAAAAGGAAGGAGAGATGCGATTAAAGACATTAGCTGCAAGTGCAAGGGAGTTCTTTCGTGAAATATGGCTAGAAGAAATCACATGGACGACTTCACACGTGGAAGAATGATAGGAAAATGTGGAGGAGTGGCGTAGTGTGACTAGTGTTCGGAATCAACAAAAGTGTCGTTTCGCGCTTGTAAAGTTTTCGAAACCGCAGGTACAACTGTTGTTAGAAAGGTTGGTGGTGGCCGCCCCAGGAAAACAACTGCAGTGGATGACCGATATATCGTCCTGCAGGCGAAAAGAGCCCGAAACCAGCAAGTAGAGCCATTGCTAGGCAACTGTGTACAGCAACTGAGAGACAAGTGTTGCGGTTTACTGTGTCGAGAACGCCTTCACTCAGGTGGCCTATTCGCCGGCCGTTTTGAACGCTGCATCCCTTTGATAGTTGGCCATCGGTGCCACCGTTTAGAGTGGTGCAAGGATCACAAAAACTGGGCATCTCATCAATGCAGTCTTGTCCTCTTTACAGATGAGAGTCGTTTTAGTGCTCCAAGCGATTCTCAACGCCAGTTGACTTGGAGAGTGGTCCGTACGTAGTTTCATACCAGTAACATCACGGAAAGAGACCGTTACGGAGGTCCCGGAGTTCTCGTCTTGGAGGGGGGGCATTATGCTGAATGTAAGGCGACCATATTTCTAAACAGTATTTTGAGGACAAATCAAGCATTGTCCTCGAATCCAAGGAAAACTTGGGGACACTAGAAAATATTTTTGGGGACTTATTCGAGGACACAACATATTACCATGTATACCCATACTTTAAATCTTGACTGACTTCGATACTTAAAAATGAACTCTAATAGCTCTTTATATCAATTGTGTATTCTTATTTCTAATAAATTAATGGAAGTATTTCATTCATTTATAAATATTTATTTAAACCAGAAATATGAAAGGAACATCATGTTGAAATATTGCAATTTATTCAAAATTTAACTCTTGGAATAGTATTTGTATTTTTCAGAAGACATTGCTTTTTACATTGGATCATTTGTAAATTGGATCATTGGGAAAAAAAGTACAAATCTTTAAATTTGGGGACATTTGGAGACAAAGTATTTTTGAGGACAAAATGCAAAAAAAGATCTATATTTGGGGACTGTCCTCGGATTTCGAGGACGTACGGTCACCTTATGCTGAATGGGTGGACTGCGCTCCACATTTTCGACAGACAAATCTTTAAATTTGGGGACATTTGGGGACAAAGTATTTTTGAGGACAAAATGCAAAAAAGATCTATATTTGGGGGACTGTCCTCGGATTTCGAGGACGTACGGTCACCTTATGCTGAATGAGTGGACTGAGCTCCACATTTTCGACAGAGGTTCTGTAACCGGAGATCGATATTGTCAGGAGATGATTCTTCCCCATGTGCGTCTGTTCCGGGGTTCCATTGCAGCAGACTCAGGGCCGCCCCTTACGGTTGTGCAGGTTGTGCGTCGCACAAGGGCGCCTTGGTGCTAGGGGCGACAAACGGAGGCAAGACAGACAAGAAATTTTGTAAATGAAGCTAATATTGTTAAGGTGCGATTTTAATGATTCTGTTTTCATATCACCAAAAGTGGGACTTTAAGTCCTATAAAGAATTATTTTTAGCAGGGCCGTAGCTAAAGGTTTGGCGGGACTCAGGGGCGGCCCGACACGGTAAGTGAGGTAAGCATAGTATCGGGCGCCATATTCGAAGGGACACCATTTCGAACTCAAAAACGGGAGAAGAACTTGATCAAGAGAATAAAACGGGGCGCCTTTTTTACTTTTGCAGGGGGTCGACACGTACCCTAGGGCCACCCTTAGCGACACAAGATCAGCTGGATCACAAAAATTGTAGGCAGAGTTTCACTGTTTTATGTTTTATTTGCTTTTTTTCAAAATAGCACATCTGTAAGAAGAATAGGTAGGATTTTGTTAAGTACAATAATTATGAGGGAATTAAAATTTATTATTGAAGTTGTTCAAGAAGTAGTGGAAGGGGGCGCAATTTGGAGTGTTCTGCCAGAGATGCAAAACCACCTATCTACTCTCCTAGTTTTTATCCCTGAAAAAGACTGTTTTCTATATTATTCTCGACCAGTGTCGCAACTGGAGATTGTGTCAAACGGGACAAACCTCAATTTTACACCCTCTTCTTACAATTTTCGTGCTCCCGGCGTCCGGGGCATGTGCCCCTTTTGCCATACCTGGATTTGAATACCATCCTCCTTGGAAATTATTCTGCCGAAGATCATGGGCTCTGAGCATGAATTATTTTATTTTAATGAAATGAAGTTCTGCACCATTTTTTTTTCTATTGGGCGAGGGGGGGGGGCGAAGTAAAATGTGTAAACTGGAAAGAACACTTTACAAAGGACAGGCCTAGAAGGCGCAAACCTGTTAGAGATATAAGTTCATGTATACAAGGCACATTCAAAATTTACAGACAAAGTTTTTTTCATGGAACTTCCCAGTCTACCTACCTCAAATTATTGCAAAGCTGCTTTCATTACTGGATCACATATAGTTTTACTAATAGTACTGGTCAAGGTTTATGTGATTTCATACAGACATACCTTAATTCACTGAACATCAATATTTTAGATTTAAGGGGCCAAGCCTATGACAACGGTGCAAATATGAAAGGAAAGCATAAAGGACTACAACAAAAACAAAGAAATAAATCCACGGGCTTTTTTTATTCCATTAGCTGCCCATACATTAAACCTGGTTGTTAATGATGCAGACAAAGTGACATTTGAAACAGTAAACTTTTTTAGCGTAATATAAGAACTGTATAGTAATTATTTTTCAAGCTTTGTTAAACGATGGGCTATAATCAAAATATGTTAGAAATTTAAATTTAAAGCCACTGTTCACAACTAGATGGGAAAGTAGAATAGAGGCAATTAAACCTCTTAAGAATAACCTCAAAGAAATTTAACAAGCTCTTTTAGAGATAGCGGAAGATAACTCCAAAGACATCGAAAGTAGGGTACAAGCAGATAATTTAATAACGAAATTATTTTCATTTAAATTTATTTGTTCAATTAACATATGGTACGAAATTTTAAGCCATATTAATGTAATAAGCAAGATGACGCAAGATCCCACATATTGCATTCAAACCGTCATACAAAGTCTTGATTCTATTTTACAGTATTTCAAAGAACAACGGAGTGATGAAATGTTTGAAAATTTCATATCGTCTTCAATGAAAATAGCAACTGACCTAAATGTTGAAAGCTCTTTTCCCGAAATTCGAAGAAGAAATAGGAAAAGAATGTTTGAATATGAAGCACCAGATGAAACTATTAACGATGGAAAAGAAAATTTTAAAGTGAATTTCTTTTTCACAATTTTAGATACCGCAATTGCATCAATTACAGAAAGGTTCCTATTGATCAAAGTATACAATGACGATTTTAAACTCATTCACAATATAAATAAGCTTAATGAATTTGAAGATTTATTAAATATTTGTCAGAGTTTGCATCTGTGACGAAAAAAATTCTGAAAGCGATATTGATGTGAAAACCTTGTTTGAAGAACTGAAATTGCTTCAACGATATTAAAGACAATATGACTCCAACTTATGTACTTGATTATTTATATAAGCATGTTTTAACAGAAACCTTTCCAAATGTCACTGTGGTACTGAGAATTTATTTGACGTTACCAGAATCTGTAGCCTCAGGGGAAAGAATTTTTTCGAAATTAAAAATAATAAAAAACTATTTACGCTCAACTATGTCTGAAGAACGACTTACAGACTTATCAAAGACTTCGATTGAAAACGAAATTTTGAATAAATTAGATATAAAAAACTTAATTAAGAATTTTGTTGCAATGAAAGCACGAAAAGCAAAAATTTAGTTTTAACACCAGTTTTTTATGATATTAGTAAAAAATTTATTTAATTTTAATGTGCTTCTTTTTTAAGTACTTGATAATTTTAATGTGATAGGTAACATGTTACATGTAATGCTACGAATATTTGTTTTTGTTTTCTATTTATTGATAGTATAAGCAAATGTTACTTACGTTATAGGCATATATACGGAAATTTTAGCTATACATTTATATGAAAATTTAAAACAAATCTTAATTTTAGGAGACGGGGGGGGGGCGCCAAAAAAGTAGTTGCACAAAGGCACAATCCACCCTAGGAGCGGCCCTGAGCAGACTTCATCTTTATGGATCACAATGCACGGCCACACCGGACTCCTGCTGTTCAGGGGCTACTGGAAAGTGAAGATATCACTGGAATGGATGGGCCAGCGTACTCCCCTGATTTAAATCCCATAGAACATGAGTGGAATGCTTTGGGGAGACGCCTTGAGGCACGGTTACATCGTCCGGGAACACCCACAACTGAAACAGATGCTGATTGTGAAATGGACACTCTTACCTCAAGAACTGTTGATCTGTTGAACTGTTGAACGGTCAATCTGGTGCTGAATATGGAGAGACGGTGAGAAGCAACCATTGCAGTAAGGGGAGAGCATATCCTATACTAAGGAACATCTGCTTTTTGTTCTTCCTCTTGTACAGACAATCATGTGTAACGATGCTATGAGTTAAATGAAGCCTTTTTAAAATTCTATACTGTTTGCATTGTATTCATTTTCACGCAACTATGCTGTGACTTCTCGTGGAATTATGGCAAAAAGAACATCTGTTGCTTAAGTTTTGCACACCAGTGTAAATTATACAAATAAAGTAGAAAAATTATAGGAATTATACCATTTTTTAAGATTACTTATATAAGTTATTGAATGAAAATGTAGAAATATTTAGTGATTTGAGGGCTAAAAAAAAAAAGAATAATTCATTCAAATTGAAAGTCCATTGTTCTCTCCTTTGTAAGTTTCAATGTGATGATTTAATTGTATTTTTCTTCAGGCTGCTTCCTCATATCTATAAGTGCAACCTTCTCAATCGATTTCAGAGACAAATTGCTCAATCAAACTTGCCCATTTGCAGTGTCAAAGCAGATAAAAGCATAAAAGCTATCTCACTGTCTCAGCGAAGTCTTGAGCTATGTTGATATGCAGCTCTTATCATGTGCCTCACTTACCACTGTCACCGCAAGGTGGACAAAAGTATCCGTTGACTCTTCGCGAAGATCTCATGAGAAATGTTCGAGAGAGATAATTTCTTTTCAGAGATCTTTATTTTCACTTATTCGAAAGATCGAACTATGTCAATTCCAGAGTGCTAGGCTAATATTTGTATGAAAATTGATATTTGTCCGATTTAGCAGCTAGCCAAGCTAGCCCCGAGGAATGCAACTGGTGAAACTACATGTATGTAATTTGGGAAAAGAAGTTCGTTAAGTTTTTAAATGCTTGGTGTAATTAAAAACATCCAAAAATCCTGACGTCAAAAGCAAATAAACATAACTGTATTAAATATATATAAAATTAATAAAAATCTATAAGTACATTTCAAGAGGTACAGAAGTTCTCCGTATGACAGAGCTAAAACGTTTGTCAATCCATCTACGTTAGGACCTATGAATGGTTCTGGCTTTAAGACTATTTTGATGCTGACGATGGGAAGACAAACTTTTCTGTGCCTCTTGAAACACACAATTACTTGGCATAATTTTCCTCCTGGGTAAGACTTTCTTCCTGTTATTTGAGAATTTCTTATTGCAATAATTCGTCAGTACTTCGTCAGTAACAGTGTATTACAGTAATTCGTCAAAAATCATTGACCTTTTTGTTTTTTGAATATGCGAATAATTTTTTAAACACGATAAGACGGCCATTCTTTTCCTTTTAGGATGACAATCCCCTTTACGTTGGAGCGACATCGACGTTTCAAAATCCAGCTACGGTGAATAAAGTCAGAGAGCTGGATCCACAATAAACAAGTGTGAGTTTTTTTTTATAAGGGACAGCTACTTTAAATGCCCAAAATTATTTGGATTTTATCTCATAATAGTTACTTTATTCAAAAGATGATACAACCTTTTCTGTATGACATTATTTATGAGATAAAAGGAAATGTAACGCAAGTTGGCAGCATGCTGTAGAGCTGCAACTATGTTGACACTAAAAGCATAAAAGAGGCAGAAAAGAAATGTACAGAATTTAATTTAGAAACTCGAAGAGCCAGAAAAATGCTCAACAGTTCTCAGTTTGAGGAAATAAAAGAAAACGAAGGCAATGTGCATGAAAGCGGAAAATTTTAAATCGAAAAGTTCATAAAGAGAAATAAAATCAAATTTTTATGTTGCATAGTAAAAAAATATATACATGGATATAATTATTAAAATAACTTCAAATAATGTACTTTACCAATATTCGTGCCTTTATATCCTAAAAATGTATCTTTTGTTAAGGTATGTACATATTTTTTCATATTTACAATTGTCGAGCTTTTCTTTAGATTGATGTTTCTTAAGCCATATTAAAACATATTTTGGGTTAATCATTTTAAATACTCAGTAAAATTATTTTTAAATAGTGAATGTTTCAAAAGAAAATGTTTTTAATTTTTAAAAATTAAATTTATGTTCCAAAACTACAATTTGAACTTTAATTGGCGTTTTCTCAAAACACTGTTTTTCAAGTTTGCGCGCATGATATTTTAAAAACTATTTAAGATATCGACTTGAAATTTTTCTCAGGCATTTATTTTAATATAATGAACAAAATGAACTAAAATGAAATGGTTGTGTATCATAGAAAAAAAGTTATGATTGTAAAACTATCAAAATTTTTATGATAATTTAAACTTTTAGATTAAATATTTTTTTTAAATTTAAATTATGAAAATAATTAAACCATTTTAGTTTAGATTGTTAATTATAATGTTTTGTTTAATTTAGAAAAAAATTATGAGGATCAAAGGAATTCTAATTGAGATATCTTGCGCGCAGTGGGAAAGTACACTTGAATTGTTTTTACAATATTGTGTGGTAAAATAATAATTTTTAAATTATCACCTTTATAATAAACTACAATAATATTTTTAATCAATAGAGTAATGTCATAGTAGTTAACTGAAAAAAAATTGTGTTTCTGCATGCATTCATTATTTTTTTTTTAATTATGAAAGTTGAACTAAAATTTCTACATTTTCCCATTCTTAAAAGTAGGCTGTCCCCTTAAAAGATCTTGAAACATTGTTATGAACAAGCAAGCTTTTGTTTGGCAAGGAACAGCATTTGTATGCATATGTATATATACTATAGCTTGCATTTAGACTGATTGTTAATCATGCAGTGCTATACGTCCTGTTATACAATTTAGAAGCTGTTAATGTGGAATCAAATTGATCCGAACTACCCAATATCATGTGTGAAGAAGAATAAAGACAGCTGTGGACAAATCAAGATAACTAAAAAATGGTGTTTCATATATTGAAATAACCGCTTTGCCGCATATTAGAAGCATTCAAGTATGTATTAATATTATTATCGCACGGCCAGTTTTGTTTGTTTGTTTGTTTGTTTTATTCTACAATTTTATTTGTTTCGAACGATTTTTAATTTATAACTTGTACAGAAATTTTTGTATACAGTAAATGTGCGACAAAATGCTATGTGTTCAACCGCACTATTGTGAGTAATTCAAATATTCCGCGATGAATTTTATGGGTACTCTTGTAAAATAAAAATAAGCAATAAAAGCCAATAACTTGATCATTGAATACCAAAAAATAAAAAAGTAAAATAATTAATATAAAAGAGTGAAAAAATTTCCTCATACTTCCCATAAATTTCTTATCAGATCTTCAAATCCATTTCGCTGTAGACGTCCCTTTAAATGAATTAACATTTCCGAGTAATTTTATAGAATAATGCTGATTTATAAAATCAAACAATATTTTCATTCTAGAATGATACTGTTCTTTTTTTTTAACTAAAAAAGAGAGCTCGAATTGTATGGTAAAGGTTGTATTGTTTAATCTCTATGTATATCTACCATTACTCGTGTTTTACTAAATAATTCTGCTATTTCTCTTTACCCTTGGATTAGAGTTTTTGGAATCATAAGATATCTAGGAGACTGTTCCAGCTTTTTAGCAGAAAATCGCAGCCCCAGACAAAACTTTCTAACCATACGTTGATCCTTTCCCATTGATCTTTTGGTTCTTTCAGTTTTTCTACTGTCCTGTTCATATTACATATCTTAATCCGTCATCCATCGCTCATGCGAAAATCGAAGCAATCATTCTCTTATTGAAGAAATTACACTTTATCAAAGATCAGTCTGCGTCTTCGAGTCATCATATTTACAGTTTTATATTGATTTTCATATCGATGATAAATTTATAAATCCATATACAGCAACAATATGTAAATATATCAACTATGAGTGTTCAATCAATACATTTATTTCGCGAGTTTGTTAAAAGTGCATCATAACACAAACACATACTTCGATATATGAGGTTGTCAGAATTATGAATTTTTACGAAAAAACACACATAAAAATAATAAATACATTTGTAATAACAATTGTTCATTTCAATTACAAAAAGAAAAAAAAACGAGAACAGATCGCACGATTAATAAATAGCCATGCAACGCTTGCTTAAGAACGTGGAAGTCCTTTTCCCCCATGAACCCATCTTCTAGTGCATTTCTCCCTGTGCGCGCCCCTGTCAAACTGGAAAGTAGAAAAGTCTGAGTTCATGTATGGGGATTCGATCTGCTCCTCCTATCCGCACGTGGCACTTCCCTAAGAGCGTGGAGAGGTTCTCCACGCGCTTAGGGTTTCCATTTTACGGTGGCTTACCAGCGTGTGATTAAATTCAACTCTTTTGGCTTTATTTTTCTTTATTTCATTTAATTTAATCAATTGGGATCAGTGTTCGTCTGTCCAGTCTCAGAGTTTTCCACGAGATGCTGGGCAGGGAGGATTAAAGTGCTCTCGGGCGATTTGGCGTGCAGTCAGACTCTTTTGGCAAGAGTCGTTTCTCCCGCTGTTATACACTGCACGCTAGGGGTTGCCGCCCGCAAGTTGATCCGCGAAAAAGAATAGAGTTAAAAATTCCATGTTCTTTTCTTAATATTTTATGATTTTATTTGTTTATTAATTGTTCTAAATATATATTTTAATACATTTAAAATTGCAGTCTAAAATTACAAATCTAAAATTTTTATTCATATTTAAATGCATGCATTTAAATATGAATAAAAAATTTTAGATTTGAAGGTAATATGTTACGGAAATAAAAAAGAAGCAGTGGACAGTTAAAAAGCAATCATCATTTGGCTTTTGTATAAAATTTACATACGATTATAGAAAACCTTTCTTTATTAAATGTTTAGTCCGCGGTTTTAGCAATTTATACATATGGATTATAGATGCAGATAAACTCTTCCGGTTTAAACCTATATGTTCCCATGGATGCAGATTGAAGCGAGGACGAAAATTGCATTACTGATTCTTGTAGGATACGGAAAGATTAATATGGGCTAGCAATAATGTGTGTAACAAGAAAGAATAATAACCGTTCGTCTTTGTAACGCTAAGAAAGTAAATGTTACACTTTGTGTAAAGTTCATTTACATATAATCTATACTTATAAAATGCTAAATTCTTTTAACCAAACACAAACTACTAATTCAATGAAAGAAAAAACTAATGGGTATTCAAGTACGATTTTTTAAGACTTTTTTTTTTTTACCATTTTGTTTCAGTGAAAAATTAATAAGGTATATAGCTAAAAACTTTAAATTAAATGAGAAAGCAAATTCTAGATAATTTTTTTACTGTTGACTTTGTTTTAAACCGCAAAAGATTTATTATTTGTTTTAAATACAACTTACTGTAATTCAGTCAAAACATTGTCTATGTATAAAGACAGGGGAAAAAAAAAAAAAAAAAATTGAACGGTGAAATCTGGAAATTTCTTGTATTGTCAATGACATTTTGTCTTTTTTTTTTTTTTTGGTCTTTTTTTTCCAATGGCAAAGGCAAGACAAGGGAAAGAAGTAAAACATTCAGAAAAAATAAAAAGATAACAAGAAAACTGTAAATAGCTGCGAGTTAAAATTTTATGCTCAAACGTTGAATTTTCCATTTCAAAAGTGCTCCGTGACTTAAAATGTTTGACCACCTCTGACATAAATCATATTTTCCATTCTTGTTATTCCATAAATAAATGTGTGCTTTTTTAAAGCCCACCCCCTCCCCCTCTAACACCTTACTTCTATTCCATAGCAGTGACAAAAATAACCACTGCTATGAAATGCTGTATGTAAATATACAGCAACATTAAATACATTCAAATATATTTGTAGAGCAATCAATATATAAATAAAATCATAAAATATTAGGAAAAAGAACAGAACATGGAATTTCTAAAGCGCGATTTCTCATTTTAATAAACAAATAAATCTCATAAAATATTAGGATAAGAACATGGAATTTCTAACTCTACTCTTGTTCGCGGATCAACTTGCGGGCGGCAACCCCTAGCGTGCAGTGTATAAGAGCGGGAGAAACGACTCTTGCCAAAGGAGTCTGACTGCACGCCAAATCGCCAGAGAGCACTTTAATCCTCCCTGCCCAGCGTCTCGTGAGTTTTCCAAGGGTTTACATCCGCTCCACGCGGACGACTTATGACCACTTTTTCGCTATCGCTATCTATGGTCCGATTAAGCGGAATTTTGATCCAATTAAGCGGCTGGTCCGATTAACCGGAATGTACTGTATTTGAGACACCAACATTTATGATTTTGAAGAGGAAATGAAATAATCGATGTAACGATTCCTTGACTTTTTGTTCACTGTTTTTACTCTCCAGCAAGAAAATGTGTAAAATTTAGAATATGCAAAATGTTAAATTTGCACTTTTTAGCTTTCTTTTATATCTTTATCATTTATTCTTCAACATGTGTTACCTGCAGTTTATTTATGTGCATATAAGCTACTTGGAAAAATCAGATTTGTTATAAATGGCATTTGTAAAAAGCAATTATTTTTATCAAACTGTTTGTTACGTATAGTATTTCAGTGATGTTTCGATTGAGAATAAAGATTTACTTAATTTTATTAGCGTTACTTCTTTTCTATTATTTTCTGACATTTCAGTGCAAGGGTGCTGGCAAGTCAGGTTTTATTTATGGAATGCTATCTGGTGTTTTTATTTAAAGAATCATCAAGTGGCTTTTCCTGTACTACTAAGCTAAAGAAAAAGTTTACCTGTAGTGCATTACCACCTACATTTTCAGCTTATGAAAGCACACATGCATCACTAAGAATTTTTCAGCTTTAAATCTTTTAAGCATCTAAGTACTATTTAGAACTTATGTATTTCTAACAACAAAAATCTAAAACCTTTTATCGATAAGGATTTTTTAAAAATTTTATTTTAAAATAGAGTAAACTAAATTATTGTTCAAATTAAGCTTTTGCCCTTCTCCAAGGCACTCAGAGGGTTAATACAAATGTCCGAAATAAATAAATATATATATATATATATATATATATATATATATATATATATATATATATATATATATATATATATATATATATATATATATATATATATATATATATATCAGTGGCGGCTCGTGGGTTATTTAAATGGAGGTTCACAAAATTAATTTCGAAAATTAAATATGCAGATACGACTCACCCAGGGGCGTAGCCAGAAATTTTTCATGGGGGGGGGGTTACAACTACTACAAGTCATATATATGTATACGTGTGTGTGATAATGTAGTGAAGAATATACATTTTGTATTGCAAAAAATTTCTCATGGGGAGTTTATGACCCCCCTAACCGCCCCCCCTTGACTACGCTGTGCCGCACAGCCATCTGCTTCAAAAAAGGGTCTCTAGATCTGTGGCACGCGATGAACGTTTCGATCTTCCGCCCTCTTGCTGGTAGTGAAGTCGAGCGATGGCAAAGGCTGCCCTTTTTTCAGCATTGGGAAAGGGTTAAAGAGGAGGCAAAGCTTGAAATTGGAGGAACCGCGAATATCCCCAAAAGCCCGAATGTATTGTTATTTAAATAAGCTTTTAAATTATCATACTGCCAAACACAGAGCCAAATTTTCATATCTTTAAGATTTTCTCAGTGGTAGTTATTTATTCATAAAGTTCTTTCGCGGTATTAGAAAATTGCTTCTATAAGTTTAAGCGGGTATTGAAAATTTTAGGTTAGAATTTTATTCTATTACTATCATACAGGTAAAATATTCACGAGACTTTGTAACAGAGCTTAGTAGTAATAAATGCCGTTAATCTGTCGTGGTCGCTTTAAACTCTAAATTCAGATTCTCAATAGTGGGGCGATAGTGATTTTACTGTGAATCCAAAGCTCAAAAATTAAAAAAGTATCTCATAATTTACTTAACTTATATTGCAACACTATGGAAGCTTAGTCACTGTCTTGTAAGGAAGTTGCAGCGATTTCTGTTTTTACAATTTTGGATTTGAGCAGTAAATTATTATCCAATAGTCAATATCTTTGCTTTAATTTTAAGCTTAAACTTTCTTAGTTGCATGCATATAATATCCTTTAATCTATTAATAAATGCTGTGCAACTTTTGAGTTTGATCGTAAAATCTTTTGGTGACAGTCAGACAGTGCCCCCCCATTGCATGTAAACCTATGACTCGTGGAGGTGCAGAAAGAGCAATAACACATTTATCATTTCCAGTAGATTTCCAATCTTATTTTTAAAAAATATTAATAAAATGAACTTTAGTAGCATTTTGTTATCGGTTATTGTTTCATCTGATATTACTTTCAATTCATCAAGCATTATTCAACAAAAAATTCTGCAGCTGATAAAGGTGTTTCATCATTATGGCTATTGTTAAGTCTTCTCATTTGAAAACTTGCTTTCAGGTCTTCTATGTTGACTGTCTTAACCTATATTTAATCATACTAATATAATAATGAGCAGTCATAAGGTATATCTCATTCTGTATGTGTCTTACTCATTGTCCCACTGTACCTGAGCCCCTGTCCCATTGTCCCTCGCAAAGGGGCACAGTGTGACAACTTGAGTACATTTTGAAAATTGACTTTTTTTCAAGGAATGAAATAAGGACGAATTCTGAAAAAAATTACAACGAAAATTAAAAGTCCTCAAAATATTGTTCTTTATTTAATTTTTTAATTTTAAATAAAAGGTAGGAAATTATCATAAAACAAGTACATTGCCCCTTTGCCCCCCCCCTCCCTCTGTCCTAATTAGTGGCAGACCCAAAAAAGAGGAAAAGCGGGAGATGGGAAATTTCCCCCTCTATCCTCTTGAGCGCACTTGAACCTGCTTGCCGAATTATTAGGGAATTTAACCCACCATTGAACTAAAGTTCAATGAATTCGCTTTCATCATTGAAAAGAAGCAGATGAGACCTATCTATCGGCGTGTATTTCGACCCGCTGAATCCGAATTTTAAGTCAGTTGCACCGCTAAGTTAAGCCGTACACCGCTAAGTTAAGCCGTACAGCCGTTTTAAACTGCAGTTTAAAATCTGAGAAAATCGCTCTCCTCATTCTGTTTATACACTTTTTTTAGAGATATTACAATTTTTTGCATTTTCAGATTTTGTACTTATATTTTACGCATAAAAAAAAAAATACAAGAAACGTATTTAATCATGTTTTATGGTTTTTTTTTTCAATTTTTTTAACTGTAACTTTTGCCATTTTATCGATTTTTTGCGATTTTTTGAGAGTTTGAGGGATTCTAAGTCAAATATGTTTTAGATTCGGATTAAGCAAATCAAATTATATAAAAGTCCTCTTTGATTTGGGTCAACTAATTTTTTTTCATTAATACAATGACGATTTTTTGTTTTGCTATTTTTAACATTTTTCAGGGTTTTTTTTTTTTTTTTTTTTTTTTTTTTCAATTTTTCGAGATTTAGAACGGTTTATATCTAAATACACTTTGAATTTGTATTCAGCGGATCGAAATACATAAGAATTATGCTTGGTGTAGATTCATAAATTTTTTAAATTACCATTTATCTAATTTACGCTATTTTTTCAATTTACTCGATACTCGAGGGTGTACGGCTTTAACTGACTTAAAATTCGGGTTCAGCGGGTCGAAATACATGCCGGTAGATAGGTGGCGTCCGATGTAACTTTTTTTTTTTTTGTGTGTGTGTGTGCCGGTGTAATGATGATGAAAGAATGAACCATCTGCGATAAAATGCCTTGCCATATTTACCTCTGGATTTGCAACTTCTAATCCAGGGCTGATGCAATGAATCTGCTGAATAACAAGAGAGACCTTGAAAGATCCCTCCTGCCTGAGAATGAATCACAACTATTCTAACAATAATATGAGGATTTTTTTTTTTTTTTTACTTACTTCATTTCATCTTGTAAATAAACCTACAGACAGAAACAAGATATTAAAATAGGAAAGGCAAGAAAAAACTCATTACGACATATGTCTAAGCGCAATTTTTGGCATCCCTGTTCAGGTGCAACTAAACAAAACATCAAAAGGCGGCTAAGCACTCTTCCAGTCGGTTGCCAAAATTCGTAACTACGTGACTTAATCCTTGGCAAAGGTTTCGAGTTTGATGAATGATTCCACAAGTGGGCAATGAGATTTTAAAGATTATATTGTTTTTTAAGAGGCTCCGTGACTTTTGACTTATTGACGCCACATAGCGGGTATTTTATTTGGTATAACACACACATGACACCCGATGTTAATTTTGTTTTGAGTTTCAGGTGTGTAGCTTGTCTTATGTTTTATGTTCTGTTTCTTGAAATTCCTAAAGGATCCCATGGCTGCACTGTCCAACTGGACTGTTACGATACTAGTGTCAATGTCATTTCAAGGTCGATGTAAGACAAAATAGGGAACACTTCACGGACAAGCATTCTCCTAAGCATCTTTAGCATCCTAACAGTGGAGTTACATATTGATGCAATCACAAATCGTTAGCTAACAGTTTGGTTTCCAGTTTTCACTGCAGAGCAACGAGCTTTGATACTTGAGTAAACGAGGTTCACTAAATTGAACAGGTCAGTGAAATGCAATGGTTTATATTGAAAATTTCAAAGTTAGGAAAAAAATAAATATGTAGATAGCTTTCAAAAGATAAAAATTACAAAAAAAAAGAAAAAAAATGTGGAGAAAACTTTAAACTCCAAACATGCATATAAACAGGTTGTTTCTAGGACGCAATGCATCCCTTATATGTTCCGATTTTTTGGGAAGTTCCTGTATATGGCGAATACTTTGTAGAAATTCCCTTATAAATTTTTACTGATCTGCAGCTTTGAGATTATTCAAACACTTTTCAAGTTCCAATTAATTGAAGAATTCCATTTGCAATTCTTTTGCTACTGCAATAGAGACGTATTTTTAAATTTTCAGAAAAGTGGGGAAGCAATTTTCTGGAAACTGACATTGATAACAATTTAGTATGAATTTGATATGAATTTCATTCGCAAATAAAAACCGAAATAAATACAAAATGAGTGCATAGGGAATAAACAGGTTCATGTCAAACTCACGTTGTTTTTTGATAGTTATGCACTTACTTAGTTAAACTAAAAATAAAGCTTGCATTTTTTTTTCTTGCAAGCAGTTGAAGGTGCCAGATAATTGCGTAAAGGGTGCTTCTGTTAGACATCCGGAAGTTTACGGTTTAGACAAACAAACTTTCTCAAGTCTGTCTTAAGTACGTTTACTTTTCACAGTTCATCTAGTTCTAGTATATGTATAAATAGAAACGCTTCTTTGATTTGTTTATGTCATGTAGGATTTATTCTGTAAATAATGATTAGCTTATTGTTATCCAAATGTGTAAAAAATATTTAAAAAAAACCATTAGCTGCTTTAAAAATCTGAAAAATCCATCTTATATTTTCACTATTTCCAATTTCGAAACCGTCTCTAATATTGTTTACCCATTGCTTTTAGAAATTGCAGGAATATGTTGACAAATTAGTCAGTTTCATTGAGGGAAAATGTATTTTAGTTTTTTAAGTTTTTTTTTTTTTTTTTTCGTTTTGGCCGTTTGGGAAAAAAAAAAGATACTCTGATTCTGACGCAAGCCAAAAAAAGAAATGTATGAAAAATTTTTGGCTTCTTTAAAAATCACAAAATTTAACATTCCCCCGTTTGTAAGTTTTCGATACATACCTGGAAATTCATCCTTCCTCCGTTATTTATTTATTTATTTAGCACGCATGCTTTCATAAAAGAGTTTTATGAAAATACGATTTAGACAGTCATAATGAATCTGCTGTTTAAATTACACTATAATTTTTTTTAACATTATAGTGTATTATCATTTAAGTTTCATGATTTACTATTAATACTTTGCGAATCTGTCTCAGTATTACTTAATAGATATAAA
This sequence comes from Cheiracanthium punctorium, assembly GCA_038373885.1. Classification (NCBI taxonomy): domain Eukaryota; kingdom Metazoa; phylum Arthropoda; class Arachnida; order Araneae; family Cheiracanthiidae; genus Cheiracanthium; species Cheiracanthium punctorium. Next base: position 226,781 of record JAWZYV010013396.1, read on the forward strand.
TTTATAAATCAATATTTAGATACATTATTAGAAATCTTTCTTTTATTAAAATAGTACTCTAATCTATACATCCAAACAGTGAAAATCTGTGCGATGTAAAAAAGTTGATAGGTAAACATAAAATTATTTTTTTAATTGTAAAGTAAAGCTTAGTCTGTATATTCTAATTAATAAAGACATGTCATGATAGTTGAATATTTTAAACAACTAACAAACTACACCGTAACCTCAGAAAATTGCAGGCTCCTCACGCTTCGCAAATTGTATAATATTCCTACAAGGCAATAAATTTATATGGTGTATTTAAAAAAAAAATAACAACTTTATAATCTTTAAAATTTCATGTGTCTCATAGGTTTGACATTTGTAAGAGTGTTTAGTACAGCTTGTGAAGAGTCTTTCTGAAAGCTTTCCAGTCACTTTTGCGTATTGTGTTCATTTTTAAAGCTGTTCAAAGTTTACGTGATCTTTATATTAACAGTCCCTTAAAATTTACTACACTTTTATTTTTTCCCATTACGTAGGAAGCACGACTTTATTTATTCATATTTTTATTAATCGGAAAATGAATGACGTTTCCATTCAGAGTGAAAAAATAAATAAATAAAATAAAAACAATCCACTGCCAACTAATCAACGAAATTATACCATATGGTGCCAGTGTAGCAAGCGACAATAAAAAATTTTTGATCTCCACCATAAGACAACGCGAGAAAGTTGTAAAATGTACGTTCGCACAAATGGTACTTAAGAAAAAAAGAAACAAAAAGAGGTGGTCATTAGCTCTCAAATAAATATATCATTTGTTTTGCTATTCATGAATGTCTCATTATTATTATGGCTCTCCATTTCACGTTAATTATGTGAGGATTCTAAGGAGAAAATGTTTAAGAGGGGTCATACATGTTTCTTGCTTGTAATGACTTGCAGTGTGCATCAATCAATAAGCCTCTGAAGAAAGAAACCTTTTCAGATTTCGGAAAACGTTAAAGCACTGAATTGTAGCACTGGATCTCATGAGCGATATAATTGATTCCTTAAATAGATTGTTATTGATAGTTAATGACGTTTAAGAGTGGAGTGATATTAATGCTCCGGGTGTGACCACTTTAGAGTTGTTTATAATATATCGTTTAATAATGAATTGTTTTTAGTTATTTTTTAATCTATTTTTAAAATCGAGCATAACTGTTACCCCTATTAAACTTAAAACTGAATGAAACTAACTTTTATTTTTTTTAAATAATGTAATTAATTAATTAAATGATAGACTAAATTAATTTTTAGAAGTACATTTCTGGAAACTAAACCACTGCATCAGCTACTAAAATAATAAAAGTAACATTTAGTAAATGCTATTTAATTACTTTCATGTTAAGTTTTTAAAATTTTTTAAATAAAAGTAATTATTTAATTCATTAATTGATAGGTTAATTAAGTTTCTGAAATAAATTTTAGGAAATTAAATTACTGCATCAGAAATCAAAATAATAAAAGTAGCATTTAAAAATTTATACTTGATTACGTTCTCATCATTATATATGCATTAATCTTCCTTTTATCCTAAATCTTATAAATCGATAAAAAAATGCATTTTTAATTTGTTAATAAGGTTTATCTAACGAAATATTTGCATATGCTTATTTTGATTTATATTATGAACTGACAACATGAACATATAAAGTTTTATTGGCCGTTCAATTCACACACTAAAGTAAAAAACTTTGTGTAATTCCTAAGTAAACTTATGTAAGAATTAAAATAAATAATATATCGACCCACTCATTAACATAACTCTTTGTAATTACTTTGTAAGCTGTTAATCATTAAATAAATGATTTTAGTACGTTTGAAGACTATTATTTGAACTCAGTGGCGGGTAAACAATATATGACTCTTTAATTAGCATAATTTTTTATATTGTACAGCACTGTTTAGAATTGGTAAGATTTTAGTTTGTCAGGAGGATTTCATGTATCTAATTGCTGCGTGCTATGACATCTACCCGACTGAAAACGGTGTTTATAGCATGACTAGCTCTTTTACAGGACCTAACAAAATAATACCAATATATTATGTTTTGTGGGTATGTTCATTGGTGGGTATGTTCATTGGTGGGTATGTTCATTGTGGGTATGTATATTGGTATTATTTTTCATTGTTCAAAGTGCGTTTAAGTGGCGTTAATCTATTTTAAATTAAAACAAAGTAAACGTACACTGCAAAAAAAGTCTGTCAAATTTACAGAAAAAAACTGTCAGCCAGGACGCCGGTTTATTTCCGTATATTTTACAGAAGTCTTCCCTATTCTTTTCCTTATACGGAAGATTTCTGTAAAATAAACTGAGAATCTGTAAAATTTATGGAAGACTGGCTGACAGTTTTTTTTCTGTCAGTTTAACAGACATTTTTTTGCAGTGTAAATCATCGAGGTTTATCATAAAATACTAAACAACCTAACAAACCTAACAGCTCTCATAAATTAGGCTCTAAGCTCAATTATGAAAACAAATTGCTTAATGCCTTATTTTCTGAAAAAACAAAAAACAAACATGTTAAAGGATTTTGAGTGAGCATCTTTATCTAAAAAATTAATTTTAAGAGCTAGGGTAATGATTTCTTGTAGTGAAAGTAACATATTCTCAGTTTCACTTCTTATCAAGTAAAAGATATTACTATATTACAAGAATTGTTGACTACTGTATACATATTTAATGCATATTGCTGACTTAAATTCAGTTTTCAGAGAAACATCTTTTAAAAATAAGTTTAGAATAGGTATTCGATTAGCTGTACTTGGAGCTAAATTAACTATAAAATAAATATTACTATGCATTTTTCTTTATTTGCGCTTGTTCTTCTATCACGAGAAAGTCAGCTGACACCGCTAAATAGGGACTCATTTCTTAACTACGTCACTTAATTTAAATTTACTTTGTCGACATTGCACGGCCTTTTGTTTTTCTCTCTCTTCACATGCCTTCGCACGCAAAGAAGTGGAGTAAAAGCAAGAGAAGAGACCGCCGTAATGGATTGTTAAAATTAGATTCTGCGCCCTCTCTCCGATTCAGTAATACGCGCCACCTACCGGTCAGCGGCGGCATGCTTAGGGAGAAATTTCAAGAGCGGTGTATTTAGCTCGTGAAGGACGTTGAAGGTCGGAAGGAAGTCGTCTGCTCCATCTCTTCCCGCTATTTATCTCCGGTTCTCTATCCGCAGGTGTGTAATGCTTGCTGGTTCATTCTTTTTTTTTTAAATAAATGTTGAAAAGTAAGCGTAGTGTCAGCGCGTGCAGTCTAATAAGTTGTCGCATCAGAGCCGAGTCTCTGGCCAGAGCTTTCAACAGCAGAATATGGCCATGCGTGTGGACATCTCAGCAATCGTCGGTTGAGAGAGAGGATGGGATGTCCAACGGGATAGACGACGAAGAGGAGTTCTTCGATGCTTCCCCTTCTCCCGTGGAGCCGGGAGAGGGGGAGGAGTCCGAGCTGTGCCAGCAGCACAGTTCGGCCGCCACCGAAGCCGGCAGGGCCAAACTGTACGAACTGCTCCAGCAGCATGCCGTGGATGACGCGATAGACGTCTTCTACGACGCCGGCGAGGACGCCGGAACCGAGGACACGTGCCTTAGCCGCGAGGACGATGCGGCAGACCAGGTGTGCGGATCTTCAGAGTGTTGCAAGCACCTTGAGGACGAGTCTTATTTCTCCAATACTTCGGACAGTAACGGAAGAGACGACGAGCCCTTGTTCCTTAGCAGTGATCAGGCTGCTGACAGTGCTGACGAAAGTACGCCAGGCTGTCGAGAGCCAGAGCTTAGCAGCGGCGATAAGTATCAACAAACCATTTCGGATGTAACTGCATGCTGTTGTTTAGACGCCGAAAAGAGCAGCGATGAAAATTCCTTCAGCCAGGCGAAAATCGATAACGAAAGCGTGTCAGTAATCCAGGATGCGTTGTTAAACGAAACGAAAAATGATTTTTTAAGCAAAAATTGTTTGGCGTGTGTAGATAACGTTTTGAAAGAAGAAAGAAGTCAAGAGCCAGAGCTTAGCGGCGATAAGCATCAACAAACCATTTCGGATGTATCTGCATGCTGTTGTTTAGACGCCGAAAAGAGCTGTGACGAAAATTCCTCCAGCCAGGCGAAAATCGATAACGAAAGCGTGTCAGTAATCCAGGATGCGTTGTTAAACGAAACAAGAAATGATTTTTTAAGCAAAAATTGTTCGGCATGTGTAGATAACGTTTTGAAAGAAGATTCTTCGGTAAGTGTTGATACTATTTCAAAAGAAGATTCCTTGGCAAGTGTAGATGAAATTGCGAAAGAAAATTCATTGGAATGTTCAGATAATGTTCTAAAAGAGAATTATTTCACATTCGCGGATAAAGTATCAAATGAAATTCAGGAATCCCAAGCAACTAGTGAAAACAGGGAAACTTCTGATCTGCCGTCCTCCAGTTCTAATCGCTCTGCCACACGGGAAGATGACAGCTCTTTTAAGGATGCGAGAAATCATCATGTGGTTCTAGAATCAGCATCGGAAGTTGAAGCCCCAGAAAATGCAGAAAAAAATAAAACAGCGCCCCAAATTTCAATAGAAGTCGAGTCCCCGTCCACTTCATCCGACAGTTCGGAGGCTAAAACTCCTTCGCCCACAAGCCGTTTCCAGGAGTTTGAAGAATCCAGACCGAAACTTCTGAAGAGCACATCTCTGAAAACTGGGAAAACACCGCCGGGAACTCCCAGTCGAAAGAAGATCGTTCGCTTCGCTGATGTCTTAGGTCTGGACTTAGAAGACGTTCGCCTCATGACGGGTGATTTACCGACTATACCGTCTTCAGCTTACACGGACCTCAATTTGAAAGACGTCGACCTCTCCCCTTGTGAGATCATTTCCGAAACACTGGAAATAAACCGGAGGGACACGCCAAGCTGGCAGCCAGTGCGTGGAGCAACAGCAAACAGCGTTCTATATCCACAGTTTTCAATTCCCGGAGAGCAGCCGGATTTCATGGACAGGGTGAGGCATCAGGGTATTTGCCTAGAAACTGTGCTCGTTTCTGAGATGAACGTGCAGTGTACTTGCCGAGTCATGAACTACGGTTACCTCAAAAGAGTGGTAGTTCGATACACTGTTAATGACTGGCTATCGTCTAATGACATCGACGCTACGTATGTCTCTGGGTCTTCTGATAACGAGACGGATAGTTTTTCTTTCAGTATATTCCTGTCTCCGCTGAACAAAGATGTGAAGTTTGCTCTTAAGTACGTGGTGAACGGCCAAGAGTATTGGGACAATAACAGGAACCAGAATTACTGCCTAACGTATCACGGAAACGACCAGATGGACCCTCTTCCTAGTCCATTTTGGCAACACCAGTTCTGGTAAAATAAGAAAAGTATTATCCCGATGAATATCCATATTTTAAATTTTTGTTAGTATGCTTCTTCTCAAATTAGAATACACTGAAACGTTTGTTATGTGAGACAGAATGTTCAAAATCAGAGTTTAAAAAAAATTGTTTCACAAAATTGTTTTCAAAAAATTTTTATGAAAATGATTTAAATAGTTGGAGAATTAATAATTTGATTTAAAATTTTTATAAGGTTTTTCTCATTCAATTTTTTTTTTAAATTGGCATAGCAGTTCTTTACATTTAACGCAATATTGAGTTACAGTTTTATTTATGGTTATTTTTTTTTCATTTTATTTCGTAAAAACTATTTTTGAATCATCGATAAAAAGAAATATTTAAAAAATAAAGAGAGAAAATGAAGTGACTAACGTAATCAATTTTTATGTTCATAAAATAACTTAAAAATTAATTCCACTGTGGTATAAAATTTTCATCATTACCAAAAGTGCTAAATTTTTTTATAACACGACAGAAATTTCAGTACAAATATTGAATATATTTAATTGATCTTAAATTTTCCATTTATCAATATTTTCACGAAATGTTCCCTTTAAGAAATTTGGGGTTCCTTTTTTTCGCAAACAAATGCTACTTATCTGTTTATAAAATTTTAAAATTTGTAACGCAAAAACTATGCGTAAATCAGCAACTCAAAAAGAATGTTAAGAAATTATTATCAAAAACATGACTACTAAAATAGAAACTAATTTCTGGAACCGTAAAATCTAGTTAAGTATCATGCTTTGAATTTTATAGAAATTTCTTATCTATAAATTTTATCATAATTGGAGTATTTTTTCAGGAATGACGTAGCAGAAATTTTAATAGAGCTACGCAATTTTTAATTTAACGATTTTAATAACTATTCTCATTCGGGAATCCTAGAGATTTTTTTTAATAGAATAAAATTTAAAAATGTAAAAAAAAAAAAAAATGACGGGCCAAAAAAGAAATTTATCAAATGAGACTTTTTTTAAATAAAATTTTTAGATATTGATTTTTAAAATTTATCGCTGAAGAAGACATGATTATATAATAATAAATTTATAGTCATGACGGAAACAGTGCTTTTTTTTTCAGTACAAAAATGTCAGTAGAACTACGCAATTTTCTTTTTCTGTGAGGAGATGGCATTAACCTGCACCAGTAAACAGGAGAGGTATGCTTGTTTTTCTGAGTGCTTTTTTGAGGGTTGAGTAATGAGTTCATAGTCTCTAACGCGAAACAAAAATATTGTTTTCCCAAGACGGTGATGAACTTCAGTTTATTGTTTGGTGTTATGTTTACAAAGAATTTCGCATTTTAAGATGAAGGTTAAAAAAATAACTACCATTGATTTAACTTATTTTTTAAGACACTTAAATATTACTAAACGCTTTTCAAAGTAACAAAATTTTCGCTATGTAAAATAGTTGGGTGGGTTCATAATATATACTTATTCTAGTCATTTCTTTTAGTTTTAGATAATATATTAATACTTTTTTGTTAGTAGTATGTATAGTTTAACTTTCGGTACATTATTAGGAACTCGTATTTGTAGCACGTATCCATCGTATGTGCAGTACAAACCCTCTTAGGCAGTATGCAAACAAAAACTACCTATAATTCAGTGTACTTTGTAAATGTACTCCTGTGTTAAGTATTTGTCACTGCAATGAAATGCTTCCTTTACTTTTATTATTTACTTTTATTATACTTGCTTCTTTTAGTTGTTCTCCCATATTTTCTTCCATAATTAAATTTTACTTATATATTTTTTTCTTTATTCATATACTGATTGAAATAGCTCACTGTACGTGTTATAACACTTATTTATTTGTCGCTGTTGTTCTCGTGTACATGAATAGACGATTCCACTATCCATGGAAAGAGGCTCCATTGCCCCCGAGGGGTTGGACTTGTCGGTCCCTAATTTTGAACCACTTCCAGATGAGGGACTCGGCACCCCTAGAGGCATTGTTTGAACATGGGAGAGCATTGGAGCCGCGACAGATTTTACGTGCATAAGCTCCCATTAGCGTAGACGGTTCCACAGCATTCCAGACGAGAGAGGAGTTCACCCTCCCAAGCACTGGCCAAGCCGGATGCTGCTTCACTTTCCGTGTTCTTACGGGAACGGACTTTAGTGACTAGACAACTTCGGGATATTACTTATTTAGTCATTTCAGTTTATATATATATATATATATATATAAAAAAAACTCTTTATCATCTGTTAATACTTTAGGTATTTTTATGCTAATAAATTTACAGATGCAGTGAAACCTCTCTACAACGTTTATGAAAAAATGTCTGTAGGTATAGACTCATAAGTATAGCATAAGCGAAAATTTTGGGGGTGGGATGCATACCATATTCGGGAGTAAGAAAACCGAAGCTTCTTAATTGTTTTTTTTTTAATGATTTTTTTAAACAAATTTGAGGGGGCACGTGCTTTTTCAATTTTGTAATGTTTGTGTTCACACAAACTACAACTAATAGTCTTACAATAAAAGAAAAAGCTCTTGACTAAATGACTGCAGATAGCATAAAAGTTCTATATGAGTATGAAGGACTTAGAGAAATTTTTCTGTGTTTCATATTCAACTTAACTGCTTAGTGTACTAACGTGTTAATTACTGTCTTTGGGACGACCGCTCTCCCCTTTGTTCCCTTGAGTAGCAAAACTTTGAAAAAAAAAACGGCTATTGTCGCTATTAGATTTTTAAGTAACGTAATACTTTTATTCGGTTTTAGTTTACAAAAAATTGGACTGCTGTGAAATCTTGAACGTTAATGAAAGCTGGCACACATGTTCAAACGGTATTTCTTTGGATGCCGATCCGGGTGCTAGGTCTCTCATCTGGAATTGATTTGAAATTAGTAATCCACTCATAGGGGGCAACACTGGCTTGCCTACTAGGCGACCACATAATAAAACGACCAGTATGTCCGGCCGCCGTAGCGGTCAAGCCTATATAATGGTCAGCTGACTCTGCCACGAGAGAAAAAAAAAAGTTTACAAAATATTACTGTACCGAGGTTTCACTGTACTGTTTATGTTGGTCAAATAACTCACAAGTCGATGTAGAAACATTCTGCTTTTCAAGATGCAGTCAATAGGAATAGATTACACACCACGGATACATGTTCATTTAATACATGAACTTTATTTAATCCATAGTATGTATGTGTTTTTGTTTCTTTTTAAAATACTCAATTCTTAGTGTTGTACAAAATTCAATTTTGTTTATAGATGTACTTGTAAATATGTGTAAATAGATTAATTTATTTTTTTGCTTTTTGCTTTCTTGTGAATTAGCAAATGTACTGAATGTGGTAGTATAAATGTTTTTTGTGGAGAATTCTGTGATTGATTAAGCTACGGGTGGTGTTTGTTTGTAAATAAAACTACCAATGCTTGAATTTATGTGCCGAAAATATCGACTGAATGTACAAAAATGTATATTAAATCCTGCATACAAATTATTTTTGAAACAAAGAAATAGAAGATTTTTTGGTGGGTAACAGGTTATTTGTCTTTGAAACAATGCCTTGTATAACTATAGTTATTTATTTAAATTGTCATTAAGATCATTCAGTGTACAGTTATTTCACTATTTTAGCCCCACTACATGCAGTTAATTTTTTTAAAATATTGCAATATAAATAATTTAATGCATTTAAAGTACCCTTTCTTCCTTAAAAAAAATGAATAATAAGAATAGTTACTTCCCTAGATGCTGAAACATTTATAACTATAACCGAACGTTTTTTTCAAGTATTCAAATTAATCTTAACTACAAACGATCGCTATATTTCCAAGAAAATTGTCTTAAAATGGCCTATTTTTAATTAAAGAAAGTTCGAACATCAATAAATATTTAGTTTTAAAAAAATTTAGCAGTATCTCCAGTTAATACGTAAATTATGTGCTAATCTTATTATTTAGAGTGTAAAAGAAAATGCTAATTTCATATATAGAGTACGATTTTATTTAATCGATTTTTAGTGGTTCAGTTTCGAAAGCTCTATTCCGAAAATATCACTGGCACGAGAAATAGAGCGAAATTATGAAACTAATTGACGTCATGTGATCTCGCGGGGTTTAAAAACTATTGTATATTTTGTATTAGGATCATCAGCAATGTGATTTTTTTTTTATTTCCGTACCCAACTTTTATTTTCTTGGCCATATATTTTCAGTTGTTCAAAAATGTTATTTTTTATGTGAATATTCACGATATTACAGAGTACTTTCATGCCACAAAATTAACAATAATTGCAGGTGGCCTCGCCGGGCTCAGCTGCAAGTTTTTCTAGGCAGCTTTTATTCCCCGCTTCCACAATTCCAACTTCCAGCTTTTATTCCCCTTAACAGTACCACAAAACAAACGTTATATTAGAGACATTATACCAATAGTTTAAAAATGTGACAGTAAATAAATAACATTATACAAGCACATAGTAAAATACTTATTTACTTAAACGGGAAAGAACAATAATGGAGTATTTATTCTTGTTTATAGGCAGTTTTTTTTTATGTTCAACTCAAGTGAAAAATCTAATAATAACGGCTAATTTGCTATTATTTTATCTGTTCTCTGAATAATATAGAAATATTTGGGCATTTACCGATTGCATTCATAATTTACCTCACACATGTATTTTATTTTATAAAAAATATGTTCGTTTAAAATATGTTGATATTTAATAATTAAAATGTTTGTATATTAACTATTGGCTATTTACACAAGTGAAACTGATCATGGATAACGAAAACTATCGAGCTATTAATAGAAACAGGAGTATAGTCGCGTGCCACTGTCGATTCTTGACAGTAATTTATTGCATCACGCTATCTAACCTCTACACACGCGCAAACACCATCTTTTTGCTATCTCCTTCTGCATTATCCCATGTTTTAGAAATAGCATGTAGACATTCACAGTCCTTTTCAAAGCATTTTAGCTGTAAACACTGCTGATGAGTGTCAGTAGATGTGTTTTCTCAATTATGACCGGAAGTAATGTCGTTTTTTCATAGGCCACTATTTCGCATAGCCAAAACTGCTGAAGCTAATAATGCGAAATTCGGCATGTACGTGAGTTTTTTCAAAATAGGTACCAGATTTGACAGCATTTTGTTAAATTCGTAATTTATGAGGGGGGGGGAGGGTGTCTGAAAGTTTTTTTTTCTAACATACACGGTGTGATCTCTAAGCCCCCCCCCAAAAAAAAAGAGAGAGAGAGAGATCCATGACATTTTTTGCTGTAAAATACAACACTCACGAATGCCTTAAAAATCAATTTTTGGACAATTTGAATATTGTCATCTAAGGAGGGTAGACGTGAATAAAGAGAGAGGATGACTGTCTTTCATGAATTAAAAAAATATATATATATATATATATATATATCAAGTCCTTGCTTTAAAATATACACGCTTAAACCAAACGATTGAGATTCGATCCTTTTTGTAGTGGAAAATTAGCTTGTCCTTTCAGATTGTTTTTTAACTTTATCGCCGAGCCAAACATTTGGGATAAAACTTGGTCTTTGCTCGGGGATTTTCATGGAGAACTGATCTATCTCTGGTCCTTCGCATCGTGGTAAGATTAAAAAAACGATCGGAAAGAAAAAACTAACTTTGCACTGCAAAAAGGATCGAATTTCTATCGTTTGGTTTAAGCGTGGAACAAATATGAATCCTATGTTTAAGCACAGCTTGTTTATAATTGGAGACTTTTTTGAATTTTATATATAAAAGCGACGGCACTTTCCGGTCCCCCTTAGAAGAAATCAGTGTCCAATGACGATTGCTTTTCAAGCGCATGCTAAATGTACAACACATAATTGCTATTAAACAAAGAGAATTTCATTTTAAAAGATAAAATAAAATGTTACCTGCTCATAAAAAGAAACTCGAAGGTGCTATAAAGAAACATAACGTCCAGTAAATCGAACCCATTCATTTTTCATTTGGAGGAAGTATTTTTATGCTCATGATAGCCGAACTTGTAAAAATTCCATAGGTTTTCAAGCTACCTACCTCACATCGCCTTGTTTGGGTTTATTTAATGAAATTCACCTACACGAACAGCCGCGTGTAGTATTTCTAACTCCGATCAGACAGCTGTACAACTACTGAACTTGGGTTAAAGAGAAATCTCGAGATTTTCCACGTCCCTTTATCCATGTAAAATGTTTCTTTTTTTTTTTTAACACTATAGACAAACTAACGAAAAAAGGGCCTTGCTCAATAAAAAAAAAAGATATGATGCTAAAAATATAAAGAATTTTGCTTTACTCTAAATAAAGAATGAAAATTCTCAAAATAAAGAAATGATTTTCAAATAAATGCACTTCTTCTTTTTTTTAAGAGGAAAGAAAGAAAAAAGTAAAAAATGTTAATCTGATTTTGGGGTTTAAATAAATTTTGTGAGTACCATCATAAATTTCTAAAATATGTGAGGGGAAAAAACCCCTAAATCATACGCCTTTGGAATTTTTACAAAGAGGATCAAAATCAATAAAATGAATGAATGAATAATAATAGTTACAACAACAGAGGAAGAAGGAGCATTTAAAAATGTATATTTACAGAAAAAAAAGACACAGAAGTAATACAGAGACAATCTATAAAATCAATCAATTAAATGGCAATAAAACTTATTTGTGTAATTCATTCATTTCCACGTATATGACAATTCTGCAAACTTAAAACGTTCACCGTACGCATTCTCCCAGATTATTTTGTACAGTGTACTACTGTTACTATGCTACTGTATCGATCAATGTATGTATGTTCCTGAATATAAATCAAGTGACTGAATATATTTCTACATTTTTTATTCAATAATTTTAAGCGATTTAGCAGTTTAGAGAACTCCTTTTCTTCTTCTTCTTCTTCTTCTTCTTTTTAAATCTCAAACAACTAAATGAGAAAAAAGAAAGAAAGAAAATCCCTCAATGCTATTGACACAAAATGCTTTCCATTAAGAACTATGCAAGCATTTATGGGGACTACTTACTCTCAGCGAGTCGGGAGCTCGTTCTTCACCTTGTTCCAACAATATCAACCAAATTCCGAAATTTCTCAGGTCCCGATTTGCTGGCAATACTCCCCTTAGACAGATTAACCTTTTCAGACCCTGCTTCCACGATAAATTACCTGCACTATAATCTATATAACTATTACCTATACTGTTGTACACATGGGCGCCGGCAGAATATTCCCCAGGGGGGGGGGATACTATAGGATACTACCTTCAGGAACGGCCTACCTATTTGGTTTAAAGCCTGTTTTAGTTCCTGAAGTGTCCTACTGTCCTGCTGAACCCTAGCTCTAGGCTCAGGTCCAGCAAGCAGCGGTTTCCCTCATTTTTATTTTATTTTTTTACAGCACAATTTTTGAATTACAATTGGTAAAATACATCAGTGTTATCTATCTATCTATATAAATAAAACAGAGTGTAAACTGTCCGTTTGTCTGTCTGTCTGTGTCTCGCGTAGCTCCGAAACGGGTGATCGTAGACCTACCAAATTTTGTACGGAAATTCTCCAAGACGGGTCTCGACACACCTCGAAGCGATTTTTTCGAAATTCGAATTAGAAAATGTTTTATTTTATGTTTTGTCCGATTTTTAGCGATTTTTCTTGCGTAATGCATAATAACGCCGGTAATTGCACTCGCAAGAAAACGATATTTACATCATCGTATAGAGGAGAAAATTTTCTTTTAAAAACTGTTTGTTCGGACTGTGTAACATAATTTGCAGATTTTTGGGAATTTTTCAAATAAAATTAAATTCGACGCTGACTTTCGTAAAATATTTTTAAAACTGCTGCATCTTGAATTCTATCTGTCATAACTTTTTTATATTTGGGCAAAAGACGGAGCACACAATTCGCCCACTTTTAAAAGAAGAACGGAGGAAAAATATAAATTAGGCGAATTTTTACGAATTTTTAAGTAAAGAAGGATTTTCATTTCAGTAGCACCTGCTTATGAGTTTCGATTTGATATCTTGCGGTTTGGTTGTCATGGATACAGTAACAATGATTAAAATTGCCAGTTGAAAAAAATAAATAAAAACTTGTCCCGCGAGCAGACGATTTCTTTGCTTGGCTCGATTTCCTTTTATAAATACTGGATTTATTTGCGAGAAGAAAAATTAAACTGAGAAAAACAATTTTAAAGCCTTTATAAATAGCGCAGTCTTATCTCATCTCTTTTCGTAAAGGGTTGCAAGAGAGGATGACGTATTTAAAAAAAAAAAAAAAAAAAAAAAAAAAATCATTTTAACGCTAAAACGTGAACCTAAAAGACAGCATGTCTGAGGAAATAAGGCATTTTGAAAGTGAGAAGTTCACTGCAAACGGTCCATTTGCACTTTTTTGATACCGAATGACGCTGACATAGGTTTTTTTTTTTTTTTTTTTTTTTTTTTTTTTTTTTTTTTGTGTGTGTGTGTCATTATATTGCAATGATCTCAGGTTATTACATATATGACGCAAATTTTAAGTCAAGAGTGAAATAATTTTGCTTTTTCTAGATTCCACATCACTGGAATTAATTCGAATTACACATGTGAGGAAATTTTTCGTTTCCTACCGTGCGAAGAACGGGCACGCAGCTAGTACAATATAAAGGCAGTTAGTTTACAATGGTTTACAATTGCTCACAATATTGTTCTTAGTAACATTTCACCATAGATACATATATTTAACACATTCTTTTTTCCTTTTTTTACAATTTTGAAAGTTAAAAAAAGTAAATAAATATCTAAAAGTAAACAATAGGCTTGAGAATGATAAACTTAAAAAGTAATTTTGAAAAATTTAAACATAAATAAATACAACTAATATTCAAAAAACACAGGGGGGGGGGAGGGCAAAGACTACTTCAACGTATGATTACCATGTTGGAAAGAGCAAAAAAGCACGGGAAAGTACTGCTTACAAAAATGCCCCCTTGCCCTATGCTGCCGGCGTCCATGGTTGTACAGGATGGATGTCCTAATATGTGCACATGAAGTGAAAACGGTTTTCGTCGAAAGTCTAATAATTAGGATTATTTATTTTATATTTTTAATGACAAATTTAATCTCTACTATCAAAAGAAAAATTATTTCATCCAAAGAGAAATTATTCAACCTGGTCTGAAAGGGTTAATGTTATCTATATTTTCAATTTTTATTCTTATTTTGTACATACTTATATATATATATACATAACTGAAATGCAAGCGAACGTTAATAACTTTATCATGAGCAAATGTGAGTAATTTCTATGTCGTAAGTAATCAAGAAATGCATATTTTCTCTGAATAATTTTATTTCTTCATAGGTGATATACTGAGTGCTTTTTAATGATTAAAAATATAGTCTTCCCATTTTATAGTCATATAGTCTATAAAGTATATAAAAAGATCATAAAATTACTGTGATATTCTTTCAAATGATAATTTTTGCTTTGAAGAAAGAAATCGGAGTATCATATCATTTAAAAGTTAGAAAGTGGAAAAAATAACAAACACCTAAGCAAATAAAATTCACGATCTTTTAAGAAAGGAGCATGTTATCCTGAAACATTCATTTGCTCATGTAAGAGCATAAATCTTTTTTTTTTTTTATCAGTCAAATTTACTATATTAATCAGATTTCGGGTTAAATTTAACAGCTACAGACAGAATCCAGGAAAATAACCAAATGACAAAAAATTCCTAAAGAGCCTAAACCTCTTTTTAAAAAGGTTTCTAATTGATAAACCAAACTGCCTAAGAAACAATACGCCTCCCCAGTCCAAATTTGTTTTTCTTAATCAAGTCAAGAAAAAACATGAATTTCCACTTGACTATGTCCTTGTCAAGTGTACATATAACACTGTTTGACAAAAACTGCTTGTGGTTTTATGCTGTTATTAAAAGTTATGGCATTGTTAAATTAAATAAATAAAAGAACATTACATTTGTAATTTATAGACATTTTGAATCAAATTTTATGCTATCACTAAGAATTTGTTATAAATTTAATAAATAAATAATATTACTGTGCATTTGTATATTAAATAGTATGCATTTAACAATTTAACATTAAATAGTATGTATTTAATGTACAACTATCTTGATTCGATTTTTAAAAATGTGCAACAGGAAACAATGCAGATTTCAATTTTATAAAACAAAAATGCATTATTTTTCTTATGCAATAAAACATGTCCTAAAGAGAAATATTTCCTAGTTCGCTGAATTATTCTTGCATTTAGAAAACCCTATCTTTGAGGGAAGGGGATACTTTGGTTCCTTCTATTAACACATATTTTACTGTAAATATTTCATATGTTTTCTATTTTTGGTTAATTTATCTCAGTACATATTTTTTTTTAAATTACTTTCCAGCGATTTTTCTTTTGAAAAAAAATCATTTATGAAATAAAACGTTTTTAGAATTTTGTAATAAACAAGATAATATTTTGACATTTTAATCACATTTGCGTCCTGTAAAAAAATTTTAGCACTCGTATCTTTACGAAGTTTAAAAAAAAACTATTTTTTTTACACTTGAATGGGTCATTTCAAAAACCACTTAAGTCACGGGGGAAAAAAAAAAAAAAATTTTTTTTTGAATCAATGAAAACTCGTACAACACACAAACACAAACATACGATTTTTCAGAAATGTTTTTTTTTTCTTTTTGTTTATTAAAACAATTAGTCACAAAATATGTTAACGGTTTGCAATATTTTTAATTTTTATTTTTATTAACATATTCAAAAATGTATCAACCTTTAGTCCACAACTGAGAAAGCTTGAAAATATGTGTGTAATTGCAATTAAATACTAATAATTTTAACTTAAACACGGTTGAGTACAGTTATGAAAATTTAATAATCAGGATATTTCTATTACAAATTTAATCTCTATTATCATATTGTATTTAAAATAAAACTATTTTGTTTTGCACTACTTCAAGCCTACACGCTGGACATCTATCTACGGGGTTGCCTTAGTGGAAGGGCTTTTTAAGGGTCTTCTAACGTGTATTCAGGTTACATCTGAAGAAAACCGATGAAAACTAGATCGTTAGATCGATAGCCGTCCGACGCCGGATCTTCATACTTCAACCGTCTACCATGTTCAGTGCGTTAACCACTAGGCCATGGTGGGGCCAAAAAGAATTTACGAGCGAAACTATTTAACCAGGTCTAAAGTTAGAAAACTGTACTCGACTCAGCAATAAAAAGCTTAAACCTCTTAAAATTAAACATAAAGCAATATTTATAATATATTTAATAAAAATTAAGTAATATACATCTTTAACATTTTCATTTATTTTTGATATTGAGGTAATCACATTCACTTTTATATCCATCCATCCTCATTGTTTTTCGTTGTTTACTGATAACTGGGATAACACTCTCTGGTTTGAATGGAAATTCAGAATACTTCAGAGACAAAACCATGACGCGTGGTTTCTGAAATGACAGATTCGTCTATTTACCCGCTCTGTAAACATAGTAATTTGTTATTTTATATGTTAATGATTTTACAGGGATTCTTCAAAATATGTCTTGAGAAGACATCTTAGTACATGTCCTACATGTTGAATTTCCTACGGATGCTCAACATTTGTCACAAAATACAGTTTTAGTTTTTAACAATCATCAATCAGTATCACCTAAAAATTTTTATAATTTTTTTTTTAACGATTGAAAAAAAAAGGATGACTAGTTCTTTTGCGTACCAAAACTATGAATGAAATGCGAATATATTTTTAATTTTTACTAAAGAAATTACGATAAAAGCGAAGTGCTATGCTTATGCATATTCTCGTTTTGGGGAATAAAATTGAAATGTATTTCATAAGTTTTCATAAATATGTACAATTGTTCCTTTAAATTTACAAGAAAAATTTACAGTTAAATTTTCTTCTCGAGCATGAATGTGTGTACCTGCATATTTTGACGCATTTATAATATTTCTTGTGACTTTTAAAGAGATCTGGAGGGTATCATTGCCGTGGCTTTCTCTACTTGGTCATGTTCTATATTGTCTTTGTTCATAAACAGCAAAGATGTTTGTAAGCTTCCATGAATCAGCTTTGTATATTTGTGAAGAAGAATATATATGCTTTGTACTCCTCTGTTTCTTTTCCTTTTGTCTGTTTAATATGTAATATATATGTATGTAATATTTCTTCATACAGAGAAAACCACCTTATATGCTATATATACAGTGGCGTAGACAAGGGGGGAATATAGGGGGTCACAACCCCATGAGGAATCTTTTGCCATACAAAATGTATATTCTTCACTCCCTTATTACACGCACGTATAGATATATGTGAGTTTCAGTAATTGTAACCCCCCCCCCTCCCCTTAGAAAAATTTCTGGCTACGCCACTATATATATATATATATAGTATGAAAATATATTACCAATAGCTATTTTATATTATATATATAACACTCTTGAACACAAATTAAAACAGCCTAATTGCTCCAGGAACTTGAAAAATGTAAAAATATCTTTTCAAATGCTGTACTATAGTACACCAATACAGGGGCCACCCCAGAGCCCTGTGTATTTCATTTATCTCCGGTCAGACTACATCTCCAAGGACCGGTGCCCGCCAGTAATACGAAATGTATATACATACGGGGTGCCCAGTGACTATTTCCTAAACCGTTAGTCAGACACGTAGTTCCAGTTGCAAAAATGCTTTAAATTGTATATCTATTATCAGAAACAATCGAAGTCAATAAATCAATTCCTATATCATTTTCGAAACTTAAATTTTTATACGGTGTCCCGATCCTATCAGTTATGCTTAAAAAAAAATTCCTTGTACAACAATTTCGTGCAAAATTTTAAAAAGATCGCCCTTTTACGACCAAAATTCTCCGAGTTATGAAGCAGTAAATATTTTGACTTAAGTCACTTTTCCACGTTTAAAAATGTCCCGTTACGGTAAACCGTTAAGGGACCGTATAAATATTGAAATTTTAAATCGTAAGTTTTCATTTCATTTTCTGGCATAATGCGGAAAAAGAAACAAAACTTATTTTAGAACACTAATCTTTAAGCAGAGGGTTATAGTTAGTCTCTATAAAAATCTATCCTGGGTCTTGAAATTCTTTCTGCATACAACCCCTATTTTGCAGTTCGAAAAGAACTCTAATTTTAATCAGCTGTAACTTTGGTCGTAGGAGCACGATTTTTATTTATTATTTTTTTATTATGCATGAAATTGTATAAAGAAATTTTTTTTCTAAACATAACTGATAAAACCAGGAGCCGTATAAAAATTTAAATTTGGTAATTTTTACAGGAATCGATTTATTGCCTTTGATTGTCTCTGATATAACAGATTTTGCAATTTAAAGCATTTTTGCAATTGAAACTGCATGTTTCTGACGAACGGACTAGGAAATAACCAATGGGCACAGTTAGAACTAGAAACCCTGTATATGTATTTCAAATTACGAAATTATGGAAACATAAAAAAATCTCAAAATATACTACAGTTTGCTGAATATACATAGGTCGTACTTCATGAAACGGTACCACTTTGACCTACAGTTTCTTAACTCGCATAGGATGATTGTTTATTACAGTGCATGGAATAGCATACCAAGATGTATTCCCAAAATCAATCAAGTCTCGGACACTGTGAGTTTACTGCTTTCTCTTGTAAGAAGTAAAAGGAAGTATTGAAAATTTTCGTTATTTAAATTTTGATGGAAAAATCGATTTTGAACAACTGTAAAGTTACTTTGATGAGTTTTTTGCATGACGTCTGGACGTACGTATATGTATGTACGTATGTACCTATTCTGACCCAACGCAAATTCATTTTAACCAGTTTTTTTCGTGTCTGTGTGTGTGTGTGTGTGTTTGACGTGTGTACGTAACTCGTATAACGGAAAAAATGATTTAGAGAAAGAATGTTGAAATTTTATATTGGGACTGTCGTAACATCTAGTTGTAAACCTCTCTTTTCCATTGCAATCGACTGAATAGTTTATTTACAGAGTCACCAAAGACTTTCAATTCATTAAAATCTATAGCAAGGTTCAATACATTTTAAGGAATATTACAATATGAACGTAAATAGATAGAGAGAGAAATGGAAGTTTTTAAAAATCACCAAAATAAAAAAGGGTTTTTTTCATTTTCATTTATTTTTTTATTAACATACCTTCATATAACATATTTTTTATTAACATCTTTACTAACATCTTTTCTTCAACGACATACCAATACAGCCAATGCTCTATCACCCATCATCCAGTTATTTCCAACTATATCCAGGATCGTTTGTTGTTGGTTTTCAACAGATAACTCGTCCATCAACGGCGCTCCTCGGCTTCGCCGAAACTCATGTCCACTAATGTCCTGTACACTCCCCGTCTGGACGTGCCGCCTCAGACAATCCTTCACTTCCAGTACTCCAACCGCCTGCTACCTGACTGGATCCGAATTCTCTGCTGCGAACTGCGCCTGATGAGGAACATTTGGCCACTCTCAGCCGAAGTTCGATGCCCCGGACGTACTTGCCGAGAATCGAACCCGGTAACTCGAGATGGGGGGGGGGGGGAACTGGAGACCGGTGTTTTCATGCCATGGCCACCGGGGGCCACCATGATTTACTTGATCCACCTAATATGAAGTTCCCGTTGTTGTGTCAGTCACTGCATATGGGGGAACTAACAAAAGAATGTTCTGCTTTGTTGATTGTTACTGAAAGGCCGAAGTTGTCTATTACACCGCGTTCGATTCCCGGATGGGGCTTGAGTGTTAACCCGTCCTTCACTTCATAGGGGAATAAAGCTGGTCGCCCAGTGTCCTCGCCGTGAGGACACAACTTTGAGATTTTGACCGCTTTGGTTCACAAAGAATGAATTTGATTTCAATAAAATACTCAAGAAGGGCATTCTCGCAAGAGAATACTTATCTTAGCGTATGATTTTTCGCAAACATTATCGATTACTTGTAAAATGGGTGTCAGAATTATTTTTATCAGAGAATTGGAGAATGTGATAAAAAATATACATCGATATAAAAGAAAAACTACATAGACTGCCCAATGCGGAAAAAGTGCAGCCGTTGCCATCGCTCGATTTAACTACCAGCAACATGGCAGCGTCGCACAGCCAGCTGTCTCAAAAATGTTCTTTAGATGTGTGGCACGCGATAGGCGATTCGATCGACGGCCGTGTTCCTGGTAGCTATATCCTGCGATGGCAACGGCTGCACTTTCTTCCGAATCAACACAAGACACTTCGGCATTTTCTTGTATCCATTTTTCTTACAGCCATAACATGGAAATACAACCACACTATAAAAGTGGAACAACTGGTGATATTAGCTGCCATGCTCCCGACGTTCAAGAGACAGAGTTGGATGTTTATCTTTACGACTGCTCTATAGACGGTATTTGGGGTCTTCAGCTTCGTAGATGTGTTGTAGGTGAGTATGCTTCATCGACATACAGAAGAGCGACTCGACTGACTGTCCAAAATGTCCCCGACGCTGAAAAAGTGCAGACGTTGCCATCGCGGGCTTTCACTACCAGGGCGAACGATCGAATCGCCAATCGCATGCCACATAGCCAACTGCGTATAATAAACTTATGCGTTATAAAGCACTTTCCAATACAAGAGTTTCGCCAAATTTGGCGATGTATCGTCGTCAGAGTTGGCGAGATTTTGGGGGGATAACCTCAAAGCAGCTGTACATCACGTATACTTTTGCGAGTTCGTTGTGGCAATGAACAAACGGCCACCAGGGACAATTTTTGTGACGTCACATGGTAACTATCAGTGAATCACATGGACGTCTCCATTACACTGTGACGCCACTCTGCAACGTCATATGTTTGACACGAATGGACGTCACAGAGGGCGTGCATTTACGTCACATTAGTGATGTGACGAAATGTAGGGTCACAGCCAACATGATTGCTGCTGCTGTATGGGTGGTAAACGTTTTCATAAAAATGTTTCTTGCATATTCAAAAAATTTAGTTTTCTATTTTAACTTAAAGAATGATGATATTTTGCAATTTCACAAAACTTAACCAATTTTACGCAAAACATTATTACTGTAAGAACTACCTGTAATTTCACCACAGACATTGCTGTAAAATAATACAGCACTGTGTGTTGTAAATCCACTTAAAAATGACATTGATAAGCCAATCACGAAGGACCTGTGGCCAGGCGCGTAGCCAGGAAAAATTTTCGGGGGGGATATGCGCCTGAAAAAAATTTCGGGGGGGATATGAACTTATATCTGTATAAAAAAACGGAATTTCATCACTAATCCAAAAATTTCGGGGGGGATATATCCCGATATTCCCCCCCCCTGGCTACGCCCCTGCCTGTGGCAACTGGCACAGTCTACATCACAACGTGCTGGCGTTACGTTGTGCTGTAAAATAATACAGCACTGTGTGTTGTAAATCCACTCACAAAATGACGTAATGACGTTGATAAGCCAATCACAAAGAACATTGTATAGAAAATTGGCACAGTCTACAACACAACATGTGGATAAACGTAAAGCCAACATCACAACGTGTTGGCTTTACGTTTACCCACACGTAGTGCTGTCGTAATTTTTTTCAGTGTAGATAAATTCGAAATGAAAACAAAGACTATTTAAAAAGATGTTAGCAACTGAAGAAAATGATTTCTAAACTCTTGTTTATGTTACAGGCGTAACTCGAATGTCTCCAAGCAAGCTCAGTAACCGCTATAACCCATGGACCCTGGAACGGAATGACCCTGTAGGGAAACCAGGCATCGGCCAAGGGCGCCGAACAGAGTGAGCTGGCACTAGCCAGGCAGCAAATTATGTTTTAGTTCTATCTGCAGGCCGAAACAATTATTCCCGCTGCCCTCCTAATTCTCCACCAGTCCATATTCTCTCCAAGTATCGAACTAGCCAAAGTGGAAGATTGCAAATGAACTACATAAAATATGGGCCGTTTTTGAAAATCCTTTTTCTTCCCCGCTTTCCAAATAATCCCTTTTACTAAAAAAAAAATTTACGGCCTGGGCCATTAATAAAGTTTTCCATGGAGAAATTTTAGGGCCAATCCGCCCAAGTTAAGAGGCTTTAACCAACAAGACAGTGCCGTAAATAGGGCGTCCCGCCACTACAACGAGAGATGTACAGGGAAACATGATGACTACATTGCCGTTTGGTACCTTGGCCGGATAACAACTTCTGACTAATTAGCCACAACAAAGTTAGTGGAACAACTAAGTCCCAGGGCTCCAGGCGGCACTTTTTGGGGGGCGTTCAACACTGGCATAACCGAGTACGCTTTTTTAATGTTTCTAGAGTGGGCTAAAATCTTTCTAGGGTGGGCTTAGCCCACCCGACCCAGTTACACCAATGGCGTTCGAAAATTTTTGTTTCAAAGGGGGATGCAGTTAAAATCCTTCGCTTAGGGCTCCCAATTTGCCCGGGCCGGCGCTGCCCTCAAGTACCCCTAGCTTTAAAAAGGGGAAATAAATTTTATATTGAATTAATTGTGCTACTTCAATGAATCTATTTAAAACTCAAAAAGGCCAACCGTAATTACATATCGGAGAAAACTGTAAAACAAACTCAGAAGTTACGTCTTTCTCGGAACAAATTGAGTTTTCTCTGCCGTTCTTCCAGCGAGAAATTTTATTTTCATCACGAGAAAGAAACTCGGCGAATCCAAATGATGCACGCAATCGTCTTTATCCGATAAAACGGCTGAAAGCTTTTAAATTCTGCAGTGGCAAAGAAAATGTCAAGGGTTCTATTTCTAGTTTTATGCGAAGCAAGGCGGAGAAGTGGTGGATAAAGTGTAAGATAAAAACGGAGGAAACGACGAACTCCTATAAAAGCAATCTTCAGTTAAGCGGGCCGTCTCGTCTAGGCTGAAAATTGGAACATGGTGTCTACTGTAGAGTTCTTAATTTTGAATGCACTTAAGCTGCAGAATTTTCAGTACAATATACGTTATTCACGAAAATTAAACGATAACAACCGACTGAAAAAAAAAGTCTTTGATGACTCTAAAAATAAGCATTTATGTTCATTCGGGAGTTAGTGGTCAGTGTTTGTAGATGGAGGATAGAGAGAGAGATAGGGGGAGGTGCATGCCTATAGAATATTACATCTACAGAAGATGTCCCCCTCTACAAACAGTAGCAACACTCTCTTGATTTCGTATTCATTTAATGACAGTAGTCAGGATATCTCAGTCGATCTACCCTACTAGCAATTTTGCTCGGGCCTTCACCGGCCACGTAGCCTTGAGCCGATGCGAAGGAATCGGGTCGTTCACTGTGAAAGTGCTCGGATACACGCATGTCCCCTTGGACGTGGAAACGTCCGAAGTAGTCTAACCGATGAGTTTTCATAGGGCTGGACACGGATTTTGTTGCGAAAGCGACATTTCCACCTTTCCGCAAGGCTAGGACTAACTATTTGAAACGCGGGTAGAAACTTGTGTTTCGTTTCTTCGTTGTTGGTTTTGTGGCAACACAGAAAATATAAAAGGTGTTGTTCTTTTTCTTAATATGTAATATATATATAATGTGAAATGTGATATGAGTGTGTATTTTTGTTGGCTGTGAAATATATGTTTTAATTAAAACCCAGCTTTACTGTTTCTCATTTATAGCAGAGTTTTTTTTGAGACAAGAATCCGAAAAAACTGCTTATGCAAGGTTAGTTGTAAGTTTACTAGTTTACCTTGTCATAATTTAATAATATCGTTCTACAGGGACGCGATATTATTTGGCATCCATCTGCCGGGATACGAATTGTCTCGAATTAAACTGTGGATCGAAGTTGATAACGGAAATTCTAGTGGTGAATTATGGATAATTTAAGAAAGTTAAGAACACCACTTAGAACTGCATTTACGCGTATAGCTAATTCACTTGAGAATAACTTAGAAGCAGATGTTAGGAATTTTGAAGAAATCGAGATTCTGTTTACTCAGTTAGAGGGAAAATGGGCCGAACTCGGTTTTGCAGAAAAGGAAATTCAAAATCTTCTGCTGAACGATGAAAAGTGTTCTCAAGATAATTTTGATAAGGAATATGAGGGTTTTAGCTTATACGAAGAAAAATTTGTCAGATTGAGAACAAAAGTTCAAAAAATCTTAAGCAATGTAAAAGCCGAAAACGAGTCTCTTGTTGAAAATTCGCCAAAACGAAAGTTTAAGCTTCCAAAAATTGAATTTAAGCTGTTTGGGGGAAATGTTAAGGAATGGTTGCCATTTTGGTCACAGTTTGAGAAAATACACAATGATGAGGACATCGCCAACGAAGATAAATATCAGTATTTGTTACAAGCAACCTTGAAAGGTTCAAGAGCGCGAGAAATTGTCGAATCATATCCTGCTACGGGTGATAGTTATGAAAATGTAGTAGACTGTTTAAAGGCCCGCTTTGGCCGGACCGACTTGTTAATAGAAGTTTATATAAGAGAAGTTCTTTCTCTGATGATGAATAGGCCTATGTTCCGTACCCGGTACCCCTTGGTTCTGGCGACATCGTGAGCGATGTTCAACGTTAGTAAAGTACCCTGCCGATGGTAGTTTGACTGGCAACCATAAAGAAATGTGTAGAGCTTGGCGACGTTTTTTTTGGAGGAATGATAATGCGTCAAATATTGTAAATTGGATAATTTAGAACTATTGAAAGATGCGAAATTTCTTGCACTTTCGGGCATGCGTAATAGTTGTTTTTTAATCTAGCTACTGTGTATGTGTGACGTAAGCAGATGAATGTAACGAATTCGCTTGCTCAATTTGACGTCACTAAGCTGTTAATTTGCGTTTTGCGCATGCGTTATTGTTATTTTTCGTTTTTTCCTGTTCTTTCGTCTACTATTCCAATTTGCTTCAACTTGTACTAATGTTTTTTTTTCGGTCTCGCAGAGGGGCCCGCGTTAGCATATTTTCGAATGTATGTATCGATGAATGTAACGAATTCGCTTGCTCAATTTGACGTCATTAAGCTGTTAATTTGCGTTTTGCGCATGCGTTATTGTTATTTTTCGTTTTTTCCTGTTTCGTCTACTATTCTAATTTGCTTCAACTTGTACTAATGTTTTTTTTGGGGGTCTCGCAGAGGGGCCCGCGTTAGCATATTTTCGAGGGGGCCCTTTTGAGGCGGTGGCCGGACCCACTGATGTTTTTTTTGGGTCTCGCAGAGGGGCCCGCGTTAGCATATTTTCGAGGGGGCCCCTTTGAGGCGGTGGCCGGACCCACTGATGTTTTTTTTGGATCTCGCAGAGGGCCGCGTTAGCATATTTTCGAGGGGGCCCGTTTGAGGCGGTGGCCGGACCCACTGATGTTTTTTTTGGATCTCGCAGAGGGGCCCGCGTTAGCATATTTTCGAGGGGGCCCCTTGAGGCGGTGGCCGGACCCACTGATGTTTTTTTTGGATCTCGCAGAGGGGCCCGCGTTAGCATATTTTCGAGGGGACCCCCTTGATGCGGTGGCCGGACCCACTGATGTTTTTTTTGGGTCTCGCAGAGGGGCCCGCGTTAGCATATTTTCGAGGGGGCCCCCTTGAGGCGATGGCCGGACCCACTGATGTTTTTTTGGGTCTCGCAGAGGGGCCCGCGTTAGCATATTTTCGAGGGGGCCCTTTTGAGGCGGTGGCCGGACCCACTGATGTTTTTTTTGGGGTCTCGCAGAGTGGCTCGCGCGCCCTCCGAGAAAAATGTTTTTACACTACATAAATGGGGCTTTTACCAATATTTAGCAGGCTTTATACTAGATAAAATGAATATTCACTATTTGCGCCCCCCTCCGAAAGAGTTTCTGCTTCCGCCCTTGGAGAACATATGTAAAGCTGACGTCATAAACTTGAAAATCGTCTGGATTTTTTATCACATGTTGGTCTGGAAAATCGTTTTTTTTTTTTTTTAATCAGAATCTGAGTGGCAATTCTGATAATTAAACGCGGTGCATTTGAAGTATAGAATTTTCATTTAGTGTTAATTGCATGAAGATTGAAGTTTGGTGTTCTTTGATTCTGAGTCGAATAAGTTTGTGTTGGATTTTCCTTGTGTTTTTGATTCCGTTTTACGGACCCTTTAACGTAAGTTAGTGAGCGTCTCGGGGAATTTCTTCGTTAGTATGGATGTGTGGAATATAGAATGGGGGGGAAAAGTGAGGTAAGTGCTTCTTTAATTGTACTTTTTCTAATGTTTTGTTGTGGATTTGACTGTTTTATATAGTGTCATTTACTTAGAATTTGTGTTTCTTTGTAAAATTTTAGTGGTATATACTAGTGTTTATTCGTCACAAGAATGCGATAGCCGTTGGAGCTTGGCGGTCGCCAGGGAGGCTTGGCGCCATGGCTGGAGCTTGGCGCCAAGGTCTATTGCGCTCGCACTTGGCGATCGCCAAGCTCCAGCGGCTATCGCCGTGTTTACATGAGGGGCACCGTCTTGTATGATTTTACCGATGAATAATGTGATGGGTAAAAGTCCGAAAACACCGTTATTTAAATTGTATGATAAGATTGAAACATATTTGAGGTCGCTAAATATGTTAGGTGTTTCTAGTGAAAATTATTCTTCAATTTTGTATCCGTTAATTGAATCTTGCTTGCCCGTTGACGTATTGAGAATATGGGAAAGAAATTTGAATTCAATGTCGTTGACGTCTGGCAAGAAGGAAGAATCTGTTAATAAGTTAGATATTCTTATGAATTTTTTACGTCACGAAATTGAAAGCGAAGAGAAAGTGAGGTTAGCTCGCAGAGGATTCAATGTAGAAATAGAAGACGTAAACAAATGTAGTCCTGGTAGGAGGAAAAGAGCTAGCCCAACAGCATTTGAGTTGTTTAATTCTTCAGAAACGAAGGAAGAGGCGTGTGTATTTTGTGGTAAATCACACTCAAGTAACCTCTGTAAATATGCTGATAATTTGTCTCACGAAGAGAAGAAGCAAATACTAATGAAAAAAGGTGCATGTTTCAAATGTCTCTCGATACGTAAACATAAATTTCGATTTTGTAAAACTAAAGTACCCCCTTGTGAGATTTGCCGCAAATTTCATTTTAAAATAATGTGTACTGAAGGAAGCACTCGGGCGGATTCGAGAAAATCTCAGCATACTGAAGGGGTGGAAACTGGAAAAAAGGACTCTGTTCTGTCCAATAGAACAGCTACTCGTAAAGTTCTTTTGCAGACACTTGTCGTTCGTCTTAGAAGTGAGAGTCAAATGAAATATATTAGGATACTGATTGACTCAGGCAGCAGTAAGTCTTATTTATCAAATTTCGCAATAGCGACAATGGGATATGAATGCATTGCTGAGGAAAATTTGACACATAGTTTATTTGGAGGTATAGAGACTACGGAAACACACAAAAAATATTGGGTTTATCTAAGCGACTTTTTTGATAATTATCGATGCAAGTTTGAAGTATTAAACCAGGAAAAGATTTGTTCTGAAATTGCAAAACTACCAAAAGGGGAATTTCTACAGGAAATTAAGAAACGCAAGATTTTTCTCTCGGATTTAAATGATGAAGTAGATTTATTATATGAGTTTTCTCCGGACGAAATCCATGGGCTCGTAGGAGCTGATATTGCTGGAAAACTGTATACCGGAAACATAGAACAATTAAAAAGCGGATTGGTTTTAATGGAAACACGTCTTGGTTGGACCCTAATGGGGAAAACAGACGCACTTGAGTCTTCAGATAGCACTAAAAGTGTTATGTCGCTGCACGTTAATGATGCGAAAATTTCAGATTTATGGAGGCTTGATACTCTAGGAATCTTAGACCCAGGAGAGAAAGGTAGTCGACAAGAACTTGAGAAGGCAGCGGAAGAACATTTTAACAAAAGTGTGAAAATTGATGGTGATGGAAGATATGTTGTGAGCCTCCCGTGGATAGAAGGCCATCCTCCTTTACCCAGTGGCAGGAATGTTGCAGAACGAAGGCTGAAAAGTTGCATAGATTCATTGAAGAAGAGCGCAAATTTAGAGGCATACGAAGAAATGTTTAGAGAGTGGATTCAAGAAGGAGTCATAGAAGAAATTCCTAAGAATTCCTCTGACGAAAGTGAACATTACTTGCCTCACAGAGCCGTAGTTAAAGAAAATTCCACCACAAGAGTGCGACCTGTTTTTGATGGATCGGCCAGGGAGAAGAATTCACCTTCGATCAACGACTGTTTAGAAAAAGGACCTAACACCGTCGAGCTCATTCCTGCCTTGATGAATAGATTTCGTTTTCAGAAAATAGGTGTTATTGCAGACATCCGTAGAGCCTTTCTACAGATTGGAATAAGTGAATCGGATAGACCCTATCTGAAATTTTTATGGTGGGAGAAAGGAGATTCAGCCAAGCCTAGAGTTTTCCAACATCGAAGGGTAGTTTTCGGGCTGACTTGTTCTCCATATCTGTTGGGGGCAACCCTTCGATTTCATCTGAAGAATGTTCCTCCCAGTTTTGCAAAAACTGCAACTAAGTTGTTAGAGTCATTTTACGTGGATAATTGTGTTACCAGTGTGAATGATCCAGAAGAGCTTGAGAATTTTATTGAAGAGTCAAAATTAATTCTCAGCGCTGCTAAATTTGAACTTCGAGGGTGGGAGCACAATTATAATAGTCAATATTCTGAAGACCTTTTGCCTGAGAAGGAAAAGAATATTCCTGTTCTGGGACTAAAATGGAAATTAAACAGTGATTCTTTAACTGTTGATTTGCGAGATATTGTTGAAGATGATACACCAGTAACTAAAAGGAAAATTTTGTCGGCTGTCCATAAGATCTTTGATCCTCTCGGCTTTACTTGCCCAGTTACGTTGGGACCAAAAATTCTCTTGCAAGAGTGTTGGCAGTTGAAAGTATCTTGGGATGCGGAACTTCCAACTTCCATTGCTAAAAGATTCGAACGGTGGCAAAAAGAAATATCCATGTTGAAGGAAATAGAAATTCCGCGTTGTCTTACTCCCAAAGGTGAAATACCTAAAAGTATAACTTTGCACGTGTTCTGCGATGCAAGTGTCAAAGCGTACGCTTGTTGTGTGTTTTTAAGAAGTGAAACTGAGAATTCAACTACCTGTCAACTAGTTCAAGCAAGATGCCGAGTTGCCCCAATGAAGACTATTTCCATCCCAAGACTTGAATTAATGGCCTGTGCAATCGGAGCGCGATTGGCGCGAAGTGTGAGTGAGGATCTAAGAATTGAAAAAGTTCCAAGATTCTTCTGGTCGGACTCCTCAAATGCATTGCACTGGATAAAAAGAAGTGAGAACTGGACTCCGTTTGTTTATAACCGCGTGCAAGAGATTCGCTCTTTGTCAAATACTGAAGACTGGCACCACGTACCAGGGTCATTGAATGCAGCTGACCTACCTTCACGAGGTTGCAGTGTAGAAAATTTGGCTAAATCAAGATGGTGGGAAGGTACAGAATGGTTAAATGGACCACCAGATAAATGGCCTCAATCTAATATAGTTCCCGATTTCGACATCATAAATTCTGAGAAAAGGAAGACTGTTATTTCCGCAGCTAACACGGACAAGCCAGGAGAGAAATATTACAACCGATTTTCTTCTTACGATAAATTACTTCGAGTTACAGCCTGGATTCAACGATTTCTCACCAACTGCAAAGTTGAAAAGGGCCAGCGAATTTCTGGAGTTTTAACAGTAGAAGAAATAAATAAAACGGAAACTTCCTTGTTGAAAATCGTACAGAGGGAAGCATTTTCGGGACCTGAAGACAAACAATTAAAATCACTTCAGTGTTATATAGATTCATCAGGCATTTTGAAGGTGAAGACTCGGATTTTAATGAGAAATGACACCAAAGATTTTCGATATCCAGCAATATTGCCTTCACGTCATCCAGTTGTTGAAATGATTATTCGAACTAGACACTTGAAATTAAGCCATGCAGGAGTTCACATCCTGATGAGCAACTTGAGAGAGAAGTTTTGGATTCTTAAATGTCGGAAGACAGTAAGAAATGTTATTAGAAATTGTGTGCGATGTAGAAGATTTAATTTACAGCCAAAACCGATAATGGAGGCGCCTCTCCCCGAAGACCACGATCTTGATAATTTAGATGCAACATCGCTGAATAAGAGACATGCGTACAGACAAAGAGTCAAAGAGGATTTGAGAAAAAGGTTTCGTGCAGAATATTTGGGACATTTACGTCAGTACTCAAAATCTTATAAAAACCAGAAACCTCTTGAAATTGGGGATATTGTACTAGTCGCTAATGAGAATGTCAAGCGACTTGAGTGGCCTTTGGCAAAAGTGATAGAACTGTATCCTGCAAAAGATGGTCACATTCGACTAGTAAAAGTCAGAATGAAAGGTGGAGAATTTCTCCGTCCAGTGCTCAAACTGATTCCTCTTGAGGTGAATCAGAAAAGTGACATTGGTGTGCCTTCACCAGAAGCCGGTTCTACGTCCAATCGACCAATCGTGCACCAGACTGTCAGGAAATGTCCTGTAAGAAGTGAAGAGTGTCCTGCTTCAGCAGTTCCTGTCGTCGAGAAAGCTGACAGAGACATTTTGCCAGAGACTGTTCCAGGAAAACGGTCTAGATATGGACGGTTAATTAAGACAAGAGTTAGGGTTTGAGTTTCTCCAAAGTTCGAAACTCAAAGGTGGGAGTGTGTTGCGAAAGCGACATTTCCACCTTTCCGCAAGGCTAGGACTAACTATTTGAAACGCGGGTAGAAACTTGTGTTTCGTTTCTTCGTTGTTGGTTTTGTGGCAACACAGAAAATAAAAAAGGTGTTGTTCTTTTTTTCTTAATATGTAATATATATATAATGTGAAATGTGATATGAGTGTGTATTTTTGTTGGCTGTGAAATATATGTTTTAATTAAAACCCAGCTTTACTGTTTCTCATTTATAGCAGAGTTTTTTTTTGAGACAAGAATCCGAAAAAACTGCTTATGCAAGGTTAGTTGTAAGTTTACTAGTTTACCTTGTCATAATTTAATAATATCGTTCTACAGGGACGCGATAGATTTAGGAACTGGCCCGTTCACTTTATGCGTGAGGTTGGCCAAACACCAGGGTGAGTATCACTTTTCGATAAGTTCTTATGTGATGTTGACATGCATTTAACCCTTTCCGTCCCTACGATGCAATTCGAATGATAACATTCACAAGTGTTTTACAGATTTCTTTTATCTTTGAAATGTATTTGTAATCGCATTTTTCTTATATGATAATGCAGTGCAGAAGCAATACAGTATAGAAGAAATACACTTTTACTACGCGACGCATATGCATGCATGTAGGTACGTCGTATACTCCATCTATTTACGTATGTAGTCGTACTATATACGTAACTATACTATACGTTAACGTACTATAGTCGTATACTCCATCTACGTATGACGTTATATACGAATGTTACATGTTCGATTTGTTTTAACTAGTCCGAGCGCATAGCGCTCTGAACTAGAAGACGGAAGGTGTCTGGTTCAAAACCAGGTCGCATCCGCCGACCTAACCGTTCGGAGTTTTCCGTGTTTTCCACTGAAATTTAGCGTAGAATACTGGTTAGGACACCTTAGAAAGACCCCAACGGAGGGCACCCCATCTACAGGCCTAGATCCCCCGTGTAGATAATTGGCCTTAATCCCAGAACTCGCTTTAACTAGTATTTTGGTAATGTCTGTACGTACGCATGCTGCATTTTCGATCTAGTTTGATTAAATTTGAGGGACGTCTGCTCGTATGCATGTATTTATGTACGTATATTCTTGTGTAATTCGATTAACTCAAAGAGGAATAGCCGAAGAAATTTCAAATGAATAGTTTATTTACAGAGTTATACGAAAGACTTTCGGAGCATTAAAGTCTATGGACATGCCTTTCACATTAAAAATCCCTGAACTACCTCTGCTTAGCTAATGCCCAAAAATATTGCCAACTGTCCCCAAGCTTGGTAAATTTAGGGGCAATATTACAAATTTTGGCACTAAAAATAAGTACATATCTCGAATTAAAAAAAAACTGTTAGCCATAGACTATTGAAATTTTGTATTTAAGACTGTCGTAACATTTGGTTCTGCACTTTTATTTTTGATTACAATCCACTGGCTAGGGTCACTATTTGGGTCATGCTTAAAATCTCGCCGTTTGTCGCCAAGCTGACGAATAAAAGAAAAATGCCAATTTTTCAGCCAGGAATAAATTTTCAATGCTGAAATCTCATCCTGGTGATATCTCTTACGCTTAACGAGATACTGAAGTATCGCATTTCATTTTCCAATGTATTTAAATAGATGGCATCAAGAATGCGTAAAGTTTAACAGCCATACGAGAAAATTGTGTAGTTCACATTAGGACTTTTTTTTGTGATAGGAAATCGACTTTCCGAAGTTTCTTGAATTAGCTTACAATTTAAAAAAGATTATTGACCACTGGAACCTATGGAACTAGCTTACAGTTTTGAAAAATAGTTTTTTTTTAAAAAGCATAGACCATAAGACATAAGATCGCTATAATAATTTTTAAAATAAAGTAAATTCCAAAAATTTTTATTGAAATTATTCTACACAAAATATATCATACACATAATTTACAAAAGAAGTATTTTCTTTGAGTTTTGCAGCAGCATCTTCAAACATCTTATTTTATGAGCAGCTCCTAGGAGAAAAAAAGAGAATTTTTAGAACTTAATTTACACAAAGAATAGAAAATGCAGAGTAAGTCTGCTTCATATGTTTTTTTTACATAATTTCTATATCAGGGATTTCCATCCTTTTTATTACTTCAACTCCCTAGAAAACGTTTTTTTCTGAATAGACCCCTACGTTTTCCCCAACACATCGGTATCTCGAAAAATTTTCCCAATGCACTCGCAAAGACCGCAAAACATTAGGTGAAAGAAATTTTTCATGTGTCCGGCAGTAGAACAGTTGGTTAAACTCGGTTCCCACTGGAACACCAAAAGGGAAGCAGCACCTGCTTGGCCAGTGCCTAGAAGGGTAAACTGCTTTCTCGACTGAGGATGATGTAAACCGTGTACGCTGTAGGGAACTAATGCACGAAAAATGTGTTATGACTTTAATGTTTTCCATGTTCAATCCATATCTCTTTGGGGTACCAATCCAGCTCTTAGGTCATCCAGATCTTATCTGAAATTGGTTCAAAATTTAGGAGGGAGACCCGGGATAAGTCGGTATTCTCCTCACTGGAGATCAGCAAAAAAGAAGCTGCCCAATTAAGGCCATTTTCGTTTTATATAAAGGATCTAATCCCGCTCTGAAGTTGGCCAGAGGGATTTCGAAGCAACAATAACAATTTTCATGTTCTACTTTTGAACCCTCTGAAGTCTTATTTCATGTCAGTTTGTTTGTTTGTGTTGTGATGGCAACGCTAAGGTTGGGCGATCATCCTAGGATGAGGGGTTATCTTAAAATGTAATTTTTAAAAATATAATTCCCAAATTTTGTACATGACCTCATTAGTGCATGGGAATGCTTTTGTACGAGGGTCATATAAAAATGTAGAAAGTGTAACTTTTTGAAAATTAACGAGAGGAGTTTTTTTAACGAAGTCTTACTTCCGACCTCATTTTGAACACTTTTCTCAATTTACGCTGTCCACTTATATATAATAGATAAAGAATTAAAGCCCGTTACCACCTTTTTGGGACACCCTGTATCAGTCTGGTTTATAGTATCCACAGGTTCTGAAATCATCATTAACCAGTGTTCTGATTCAAAAAAAAAAAAAAAAAAAAAAACTGGTCTGCTTTAAAAAAGAAAAAAAATCACTGTATTTACGTATACTATTTCAAAGCTAATCTAAATTCATCAACGCGGGTTTCGAAGTTTATAAAGCGAAACAAAACAGTCTTTTGAATATCAAATCAATGCTGTACAGCTTCTCATATCCATAACCCCAAGAATCTGCGCTTTATGCCTTTGGAAACTATCTTGGCGAGTAATCGCATCGTTTGGATTTTTTTTTTTTTTTTTTATGGTCAACGGATGTAAATAATCGGTACTTATTTTACCGTCAATAATTCACGCCAACAAGTTTTTTCGCCAAAGGATTGCAATGCACTACATTGTAACAATGAATCTGACGTATTCCACACGCACACGAAATCGCTCTTTTTGGCTGACTGACTGTAAAATACATAAGTACCAAATAAGCTTGTTTTGGTCGGAAGTATGATTTTTTTTATTAGATTCAACGAAGAATTTACCCGTATATTTTAAAACTAAAAAGCGATTAACTGTATGAACTAGTGTAATTACACACTGTACGCCGTGTAAAGATAGGAAATAGATTCTAATAAAAAATAGTGTTATTCCATTAGTGTTATGCAACAGTATCAAGAGAGAAAAAAATATTTACAGAGATTTGAAATTGTACTTCACTTATATTAGACTAATACTATATTAAAAATGCAAAAATTTGTTACAAATGATAGTTATACGTACCAATATAGACTAATCACCACCAAAAAACTTCAGTTTTTTTCGTCTCCTATTCTTATGAAAACAAACATGGCGCCTGTCGGTAGATACTCGGATGTTGCCATCGCTCGATTGTTGCATGATCAGAGCGTATGCGCCAATTTTCATCGGCTGAATGCCGCTCGGCCGTTATGCGGGCAGAAATTTCTTTTCAGTTCAGCGTATTTTGATCAAATTTAGGCATATGGCCCGATAACTCAGGCCGGATATCGTTCCGAGCATCGTTTTATGGGTACCGGACCGATCAGTGTCTGCCGCACACATAACAATCATCGTTTTTAGATGGAATTCCGTGTCTGGGCCGAGTACCGAATTTCGGTGAGCGATGAGTTGCGATGAATGCCGGTGGTTGGCCGAGCAGAAACTGGGAATTGTTGTTTGTAGGGAAGTGTTTACACTTCCATATTAGCCAACATTGGCGAACTTCAAATGGCTATAACTCGTGAACTATTGGTCCGACAATGTCCAACAAAGCATCAAAACAACGGTCTTGGCAAGACCTAAACACCCACCAAGTTTCATAATTTTAGCTCAATTGGAACATAGTGAAAACCACGTTTTGTTAAATGAAAATACCGCCCCCTAACGCCCTATCCAATGACAATATTAACGGCGCCTCCCGTATCTCCAGTTCTATATACCCGACGACTTAGCCGCTTGGTACGTGGGCTATTGGTGCGAATAAATGTTCTTTGGCGCGATTTACTTTCAGTTATAATTAAAATTTGGATTTTAATATTTTATACCTAGGTTGCCCAAATTGGCGAACTTCAAATGGCTATAACTCGCGAACCATTGGTCCGACAATGGCCAACAAAATAAAAATGCATACCTCGTGACAACACCTTAACACCCACAAAGTTTCATAATTTTGGCTATATTGGAACATAGTTAAAAATAGTGTTCGTCGCAGTAAAGAGATCTCGCGTCTCCGTCACTTTACGCCCATAAAGGGTAAAATCCACCCGTATCTTCCCATCTATGGTTCCGGCGGCCTTGCACGGTCTGTTACCGTGTTTAGAACACTAGTGGACGTTCGCCTGTTCAGAAAAGAGCCCGTTTTTTTTCGATAAAATAAAATGCAAGTGTATACACTGCCATTTTAGCCAACATTGGCGAACTTCAAATGGCTATAACTCGCGAACTATTGGTCCGACAATGTCCAACAAAGTATCTAAACAACGGTCTTCGAAAGACCTAAACACCCACCCAGTTTCATAATTTTAGCTCAATTGGAACATAGTTAAAACCACGTTCGGTTAAATAAAAATACTGCCCCTGCCGCCCTATCCAATGACAATATTAACGGATCGTCCCGTATCTCCAATTCTATATACCCGACGACTTAGCCGCATGGTACGTGGGCTAATGGTGCCAATAGATGTCCTTCTGCGCGATTTACTTTCAGTTATAATTAAAATTTGGGTTTTAGCATTTTATACATAAGTCGCCTAAATTGGCGAACTTCAAATGGCTAAAACTCGCGAACCATTCGTCTGACAATGGCCTACAAAATAAAAACCCATACCTCGTCGTACCACCTTAACACCCACCAAGTTTCATAATTTTGGCTATATTGGAACATAGTTAAAAATAGTGTTCGTCGCAGTAAAAAGATCTCCAGTCTACGTCACTTTGCGCCCATAAAGGGGTAAAATCCACCCGTATCTTCCCATCTACGGTTCCGGCGGCCTTGCACGGTCTGTTACCGTGTTCAGAACACTAGTTGACTTCGCGTGTTCAGAAAAGAGCCCGTTTTTTTTCCGATAAAATGAAATGCAAGTGTTCACACTGCAATTTTAGCCAACTTTGGCGAACTTCAAATGGCTATAACTCGCGAACTATTTGTCCGACAATGTCCAACAAAGTATCAAAAGAACGGTCTTATCAATACCTAAACACCCACCAAGTTTCATAATTTTAGCTCAATTGGAACATAGTTAAAACCACGTTTGGTTAAATTAAAATACCGTTCCTACCGCCCTATCCAATGACAATATTAACGGCTCCTCCCGTATCTCCAGTTCTATATACCCGACGACTTAGCCTCTTGGTACGTGGGCTATTGGTGCAAATAGATGTCCTTTGGCGCGATTTACTTTCAGTTATAATTAAAAATTTGGGTTTTAACATTTTATAACTAGGTCGCCCAAATTGGCGAACTTCAAATGGCTATAACTCGCGAACCATTGGTCCGACAATGACCAACAAAATAAAAATCCATACCTCGTCGTACCACATTAACACCCACCAAGTTTCATAATTTTGGCTATATTGGAACATAGTTAAAAATAGTGTTCGTCGCAGTAAAGAGATCTCGCCGTCTCCGCCACTTTACGCCCATAAAGGGAAAATCCACCCGTATCTTCTCATCTATGGTTTCGGCGGCCTTGCACGGTCTGTTACCGTGTTCAGAACACTAGTGCACTTCGCGTGTTCAGAAAAGAGCCCGTTTTTTTTCGATAAAATAAAATGCAAGTGTTTACACTGCCACTTTAGCCAACATTGGCGAACTTCAAATGGCTATAACTCTCGAACTATTTGTCCGACAATGTCCAACAAAGTATCAAAAGAACGGTCTTATCAATACCTAAACACCCACCAAGTTTCATAATTTTAGCTCAATTGGAACATAGTTAAAACCACGTTTGGTTAAATTAAAATACCGTTCCTACCGCCCTATCCAATGACAATATTAACGGCTCCTCCCGTATCTCCAGTTCTATATACCCGACGACTTAGCCGCTTGGTACGTGGGCTATTGGTGCAAATAGATGTCCTTTGGCGCGATTTACTTTCAGTTATAATTAAAAATTTGGCTTTTAACATTTTATAACTAGGTCGCCCAAATTGGCGAACTTCGAATGGCTATAACTCGCGAACCATTGGTCCGACAATGACCAACAAAATAAAAATCCATACCTCGTCGTACCACATTAACACCCACCAAGTTTCATAATTTTGGCTATATTGGAACATAGTTAAAAATAGTGTTCGTCGCAGTAAAGAGATCTCGCCGTCTCCGCCACTTTACGCCCATAAAGGGAAAATCCACCCGTATCTTCTCATCTATGGTTTCGGCGGCCTTGCACGGTCTGTTACCGTGTTCAGAACACTAGTGCACTTCGCGTGTTCAGAAAAGAGCCCGTTTTTTTTCGATAAAATAAAATGCAAGTGTTTACACTGCCATTTTAGCCAACATTGGCGAACTTCAAATGGCTATAACTCTCGAACTATTGGTCCGACAATGTCCAATAAAGTATCAAAACAACGGTCTTGGAAAGACCTAAACACCCACCAAGTTTCATAATTTTAGCTCAATTGGAACATAGTTAAAACCACGTTTGGTTAAATCAAAATACCGCCCCCTTCCGCCCTATCCAATGACAATATAAACGGCGCCTCCAGTATCTCCAGTTCTATATACCCGACGACTTAGCCGCTTGGTACGTGGGCTATTGGTGCCAATAGATGTCCTTTGGCGGGATTTACTTTCAGTTATAATTAAAATTTGGGTTTTAACATTTTATAACTAAGTCGCCCAAATTGGCGAACTTCAAATGGCTATAACTCGCAAACTATTAGTCCGACAATGTCCAACAAATATTAAAAGAACGGTCTTGGCAAGACTTAAACACCCACCAAGTTTCATAATTTTAGCTCAATTGGAACATAGTTAAAACCACGTTTTGTTAAAATACCGCCACCTGCCGCCCTATCCAATGACAATATTAGCGCGCCTCCTGTAGTTGTTAGCGCAGTCGGTAACCAAACAACTGGTTCTGCCCAGTTGACAGCTAACAACCGACGATTTCGTGAACCACCGGGGCAGAAGTCCACCCTCAGGTTGTTTATACTTCCATCGAGGCGAAGTAAATGGAGATCGTTGAATTATCAAAACTTCAAAAAATTAAATGCATTGACTCATGAGCGTGATATAGTAATTACTGTTTTCAGACGTGTTTTAATTACATAATTGTCTTATAATACTATTTCGTAGTGAATATAGGCAATATTTTCGAAGTGAAGTGATATTATTATTTGTCAAATGCCAGTTGCATTGGCCGTTAGGCCATTAAACTCCTAAATATTATGTATGTCGTGCCTGTAATTATTTTACCCAAAAGATGTATTTTAAGAAATGTTAGTACGTAAGAAACGGACCCTGGCTGCAATCAATTCCAAACAATGGACAGAACCTGCAGTTTAAAAACATGGATACAGAATAATAATTCGAAACCTACTAGCAGACGAAATCAACACTTAAGAACACTGTGATAGAAAAACACAACAAAAACTACACTACCTGCATTCGAACCCCACAAACAGAGGAAAACATCAATTAAAGAACACAGTTAAAGTATAATACTAGACTACGGACATCCCCCCCCCCATTAGACCCAACCTTCAGACGGAACAATGGTATACGAAAACAGTTAAAAAGTAATACTACAACATGGACACTTCCTGGATTCTAAGTAATTATCATGAATTACCGATGATTCTTGCTGGAGATTTTAATGTTAATTTTCGCTCTCAAGAATCTCAGTCGTTAGTTGATTTTTTAAAAGAAAAATTTGATCTAACTATGAATACTTCTCGACTTCCATCAACAACGCGTTTCGGTACAACGACAGATGCTGTATCTTCAAGAAAATTAGCAAATTTGGATAGTTAAATTTATGTTTCACATTCTAATTACCACAAACCTATAATTTCGTACATAAAATATTATGATGACATTCAAGTACCTATTTCCAATGAATAATATGAATATAAAATTTATATAATCTTTGTAAAGTACATGAATAATAAATATAATTAAATTATAATATGATATTTATTTTAAGTTTAATCATTTCAGTGATATGTGTCGTAAACACGTCAAAGAAGTTTTACTTCAATCGCGCGTAAAGATTACACGCATACACCTTTTTTTTTGACACAGCTGGCTGTGCCCGACATCTTGCTGGTCGTTCAGTCGAGCGATGGCAACGGCTGCTCTTTTTTCAGCATTGGGAAAGGGTTGCGCCTCAAAGGGTTAATCCGCAACAGGTGCGGGCGGGTGACGGGAGAACCATCGCAGGAACGCGTTGATCTTCCTGGCCGGCGAAACCTACCTCGGAGTTCAACCAGAGCTTATTACCCAGAGCACTAGGGCCTCTGATGAGTATGCCTCTCAGAGTTTTCAGTTCAAGGCTAAATCACCCAATTCATCTATTTACGCCACGAGTAGTCACCTGTGTGACAGCGAAATTCAACGTATCTTTATTCTATCTTGAACATATAACCCTGTTAGGGTTTTTCTTGATAAGCAGAGACTAAAAGGCAACTATGAGTTCCGAACTTGGGTTAAACTATCATTAGTCATTCTTTGTAGGATAAAAGTGGTGAGGAAACTTTTCAAGCCTTTTTTTTAGAGTTGTAAAATTTGCTTTGATAATGCTATTAATGCGGCAAAACATTCTGCTCTAAGTAACGCAAAGTGTACTCAAATTACTTTCAATAGATTTTCTACCTTTCATGAAAAAAAAAAAAAAAGTATAGACAGACAGTTCATCAAGCAGTGTAAGAAAAAGCAGTTTGCCACGTACCACGTTAACGTGCACTTTCTGACAGTACACTTTGCGATTTCAGAAATACTTTTTTTTTTGGAATATCAATTATTCAAATTCGGATTTTACTAAATTTATCACTTTTTAATCTGTTTTCAAACTAGTGTGAATTTGAACTTCTGAAGGAGTAGCCAAAGGAGGGAATACAAGAGTGTACGCCCGGCCCAAATTCAAATATTTCAGTAAGTCTGTATAAACTGTTCAATCACTTTGTGATTTTCATAAACACTTTGTTTTATAAATTAGTTATTTGAACGCAGTTTTTTCTAAGTTATAATTTAGAATCCATTTTTTCCCCAAGAGAAATCTTTTTAACTATTGAAGATGTAGCCAACGATGGATATACGCCCACCTCATTACAACATTTGGTAAATTTAGAAAAATTGTTGAATTATTTGCGACTTTAAAGGATAATTTGCTTTAGAGAGCAATTAATAAAATGGATTTATCATTAAAAGCTGTAATTTATAATCTATTTTCTTTTCCAGTCGTAGTCTATTTAGCTGTGGACGTGTAGC
This sequence comes from Cheiracanthium punctorium, assembly GCA_038373885.1. NCBI lineage: Eukaryota > Metazoa > Arthropoda > Arachnida > Araneae > Cheiracanthiidae > Cheiracanthium > Cheiracanthium punctorium. Next base: position 267,821 of record JAWZYV010013396.1, read on the forward strand.
TGAAGTAAGATGATATACGCCTACTTTAATTCGAAGATATCTGTAACTACAGATAAATTCTTGAATTATTTGCGATTTTCAGGGAGACTTTATTTTAGAGATGAATCACTTCAATCGATTTTTTAATTAAAACTTGTAATTTATAATCTTTTTTTTTAATAGGTGACACCTTTAATTCGAACTATTTTGTAAATCTAGATATACTGAAGAATTATTTGAGGTTTTAACGGATAATTTGTTTTGAATGTCAGTTACTTAAATTAGTTTTTTATTTAAGTTGTTATTTATATTAAGCTATATTAAGTCGTATTTTATAATCCATCTCCTTATCTAGTTATAATCTTTTTAGCTATGGAAGATGTATTCAAAGAAGGATATACGACCACCTACCTCATTATGATATTTCTGTAAATCTAGAAAAACTGTTAAATTATTTGCTATTTTAAAGAATAATTTGTTTTGGAAATCGATTAATTAAGTTGATTTATTAAAATCACTAGTTATAATTCATTTTCCTTTCCAGTAAAATCTATTTAGCGGTTGAAGGTATAGCCGAAGAAAGATATACGCCTACCTCTAATTCTAAAGATTTTTGTTTGCACATGAACCCTGAATTATTTATGATTTTCAGAAATACTTTATTTTATAGATAAATCAATGCCACCAATTTATTTATTTTTAATAGAAACTTGTAATTAATAATAAATTGATTTTTCAGTCTTTTTTTTTTTTCTTCTGCTAACGAAGGTGCAACCAAAGTTGAATCTATGCACACCTGTAATTGCAACATTTCTGTAAGTCTAGTTGTATTAATGAATTGTTTGAGATTTTAAAGAATAATTTGTTTTGGAAATCCATTACTGAAATCATTTTTTTTTAATTTAAGTTGCAATTGATGCTTTGTTGTTTTATATTAAGTTGTAAATTCTGTCCATTTTCTTTTCCAATTGGAATCTTTTTGGCTGTTAAAAACTGTAACCAAAAAATGTATAAGCCTACTTCCAAATCCATAATATCCTTTCAGATAAATTCCTGAATTATTGGCAATTTTTAAGTAGACTTTATTTTAGCGATCAATCACTTCAATTTATTTCTTATCAAAACTTGTAATTCATTATCTATTTTCTTGAAATTTTTTGGCTATCGAAGGTGTAGCCAAAGAAGGACATACGCCGACCCCTACTTCCCCCCCGTTTCTGTAAATGTAGATGAACTGCCTAATTATGAATATATTAAATTTAATAATTGGTAAAACAATACTAATTAAAATTAAAAAATAATATTGATACTTTCGATTGAATAAGTTTTCATACTGAACTGCATGAACGTGTGGGATTTCGTCAATCGAATTGAGATTATTTCACAGTAAAATGTGGAAATTTCTGTTGATAAGTTGAAAGTATTTAGGCTTTTTATAATAATGGAGTTTTTGTTCTTCTTCCAACGAAGAGTTATACATTAAACAGAAACCACCAGTAAAATGATATAGAGAATTTCACAAAGATAGTTTTGAAGCCCAATGGGATCATGCTCGCTTCGCGAGCGGTTGCAGATCAGCGCTGCTGATACGGGTGAAGAGCCCTTTCTAGGGCTGGTAACTGATCCCCATCTAATGGAACTTGATAACCTTATGGCAAAAAGTGATGCCGAAGTGCTCAAACTCAAGAAAAAACAACAAACCATCAAAAATATGTTAAAAAAACTGGATCAAGGAACTCTCAAAACCCTACCACCAGGAATTGACCTACTCAACCAACAGCAACCAACACCAGAGTGCCAGGCTCCGGGTAATATTACTTTAAGTACTATCCCCCCCCCCCCCCTCAGAGGAGGAATTCCAGAAAGCTAAAAAACCTCGTAAAATGAGCAAAGCTCACACTAGTAAACCTAAAACTAACTCTCCAGTTAAGTTAAATAACTCATTTAAACCTCTCGAAAATGATGCAGAAATAATGGATATTGCTCCCGAAACCAGTCAAGAAAATTCACAAATCAAAACCAAAACTAAAACTAAAATTAAAGGGTTTGTTATCACAGACTCCAAAGATATTTTTGAAATTGTCGAACACATAAACATCAATGCTACTAAAGATTTTCATGCTAGCACTAAAGGGAAATTCCCAACTATTTACCCCCACACAGACGAAGCGGCAAGCCTCATCCAAGATACCCTTACAGAAAATAACTTAGATTTTTTCATCACCAAAAACAACGCCAAAGTATTAAAAACTATTATTAGAGGCCTCCCAATCAGTACTAATATCGAAGACATCAAGGAAGCATTAAATTGTAACAGCTACGATACTATTAGAGTCAGTCAATTAAATTCTCGTAAAGACAGAAACAAACTCCCTCTATTCCAAGTTCAACTTGTCTACAATGATAAAAACTTAGAGATTTTTAATCTCAATTCACTACTTTCATTCATCATAAAAGTAGAAAAATATCGTTCAATTAATAGAATCCCTCAATGTTATAAATGTAATCAATTCTATCACTTCGCTGATTCTTGCTTCGCCAAGACACGTTGCGCCATCTGTGGGGACTCCCACAAAACAAAAGACTGCGGAAAAGATAAAACCGACGATCCCACTTGCTGCAATTGCCAAGGAAAACACACCGCAAGCTTTAAAGGCTGCCCTAAATACCCAAAATCAAAACAACCTACTACTTACGCCAACGCAGTTAGTAATAATCTACCAAAATTTAAAACTAGTAATCCCACTACTAACAATAATAGAAGTTTCTCCACTAGCATCTTTCCCGAACTCACTCAAACCATTAAAGAAATCGAACAGGAATTAGGAGTAATATCCATTGAAGAAATGTTAAAAGAATTAAAGACCCTTCTTAAGGAATTTAAGGAATATAATTCCAGACAGGAAAAAATATTACATTTTTTAAACTATTTCACGAAGCTGGAGATTAATAATTCCCAAATCCAGGGGGTAACCCCGTAGGATGGAATAGCCAAGAACAGCCACCCCCCCCTTCTCTCGCTAAACTTCTCATTCTGAGAAGCTCTTAGCACCTAATTTCTCCCCCCCCATTTCTCTTGTATTTAGAGCAATTTTTTAAGTCTACGGACAACTATTTAAATCAATTCCCATTCTAATATAGTTTCTATGAGCGGAGTTGAGGGCCTAGAGCCCAGGCACTCTGGAAAACACAATCCGAAGTTCCGGATCATACTTACTTGGCGTCAGAGATGCCCTGATCAGGAAGGGGGCTCTCTCGGTCCGAGGCCGCCCATTGCACATCGGGCGGCTGACGGCCGCCACTTCCGCAAAAGGCGGTTGGTTGGGGTGCATAATTTTTGGTAGTCGGGACTGCGTTCGCACGGATCCTGGTTATTTAGAAAGTTAGGAGGCACACTCCAGCGAATAAGGATTAACTCTTTAACGCGCAGTGTTCCCGCTCTGGGAACACCCAACTCTGACGTTTGGACTGTTGCCAGTCACGAAGAATAGATTGGATTTCCATAAAAAGAGTGGCGGGTGACATAGCTCATAGTGATCTGGTCTTTGTCCACTTAAAATAAATAACTCGATATTCATTTTCATTAAACACCGAAATCGGAATGGCATTTTCCTCTAAAAAATGCGAAAACTTTTTGCAGTCGAAAGATTTCGTTCAGTTGAGAACATCCCGTTCCGTCCTATCCATGTGTCACTCAGACACAAATTATTTTATCTGTGAGAAAAATTTAAACTAGGCAATCTAGAATACCTATTTTAAGCGAATTGGAATCGCCATTTTCCCTTCAGAGCCTGATAACCGTGACACACGCATCGTACCACACATTTCATCAGTGAAATGGAATAGAATTTTTGAGTCATTCATTTTGGCGGCCTGTTTTCTTCGAAAGACACGCCCGTTTTTGACAAACCATGGCCTAAATGTTCACTAGTGTTTCAGAATGGGTTCCGATGGGATTGTCACAAGCAGGGCCGACCCTAACAGTTTTGCCGCCCCGGACAAAAATAAAAAATACCGCCCCCCACAGTAAAATTACTATCAAAAGAAATAAATTGTTCACAGATACTGTTTTCCTGCCTATAAAACTGGAATAAGTACACCATACCCAGCATAGCATAAGAAAAACCATATTTATTAAAAACCACACATTCAGTAAAAACCAAAAGAAAGAGAGAAAAATAAAGAGTTTTTATTCTGACTTTTAATTCTACAAAATTCCTAACTTTTTCTCTTAAATCAATTTTTCAACTAATTCATGCGATAGCCAATGTAGTTAAATTATTTAGCCTATCTGAAAGAGTTGTGGAATATGAGAAATTTTTAGTTAATTTTAATTTTGAGAAACTCTTCTCTGCACTTGCCACAATTATCGGAAGAAAGCGAAATTCTCGAAGCAATAGCAAGATGTGGTGTAAAATCTATAGCTGAAGTTGGCTTTAAAATTTCAATTCGGCTTTCCTTTTTGCCTAATAAGGCCGTAACTGACACTATTTCATTTACTAGATCAAGCGCATTTATATTCCCCGATTCCCCATCCAATTGTTTACACTATAAACAGTGTTAACACTGTGTTACAATGTTTAATTAGCACTTTTTAGGAGTGTCTTTTAACTCATTTATGCCGTCCAAAAATTTAAAATAATTACATTGTGTACTTATTAAATTAAATCTAAGATATTAATCGCTTTGTTTACTGTAAAAAATAAAACTATCTTGAATTTTAATTTAGGATCTTTCACCAGATCATCTCGTGATTCGAAATCAAAATTAATACGTTACGTGGCTGCTTAAACTCAGTGTTAGCCAGAATACTATCTCGTCGGTCAATTCTCTTGCATAACAGAACAACATTTCATATAAAATCACATCCAATCAAAGAACCTTTCAAAAAATCTTTACAGTTTCTTAAGAGTTCTAGAGCAGGTGGTAAATCGTTGTCTTTTGATTGCCATACCTTTCTTAATGGATTCACGCAATTGAAGACTTTGTACCAAATAATAGAGCATAGGAACAAGAACTGTTTGAGAGAGTTAAATAATCCTATATTTATAGCAACTAACCTCATTGGAATTAGATTTGTCAATAGCTTTATACCTTACCAAGAATGCGATCTGTTCAATTTTTTTTTTCATCAGGAATGCAATCTAGAAATATGGGATAATATTTGGCTTGTTGAATTTCATTAACAAACTGTAATTTGAATCCAACTGGAAATCTTGTGAAAAATGTATGCAAAATGTGTAAATATTCGTTTGCACATCACATATAAACAACTGAACAGGGCGTAGCCAAGATTTTCATTAGGGGGGGGGGGGGGGAAGGAGACAAGGAGTCCAACTGCTCTTCCACCCGGTTTGTCATAATCAAACCCTATGACTAGCTCATTTTAGGGGGGGGGGCAGCTGCCACCCTGCCCCCACTGGCTACGCCCATACAACTTGAATGAAATGAAATTTATAGCAACACCAAAAGTGGCAATTTAATTTAAACTGCAGTTGGTAAAATATTTCTAATTCGTTTAAAAGTTTTGAGATTTAAAACTGTTGTTTGAAAACTGTGTGTAAATGTATGTCCGCCCATTGTTAAAAAATGGCACAATGGAATAAAATGAAATTTGGAATTATATTGAATGGCAAGTTAATTGAAACAATAGATACCAAAATTGTTTTAAATAATTCATAGACTTTGAGATTTTGTAAAAATCGCTTTAAAAGTTTGTTCTGGCATCCATCAAAAACGGATTGAGAGAACAGAATGGAATTAGGCCTTATGATGGGAAAGACAGCATCATCGAAATTTTTAAAATATTTGAATAAATTGAAAGGGCTTGCAAAAGTTATATTGTATTTTTTCTTTTCTTTTTAGGGGGCGGGCGTCTGGAGGTAATACAATAGGTGGCTGTTCGACTTAAACAAATTACGTCGATATTTTTTTTTTAATTTTGAGAAAATTGTGCAAAAATTTTACAGGCATAATATTAAAATTTCTAAAGTTAATAGAACAAAATTCAGTTACTATCGATGAGATTGAGTTAAATAACATTGATATCTATATAAATAAAATTAGACTTTTGTCTGTACATTTCTTGGAATTCAAAAATTTTGCGATTTCTATCCGTTTCAAGCACCCGGGAATCCGATGCGACCCTCAAAAAAAAGTTTGTCTGTCTGTCATTCTGTCCGTGACGCTTTTTCTGTTTAAGCATCACGTAAAAACGACTGAAGCGAATGATATGAAATTTGGTGTCATGATAGGTGATCACTCAACTTAAAACATAGGCGTCGAATTTTTAAAAAATCTTGATTGGATTTTCAGATTTTGCGAAAATCGTTTCAAACTGCGTAAATTTGTGTTCAAGCATCACGCAAAAACGACTGATATGAAATTGGGTGTCATGATAGGTGGTCACTCAACTTAAAACATAGGCGACCAATTTTTAAAAAATCCTGATTGGATTTTGAGAAAATCCTTTCAAACTGCGTAAATTTGTGTTCAAGCATCACGTAAAAACGACTGAAGCGAATGATATGAAATTGGGTGTCATGATAGGTGGTCACTCAACTTAAAACATAGGCGTCGAATTAAAAAGAAAAATCTTGATTAGATTTTGAAATTTTGCGAAAATCATTTCAAACTGCGTAAATTTGTATTCGCACATCACGTAATAACTGCAAAGGTGAAAAAATGATATTTGGTGAAATGATAGGTGGTCACTCACCTTAAACTATAAGCATCTAATTTTAAAAAATCCATCAGATTTCGATATTTTGTGAAAATCGTTTAAAACTGAGTGAATCTTTGTTCCCGTATTACGTAATAACGACTAAAGCCAATGATATGAAATTTGGTCACACGATAGATGGTTGCTCAACATAAACTATAGGAGTCAAATTTTTAAACATTTTTATTAGATTTTGATATTTTGTGAAAATTCTCTCAAAATACGTTTATATTTCTTCAAACATCACGTAATAACGACTAATACGAAATTGAGTGATATGATAGGTAGTTGCTAATCTTAATTTACAGGCGTTGAATTTGAAAAATATTTTGATTACATTTGGAGATTTTGCGAAAATCGTTTTAAAATGCTGAAATTTTGTTCCAGCATCACGAAATAAAGACTGCAGGGAATGAAACGAAATTGGGTGACATGATAGGTTGTCACTCAACTTAAATTCTAGGCTTCCAATTTTTCAGAAATATTGATTAGATTTTGAGAAAATTATTTCTATATTCGTAAATATTCGTTCGCGCATCACATAATTACGACTAAAGCGAAAGAAATGATATTACTTAGTGACTCTCTTAACCTGTAATATTTTAACAATACATAAAAATTATAACTTCGCTTTCTTTACTTTGGCAACATACTACATCCATTCTGTGTACTCTTACAATGCTGACGAAAGTTCTTGCTTTTTGGAAATTTTCATTCACTAACCCGTCGAGGACGGGTACTTCAGCTAGTACATATATATTATTTTGAGAAAATTTTGTGTGACCTCTTCGTGATTATCACACACAAGTATACATAATATATGAGTTGCAGTAGTCGTAATCCCCCCCCCCCCATGAAAAAATTTCTGGCTACGCCCCTAATGTAAGGGTTAATTACTTAAGCACATAATTTCGGGAAAATACCTCGCTTTCTTTTTTTTTCCCCCACTTTTGCTCTTCTTGGTGTTGTGAACATGTATATGGGATTCATGTGCTGGGCTCGAAGCCTGCTCATAAATTTTCTTCAAAAGAACAACACAAGGGGGGGGGGGGGGGCTGCCCTCCATCGGGGTCTTTCTAAGCGGTCCTGACCCGTATTTAGGCTAAGTTTAGGAGCAAACCACGGAGAACTCCGAACGGTTAGGTCAACAGACACGCGATAGGACCCGAAGGCACTTTTGCCATGACTAAGGGGAATGTGGGTTTGCGGCCAATCATATACTCCAGGGATTGAGACCGGAGGTGGGAGTCGTGGCTCTGTAGCCAGTACACCACCTTTGCGACATTCCTCTATCTATCGTCTGACAATTTATGTCACTGACTACGCATCTTATGTCCAGAAATTTTTCGCTCGAGTCTCTGACAACACTTTCGCGTCCCTAACATTCAAAGTCATCTCTGAACAAGCAATAGAGCTGTTTCACCTATGTCATCGTCACCCTTTTGCAACCACCTTTCTTTGGTCAAACATTCGTTCCCTTGAGTAGGGTCATTGGCCGATACGTGGCTCTGCATCCCTCAATGTCCGAAAAAAAAAAAAATTTCAGTGACGTCACATGACAATACTCTATAAGACGTCCGGGCTCCTTGCTAAAGGGGGATCCCCCCTCCTAACATTCGCAAATTCTGTTAGTCATTTATGCCTGGCGTCCCTTTTTTGGGGACGCATTTTCGCTATCAGTCGAAAACGTTATTTATTGTTCCTAGCCTTCATTCGCGAGTATTGAGCCTCAACTCCACAAAATATTTCAGCATGACCAAAGACCTCCGAAACTTAGCGTAAATACGGGTTACGGCCCCTTAGAAAGACCCCCACGGAGAGTACTCCTCTTTGTGTTGTTTTTCTGACGAAGTCACAAGTACGATCAAGGGCAAATTAAAGGAAAAAGAAATTAATGTAAAAGATCCTATTTTACTTTCATAAAATGGATGTATATGTCAATCTTCAAACCACCCCCACCAACAAACTTTCATCAATTCGCTAGAGTACGATACGGGTTAGTTAAGATTTAACCAGTACTGCATGTTGTGCAGGGGGGTATTTATATGATACACTACTTTCAGAAATCTAACCCTTTTCAAGATTAAGCCCCCCCCTCTCCCCTGTCGAAAAATCAATATAATTGATATTTTTTCATGCCAGCATGTTGAATTAATTACTTCAAAGACAAGATAGCATAAAGAACAAAACTAATTATTTAATTTATTGAAAAAATAGCATAAAAAATATATAGGTTACATATTTTTAGAAAGTGATTCTATCAACCTTTCAAGTTATTAGGCAAGTTTGAGTGTTTAGGCTGATAATTTTATTTATTACCAACTACGCGGAAAATTCCAGAGCTGGGAATCGAACCCAGGACTGCCGCATAACGCATGGGTGCTCTACCACTGAGCTACTCTGGGACGATTTCTGTGACGTAAGAGTTGCCGCGAATTGATTGTTTCATCTATCCCATCTGCGGTTTGCAGAGGAAGGTAAATGCCAACGATTCTAATGCGAGAAATTTCATCAGGAAATCGTCTCGGAGTAGCTCAATGGTAGAGCACCTGCATGTTATGCGGCAGTCCTGAGTTCGACTTTCAGCTCTGGAATTTTTCGCATAGTTGGTAAATAATAAAATTATCAGCCTAAACACTCCAACTTGCCTAATAATATATAGGTTATTATAGAAATCCATTTTGGCTTGCCGGGATAAAATTAAAGAATTAATTTCAAGTTATTTTGCAAAAAGAAAATAATAAATAAATGCGACTGAACTAAAAATCATTATGTTGCTGAGCAGCCACAATGTTTTACAACACTTCCCTCGGTGTTTCATGGTGTGCCAACTTAAATCATTGGTTCCTGAAGCTATCATTTTGTCTTTTAGTTATTTTCAGAAGTATTCTTTCCAATTACACCACATAAAATCTCAAAAATATTTAAATTGGCAAATTTTCTGGGCTTGTTCTTGAAACGATGGTTTAGATTTCTCGAACTTGCAATACTTTTGGCCAGTAGTGTATATTGAGAGGACAACATTAAATTCAGATGCCAAATTTCAAACAAATTTTTATCTTTTGGTCCAACATTTAAAATTGGGAAGAATAAATTGATTATGTTAAAAGCTCCACATTTTATCGCGGGCCAGATAACTTTTTGACCCTCCTGTCATAAGAAACACCCCACCACTGGTATGAGCATTGTATATCCTACAGACATTGACTCATTCATTCTATCAGCAATTTTCAAAATAAAATTTCATGGAGTACAGCAGATTGTTATGAAATAAAAAAAAATTTAAACATTTTGTAAAAAGTAAACTTAGCAAGTAGTAACAAGAATAGAAGTTATTAGTACCGTAAAAATAAGTTTTTTTTTTACTGATGTGAGGAGGATATTTACTGAAATTAGCACATCATTTTAGTGATGTTAATTTTCCCAGGTTGGCATTGTGTTGAATGTTGAACTATCATCATCTGAACACAAAGAAAATGTTTTTATTTACATATTCATGACAACAAACTTAATTTAAACTTCTTTTATTCATGTTCATTTTGCAGCTTTAGATGTGATTTGTTGGGCTTTCAATACTTTAGCAACAATTTTCTGCTCTTCAATGAGGAATGCTCTGATTATTCTGAAACAAAAATTTTATAATTAAAAGTTTATCAATTTTTTCATTTAACATTGTTGATAAATAACAATGCATCAGAAAAAAGGATAAATAATCAGGAATTATCATATGTCCCTATCTTATTATCATCATTTGCAGTTCATACAGATCTGTAACAAGGAGAAGGGGAAAGCAGCTTAAAGAAATCTTTTAATGCATCAGACAGGATAAATAATCAAAATAAATCATATGTCCCTATCATAGTGTCATCATATGCATTTTTTAAAATCAATTGCACAGGTCAAAACAAAAGTGATAAGAAAATGTTAAGATAAATAATGATTGAATGTAACCAATCATTAATGGAAATGTAATAAATTGTAAAAACAAGCTAACTCAGCTCTTGTTTTCAGCTATTAACATTAAGGAAAATAACACAAAAAGCAGGCGATTCTTGCATATAAATAAAATAGTAACTGTCTAATGGTCTTGTTTTAGTACTTAGCACCAATGATTTATTAAATGGCATAAGTGTCTATATAAAATTAGTATTAATCTATAAGTGGCACAATGTAAATAAATTTCAGAATTCGCCAAAAGAAAAAATATATACAAGTCAAAATACATATAAAATTATTAATAACTAAAAATATTATGATACCTTGGAGTACTTAAACTAATATCAAACTGAAGTATTCCTAATTTTGTGACAAGAATTCAATAATCTCATACATCTTTATAATTTTCATATAAATTGTAAGCATAAACATTTAAAATTAACAAAAGTTGCAATCTCTGTTTGAACTACACAAAAGAAACTGAGAAATCTGAACAGAGGCCCATTTCTTCATTGCATCATTACACAGCAATGTGTGATACTATCACTAGTGAATGATTGCACGTTTTTTTTAAGAATGTTTAATTTCTCCTGTTTTTAAATTAAAATCTCTATTTTTTCCCGAACTCTGTTCAGAATAGGCAGATTTTCAGAATAGCAGGGCTATTGTAATTGATTTATAATTAAAGAATCTTATCTTGCAGAAATTTGCCATGGTATGATATAATCTGCTTTAAGATTTGAGACACTTTTCAACCCGATAATTTTGACGTCAATTTTTTTTTTTTTTCACTTTTCTAGCCTGAGCTACATCTTGCCTCCAGTTTACTCACCAATGATATAACCCAAGGCCAAGATAAAAATTATTTCTATACAACCAACAGGCTTCTCCTCTCATGAGTTATTAGAAATACTAATAAACATGTAATGTAATAAATACTGGAAATATATCATCTCTGAAGATGATATATTTCCAGTATTTATTACATTACATGTTTATTAGTATTTCTAATAACTCTTGAAAATATAGAAAAGATTCCAATTTTATATTACAAAAAGAGAACATTCATTTTCCTGTAAACTGCACCACTAATTCAGAGAAAATTAAATGCTGTTCCACTTGAAAATCATGCAACTTTTTAACTAAAAAGAGCATTTATCACTTTATCAAACGGAACAGAAGTATATACTGTATTAGTTAAAGTGCATCAGATATGATAATTAATCAAGACAATTCATTTGTCCCTATCTTATTATCATCATTTGCATTTCTAAGCTATTCAGTTAATAGAATAACACCAGACAAAGAGACATGCAGCTTTACTGTTAGTATCAGTGCATAGTGCAATGGAAAATTATTAATTTTTACGAGTGCTTAACATCATTGGTTTGTTTCTATAGTCGTTCTGAAGTCCTGTGACAATAACAATCACTTTCATACCCTTAACTGTAATACCATGAAGTTATGAGATCTGACTTAATAAGGCTGGTGAAGAAAATTAGTAAAATGGCAAAGATGCAGCACAGTACAGAAATGCATTTATCACTTTATCAAACAGAAGTATATACTGTATTAGTAAAAATGCATCAGATATGATAATTAATCAAGACAATTCATTTGTCCCTATCTTATTATCATCATATGCATTTCTAAGCTATTCAGTTAATAGAACACCACCAGACAAATCATACTAAATTGGCAACTCATGATTAAGGAAATTACAAGGCTCATTTTAATTCTTTGTGGTGGGGAAAAAGATACTGCATTGTTTTTTTAAGTACTGTTTTTTTTTTGGGGGGGGGGGGGGGTAAATAATAGCTTACACACTGAGTGAAAGGGAAGATGCACAGCTCAATAATTAGTTATTTGAGAACAATGGCAGAGCTCATTCTAGATGGGGAAAAAGGACAGGGTGCAAAGGTTTAAAAAAAGGGCATTGTATTTCTTAAAAAGGGCACTAAATATACTGAATAAATGCACTTCTAATTTGTAAAAAAAGATTTTTTTACTTTACAAAACTGAGTGCAACAATAAATTAATTATCAATCTTTATTAACATATTATAAATCTATGTAATGCAAGAGTTGATTAGTTTTGAGGTAACTTTGTTAAACTTAAATCGGTTAAATAAAAAAACCCAGGATTGTCCCCCTTAGGGAAATGGGGTAGAAAGTTTCAGTATTTTTGTGAATGCAAACGAAGTCATTGTGAAGTTGGTAAATTTTTAATACCCAGTCCATAATACTTCAGTTTGCCAAAATTCGAAAATAGGCACCAATACATTTACAGTAGAGATATGGAAAGAAACTAACTTCAAGGGCAGCAAGGTGCATTTTTTCTGCAAAAAGGGCATAAGGGTGCTGCACCCCACCTAAAAATGAGCTCTGAACAATGGAAAACCCAGAAAAGAATTTAATCTGAGTAATTCTTTGTATATTTCAATGTACTAAGCAAGATAAAAAGGAAATATTCAGAGAATTTTTAACTTTTTTTTTAAATAAAACTGAATGCTATATGCCTATTTAATTATCAGATATAAATAATCACTAATGTAAACAGGCAAATTGACTAAAAACAGCAAAATTACCAGACAGGAAAGTTAAAAGCTGAAACATGGCATTAAAACTGATAACTAAAGGGAGAGGAGGGGGGAAGGAGAAACCTTTGTTTACCACCAATACATCTGAACTAAGTGAAAAATATCTGATTAGTAGTTGCCATGCATGCATTCAGTATTTCTTATTAATTTTAACCAATAACTACAGTAACAAATTCTGCTTTATTTCATATTAGTATATAACATTTTGTCTGTTTTACTAATATTGAATTTTTTTGAAGGGTCCGTTCTCGGACCTGATTTCAACATGGACAGACCTCCGAAATGATAAATTTTAAGTGGATTCTTTAAAAACTTTCCAATAATTAAAGGAAATGCATAAATGTATTTTAAAAATTAAGTATAAATTCCTAGTTTCATTTTTTATAATAATCTGCATTAAAACTCTGTCAAAGTCTACATTCATACTTTGACTAAGCAAAGCCTTTGATATTATAATTGTAAATTCTATTTCAATGTCAATTTTTCTAATCAGTGTCAGAAGACCAGTGAACTCAAAGTACTACTTAGTATTCGAGTCTATTAAATCTTATCTTTTAATTTTTGAGATCTAAAAGCACCAGAATCCTATTATAGAAAACTAGCGACTCTGTCTCATTGCACAAAATTATCTGCAGCAATTTTAAACTAGCATGCAGTTAGATCATCTATCTCAATCACTAACACCACACTCCATGAGAGAAACTGGAAATACAGTAATCTTAAAATAAACAAACCCACAGGTAACTCATGAATGCAGGGGGTCAGTCTCCATTTCCCCCCCCTTCAGTTATAATTTGGTGAATTTTCTCCCATTTTTCTTGGACAAAAAAGGAATTTCACAAAACAGAATTGAATTAAAAAAAAAAAACAACAAAAAACCTTATAATAAAAAATGGGTAGGCATAGGTGGAGGGTCTGTTTTTGTAATATTGTTGAAGGGTCCGTTTTCGGAGCTGATTTTACCTGGACAGACCCCCGGAATAATAAATTTTAAGTGGATTCATTAAAATAATTAAAAAACCCTAATATTTATCAATAATTAAAGATAAAACATAAAGACTATTACAAAAATTAAGTACAAGCCAATAGTTTCTTTTTTACAATAATCTGTATTAAAACTGTCACAGAGTCTACAAATGTACATCCATACTTTGATTAAGCAAAGCCTTTGATATACTTTTACTTCAATATCAGTTTGGAAAAATTCGACAAATCCTTGTGGAAAAGTTTCAAATTTTTTAATGGGTGTCAGAAGACCAGTGAACTCAAAGTACTACTTAGTATTCGAGTTTATTAAATCTTATCTTAATTTTTGAGATCTAAAAGCACCAGAATTCTATTATAGAAAACTAGCGACTCTGTCTCATTGCACAAAATTATTTGCAGCCATTTTAAACTAGCATGCACATAAAATAAGACTCGCCAGCAAGTCATGTCACAAAACTATGTTTTAAAATGCTTAGTCATACAGGAATAAGTAAATAAATTAATGTTCACTGGCATAAAAGATAATTTATACTATAAATATAGTTACATACAAGCATCAGTAAGAGAGTTCAAAAAGTTTCATAATCAAGATTTTTCATAAATATTTTATCATCCTTTGCTTGCAAAATTGAAACAATGTATAATAGATGTATAAATAATCTGATTAGACATGCATAAAAATTTCAGTGAATTATAGCAGCAAACCAATAATCTGCATAAAGTTTTGTTTTTTTGTGATTACATACCTACTCCTTACACATTTGCCACACCTGCTACCTCCATAGGTCCTGGTAACAGTCTTGTGTCTTTTAGATAAGGCAGACAATTCTCTGGGTCTTGCGTGAGTAATCTGAAATTTAAAAAAAGCTAGAGAAACAAGTGTAGTAATAAAGACAAGTGCTGTCAGGGGTAGTACAGCCTATTTTAGGACACACATTTTTGTAAATTTCAGGACAATTCTAATGGATACTGGCAACATCTTTCAAGTCATTTCTCGTTACATGTAAGGCAGAAATTTAATTTTTTCTAATGTATTATCATTTTCCCTTCAACATGCCGACATGAAAATACAGGGTTTCGCTGCTTATTTTCTGTACAAAATTTATTATGTAAGGATATAAGTAAAATTACCATTAAAAAGTACTTATAAGACATCTTACCCTCCATCATGCCGTTTTTCTAACAGTATGGAAGTATACCCTGGCAGCTACAGGGGTGGAAGATACGTGGAACCCTGACAGTACTTTTAGTTTTAAACGTATTTTAACGCTAATTTTACATATACAGGGTTGCCAACCTGGCAAGGGCAAAAATTAGGAGACTTGCTAAGATCAGGGATCCATCAGCTGAAACTGCATTTGAGAGAAAGAGGGAGGGGAGAACAGTATTTTTGATGCAATTTGTAGACAGAAATAGGTATTTATGGAGCAAAAAAAAAAAAAAAAAAAATTGTGGGTCATGCCTTATATTAGGTAGTCAGTAGCTTGTAAAACATTTTGTAACAAAAAATACGAAATTAAGAAAGTAAAAAATTGGGGGTCAATTTTTACTTTTAGCACATTAGGGGATTAAACAAAGCAATATCAAACAAAATATCATTTTTAAGGGTGATGGGAAAAGATAAAATGTTTCTCCATGTAGAACAAAAAACAACACTAGAAAATAGTATACTGCACATTATATTCACAAATAAATGCATACTTTTTCTTATTTATTTAAGAAAAGGAATCTATTTTGATAAGATACCTATGATAGATGAGGTAATTTTTCCAAACATAGGTTTAATGTCTTCTGTTTTAATAATTAAATACTAATTTACATGAAGTCATTTTTAGTTAAATTACTTTTAGAGATTGGTAAACAAAAAGTAAATATCTTTAAATATTTATAATGAAATGTATAATGCTTTCTCTTGTAGTTTTATACATGTTTGAAACAGAACTTTTCAGGTTATGCATTAAATTTCTTTCATCAAAATTTTTTTTTTAAACTACAAGTTAAAAAACAAAAATGCAGTTGAACCTCCATATATCGAAGTAGATAATTGCCGAAAAAAAATTTAATAAATAGAAGCGATCTTAGTTTTATTACAATTCCTAAAACATTAAAATTACAGCTAATTTTCATATACAAAACTCAATTTCTAATTTATATGTGAATCACACTGAATAAAAGTTAATAATTAAAAAGTGATTTTCTTTTTGACATTGCATAGCTGCATACCATTCCATTTTTACCAGAACATTTTCCACCACTATTTTTGAACAGTTTTATTTTATATTAAAAATATGGACTTATTTTAAGCTTTAATTGCTAAGGAAAAATTAGTGCTGGGAAATGTTATGATAAAAATGGAACGGTTGGCAGATATGCCATTGTAATTGAGAGAAAATGTGAAAATTCAAAACGAATTTAAGAAACACTAAAAATTTTCACCGAAACTAAGCAGATTTAGGAGCGAGGAACAATCATCTATCTCACAGAAGGAGAAGGGATAGCTTGGAAACTGGATTTAGAACTTTTATGCTTTAACTTGCCAGGGGTCAGTTTAGGTTTCTTTACCAGGGTCCTATTTTTGTGAAATTTTACCTAATTTTGTGAAGTTATACTACCGTAAAAATCGGGAGAAGGGCCGCGGCTCATACGAAAAAAAAGTTAAACTTTTTCAGGGTGCGGCCCATCTGATATTTTCCCCCCTCCAACTGTACTGCTTATTTAATTACAGTGCAGCACCGATAATCCGGCATCGGCTGCAATGACGCGGTGCCTGATTACAGATTTTTCCGAATTACAGATGTGTTGAAAATTTCCATTAAAACCATCGTTGATCACGTGCTATTGACCAGTATATTATTTATCAATGAAAAGTAGTCTTAAAATATGCACACGATCGCTATATAAACCGTCAAAAAAAATAATAATACTAACCTACACTGGAACAAATGTAATTTAGTGTTTAATTCAAACTAAAAAGTATAAAGCAGAGAAGATCGTTGATTTTGGAACATTTTCATAAATTATAACACAAATAGTAACTGAAATTTATTTAAATACTAATTTAAAATAAGTATTAAATTATTATTAGAATCTAATTAGCTTTTGTATTTACATTAAATACATCGGTTAATTCGACTTGTTTCATTTTTTTTTCGGTATTTAATTGGTTAATTAACATATACACATTCATCAGTTGACTCTCAGATATAAAATCGAATTTATTAAATCTCTCCGTAGTTTGTACCCTAGAGTTTTATTTTGCAAGCTGAATTATTCCCAATTTTACTCTCTCCACAGCTTCTTAATTACGTCGAAACATACCAATTCCCCCCTCCTTTCCCTCTTGCTGGCGAATTCCTTCCCGCGATAGTTGACGATTTCGCATGGTGACAGGATGTCTAGGAACAAGGCAATGTGTCTGGAAGCGGAAGGAGCCGAAGCCATGTGTTTACGATGATGCGTAAACATGCTGTCTCGTTTTAAAAACTCATACATATTAATGTTCTATGAAAGCACTCGCATTATCTTTGAATTCTTCATTCAGCTACACTGCACCTTTGACTGCAATTAATTTAAATGTAATAAGCAAACCAAGCCGTATTTACTTTTGTTTTTATCTCGGTATTAGAAAATGCATTGATTCAAATATTTGCGGCAGTAATGGTGATCGGCAAAGACATGTTAGGGCCGAAATACGAAACAAAGAAAAATATTCGGTGAAAATCTATCTATTGAAGAAGAAAAAAATGAAGATAGCCATACATCAATTAAAATCAGCGTTCAAAGTTCCAGATCCCTTTGGAGAGGGGAAAAAAACGAGACTAGTGCCAGATTATAGGTTCCCAGATTATGGATGCTGCATGTATATATTAATTTTCAATGAATTACGATGATCGGACTTTCTGCGGGTATATTTTTACATTTGTTTACATTTTTATGAATGCGACTCATACGTCGGTGCGGCCCTTCTGTGAGTATATTTTTACATTTTTACTGGTGCGGCCCTTACGCCGGTGCAGCCGTTTTCCCGGTAATTTTGTGAATTTTTTTTATATTTTTATGAATCTTTTCCTTATTTTGTGAACTTCTTCCAAATTTTTTATTTCATTTTTGAACAAGAAAGCAATCACGAAATAGAATTGAATATTTTTTAAAAAATTTAAAATAAAATGGGTGTAGTTAGTTCCCTTAAAAAAAGTTGGCCAAAACTGAATAATTCCTGTTTACCGAACATTCGGGAGTCATACCCTGGAACAATATATTTTTTAAAAAATTCGATTAAAATTAAAGTAGGCCATGGTAGTTTTAATTTTAAATTGCAGGTACTAAACACTTATTTACACCCCAAATTCAAACTTAAGAAATTTTTAAATATTACAATGTCTGTCAGTTTCGACTGGAAATACTCTAATACTAACGATGTGAAAAATGCAATTTTTAAATCTAGTTAAATTTCGAAAATTGAAGGGAAATCAAAAATAAGTTGCAGATAATTACAGACATGAGGAATTAGCTAACATTATATTTTTAAAGCTTAATTTCAACTTGTACCATTAAAGAATTACTTGTCAGTGTACACAGAATATCCCCAAAACACTGGGGTACCAGTGTTTTTGGGACCTGGCTTGACCTGGGGTTTTATTCCTTAAATATTTTTCACAAATATTTTACAGTAATGATTAAATTTTGGAAGATTAAATCTAAAATACAAATGCACATTTTCATATGGTCTCCAAACAGAAAATTCCCAGTCTGTAAGATGTGCCCATACATTAAGTTATAAATTTTCAGTCTTCTATCATTTTTTGCTCGCTACGGCCCTGCCTATGATGGTAGCACTTCTCTGTAGTGCACCCCTATGACCGCTCTTTAAAAAGACATTAAATCCCGGTAAAATCACTCCTATGGTTTGTTGTTCACTCCCAAGAATGAAAAAAATGCAGTATTACACTATTTCTACCCCCCCTTTTTTTTCCCAGCCTTGAGCAATGATTGACCTATATTTATCCCCTTTCACTGTGTGGATTCTCGACCGATTAAACAGAGCGCAGCACCCGGCAACCCTTTAATGCCTGGCAGTCCTTTTTTCTCCCCATATGCCTTGGTATGTCGGTCAGTTTTTCCATTCTTATTTGCCAACACTTTTTCTCCTTCCTTACCATACAGTTTTCCTTATACAGGAGACAATACAATGAAGTCAAAATCGACGTTTAAACAACCCTTTACAAAACAGGAGGTTTATCTGTTCCTTCACAAAATTCCAACCAGCCTTTTCTTTTTATTTTTTTAAATGCAACCAGATAAAATGTCCTTTCTGTTGCCCGTGGAATGTTTGTTTTTTTGTTTTTTCAGCAATGTGAAAGGGCCATCTGGCACGTTAAGCTTTCAGTTTGGGGGGGGGGGGGAGAGAGAGAAGAGAGTTCAAAATGATTTCACCCATAAGGATGTTATGTTTGATAAGTATGCAGTTGTGAAAACAATAAGCTTAGACTAAGCCACATAAATGACCGCAGCTCCCCTTGTTTTGAATTGGATGTTATGTACTCTTGCAAGTTGTTCTTAATGATTGCTTTTAGTGTAATCATTACATGTCCTTTCTACTTCAGATTATTTATAAGTTATTTCAGATATTTACTAAACATTAGAGAATTACGGATTCATTTCAAAATGCAAAACGACTTTTTGCGAGTTAGAAAGTTTGTGTGATTTCGAAACATGCATTGGTCGTAATTTATGTCTGTCTTTGGGAATAAGATTCAGGACTAGGTTAATCATTTTGAGATTGCACCAAACGATTTCTGAACATTTACTACATGATACATAAATGTGCCAGTTTGGAAAACAAAGTGCTTTCTTTTAATCCCCTCCCCAACCTGGCTGCCCTTTTTACATATGCCACTGGCTTTATTCATGAAGAATGTTGTAATTTTCCGAGAATGACAATGTCATCACTTTTTCTTCTGGCAATGAGCCTTATATTAATATTATAGGGGAATAAGCCTTGATGTTTAATTTTTTGGCATAAACATAACTCACATGAAAAGAATTAATAAATGAGCGCTCGCTACTAGTCTGATTTTTATTCCCAGAAAGAGAGCTCCTACATACAAGGTGGAGGGAACTTAGGAGGAAGAACAAACAAGTGCAGGCGTCAGCTTCAAACTGCATTCGTAGGCAGAGTAATTTACCCCCTGGCTTAGGGTATCCAATCAACCTACCTCCTGTCATCATCATCAACTTTGTTTACATTTAGGCCAAAATATTATTGGGTGACGATCGGTGATCGCTAAATGATAATACAGTGGAACCCCGATCTATCGTTCCCGAATTCATCGTTTTATTTCTATGGTCCCCGCACAAGTTGTATTTAAATAACGTCAACGAAACCCGCATTCATCGTTCGTCAAAAAATCCTTTTCCCGGTTTCATCGTTGTAAAATATTTCTCTTGACCAAAATGAAATCGGAATTCAGATGGATCCATATGGCATACAAACTGAAATATTTTCTGGTATGATTTCTTGGGTTGATGTTGGTGTAGATGAAGAGTTGTTACATGAAGCAGAGCATGTGGTATGAAATTTAGTGATTATATTTCCTTCCATATAGACGTAGCGACATATCTTAAGAATGGAAGAAATGTGTGGTGATGCAAAAAATAAAAGTAATGGCAAAGAAGCAGAGAATAATGTTCATGCCGATGAGACTGAGCCTGCACTAGTGTTAAGTTTATCAGATGCAATTACAGTATTTAAAATCATCTGAACTTTTATGTTCAAACATGAAAACACGGAAAAGGCAAGAAAAATATTGTAAATCTTTAAAATTTTCGTTTAATTAAAAAAAATTAAGGAAAAACCCAGTGGCAAATTGCTGATTTTTTAAAAATAAATATAACTTAATTTTCTACAACTCCAATTTGTTTCTTTTTCAGTTTGGTTACGAATTTAGTATTTTTGGTAAACTGTATACATCATGTGCGTTCATAAACATTTTCTTCGTATTTTGACTTTAACCCGCATTCATCGTTTTTTCTACGCACCCCTTGAAAAACGATAGATCGAGGTTCTACTGTAATCCCTAAACTCAATTGAAAAGTGCAATAGTTATTTTGTGAAAGGGCAGTTTTGGTCAAACTGAATTTTGTGAAGGGTCCGTTTTCAACCTGGACAGACCCCTGCTTAGTGTGCTGCCAAGAGAGCCCCAAGATAAGCAACAGAAAGGGGAATATAGGTTTTTGCGCATACAAAACACATGCATATTGTTTTGCATCACATTCAACAAAATTTGGGTTAATTACTCAAAAATCCGAGTAAACATGAACCCTGACCAGTAGAAATGAACAAAAACGATTAATAATACTTACACCACGAAGACGTTCATGACAATCGCCACATCTTGGAACTTTGCCAGGCTTTCCTGGGTACAAGTACACTAACCTTCCACCAGGGGTTTTGGAGCTTGAAAAAAGAAAATCATCTCACATTCACAGAATAAATACAAAAATCCTGTACAACATAAATAAAATTGAATACAACCAGTGTTTGAAACCACAGAAAACTGAACATGTTTCTTTGGTGATTAGTTTAATCTACAATGATGAGTACTACACATCAATTAACATGGAATACATGAGGCTTTTAAAGGATTTTGGTTTCGGAGCTTAAGAAGCATAAAATATAACTAGAGGTATGGAAATTTTGCAAACAAAAACAGAAATTATGCAGAAAAGAAATAAATACGAAATTTCACTAAACTCGTATGAACTACTTAGAAAGCATTTTTATATGCTCAAAATTTATATTCAATGGTAATTAAAAACTACATTTTCGTAATTTCAACATTCAATGGCTAATGGAGTCAATCTTCTGTCAGTAACGATGACAGTATAATTACTAAAGAAACCATTCTGCATCTTTGTAAAACTGCTTCAGTAAAGGTTAGAAAATAGCATTCATTAGCACGCAAGTCTGTTTGTTGATCGTAACATTAAGCGAAGGAAGTGAGTATACTCATCAAAGCTCATTGAGAGGAAGTGCCATGAAGAAAAGAATTTTCTGAAAAGTTTTCAAACAATATGAAAATAACCTTCATTTGAGAGAGGTTCCAGAAGTCCAGACTCAAACCCTTTTCTCTTCAGACAGTGCTGATTACGAATTCGGTGCCGATTGCATCCAATAATTGTTTAAGGTTTTGGGTGTTGTGCTATACTTTTTTTTAAAAACCATTAAAAGAACGCTGAGTAAAAACATTGTAGATTAAATCAATTTAATTTTCCATAAAATATATGCTTTCCCTATGGCAGAGGTTCCCAAACTGTGTGCTGCAGCACCCTAGGGTGCCGCGGAGATAATCAAGAAAAGTTTAAGTTTTGGGGGAGCATAATCAAAAAAATTCCTCTGAACCGATATTTCACATAAAACTTTGCCAATCCCATGTTCAAATAGGCAAAACAAAAAAATTTTAGTCAAGTTCGAGAGAGTTCGGTGTCCAGTTGCCTCTACTTTACAGGAACTCCCTGAAATATGGGGAGGGAGGGCAAAATTCTGTATCGCTTTTCCCTTTCATATTCATATTGCTTTAAAGGTAACCTGCCCCGAAACGTTTTCAGCCTGAGAAGGGTGCCCCGAAATGATTTTTAGCCTGACAAGGGTGCCACGGGGGGAAAAAGTTTGGGAACCCCTACCCTATGGTAAACAAATTTAAGGCTGTTACGCATTTTGCAGCTTTTAGAATAAAAGTAGTCTTTCCAAGGTTGCTTGATAAATTTAGGTACAGTGATAGATAAATTAGGTACTGCTAGAAATCTGCACAGCGTGGAGGAAGGGTTTGTGGGGATTTCAGGGGGTAAATTTAGAGCAGAGTATTTTTACAATAAAAATCTAAATTTCACAAAACACTGATTTAAGAATAAGCAGCTAGAAATATGATGCAACAAATGAAATTTTCTAAATACAGGGATGAGATTGGCAAAAGAGCAAAAAAGCTGAAATCATACAAGAGCAAATTGTACATGTGATATTTATATCTAGTTAATGTGAAAGAAGTTTTAAGAGAAGAAAAACATAGGAACATGCTAAAGATAAATATATCACAAAGTTAACTAATAACTACAATCAGGAATTCACAGAAAATACAGAAATTTCAGAGAAAGTGATTTCCTCTTAACTCACAAAAAGGCCGAAGAATCTCATCCCTGTAAATAATTTTAGAAAATTAAAAAAAACTAGAGGCCCAAAATAGAGTCAAAAGCCTTAGCCTTGGGTGAAAATCCTGACTTTGCATGCACATCAAATACTCCTTTACACTTTTAATTATATTGTAATGAATGCATTATTAGGGATTTCATTACTACTTTAAATCATCGATACTTTCATTACGTTGACAGATGGGAAAATATGAAAGCATGGCGCATGGTTTTCCTTTTAATATTTCCTTGGTTACACAAAATTATAATACTGCATGAAATGCTTATTAATAAAAACTTAGCTGAGAAACTTCATATGAAAACTAAATCCTATTTTGCACAGAAAAGTAAAATAATTTACCATGCTATTTTCACTTACATTTTTCTTCTGTTTGACTGAGTGTTGTAACATAAACGACGTCTGTACGTTAAACGCTGCACCATTTTGAAGAAATATCAGAATGGCTCACCACCTGAAATAAATTAAAATGTATTTCTCGTATATGATGATGATTTTTATACAATTAATGAAGATCAAATCAGATTGAAATAAGCGCATACCACTTCGATAATTCAATATGTCGGACACAACACGTCTCTCAAGCTAGCAGCAACGGAGGAAGGGAAGGAAGTGTTGCTGTTGCCACATTGAAACTCTGTAAAGATAGCAGCTTTCCACCTTTCCAGCTATAAAAGAATGACATATAATATTTTATAGATAATGATATTAAAATAACATATATAAATTTTACTCTAATAACTGATACTTATATTTAATAAATTATTGGAATAAAATCTTTTTTTGTGATATTAGCCGTTGCCTTTCTTTCTGGTGCTCTAGTTGCAAATTAGAATGCCAACATCTCGGTGTAATAAAAGCATTCAAGCTAGATAAATTTGTTTACAAATAGTAGGGGCGTGTTTACTGTAGTTCTTACACATTATTTTTATTTAATGCTGGAAAAAATTGTGAAAAATGTCTTCGTATACAAGTATCGACAGTAAAAAAAGACTTGTTAGGAGTCGCAGTGGTTTAAAAGTGGTTAATTTAGGTGAAGAGAGATCAAGTCCATTTGAATTAAAAGAGCCCTTTTGGGTACCAGACGGAGAGGTATTTCGTGAAATTGTGTAGTTTTTTGATGAAAGTTTCTGTAATGAAGTGCATGCTTATAGAATTAACAAAAGTATTGAGCTAATAATAATTTTTACATTTCAAAATTTGTTGCCTTTTGTGTTGTTATTTTTGATATATATTTTTATACTATTCGATTTCCTCTTTTTTTATAAATTAAAAACTTATTATTATAAACCGTCATAATTTCTTTTTCTTTTCCATGACTCAAAACAGCTCAATATATCTTTATCAAAAAAGCCACAGAAAATCCAATCAGTATAACTAAAATAACTCTATATTTTTTAATTTTACTATTATTAATTGAAACTGACCTAATTTGATCGATATCATACTTCTGTGAATAATTCTTTTAAACTTCAATTCAATTTGCTCATCATTGAATCATTACCGAAAAGGCTAAAAATAATTCAGAATAATAGAATTTTTTTTGCAGTAATTGCTGTCAGAATAAGTATACCAGATTTCGACCCAACCCGTCAAACTAGCTGAAAATGAAAGTCTTTATTAGCAGTGTTGGTACTTGCGTATTATCCCGGCGGTCATTCCAGCCAAACTATTTTTTCGTCAAATGTGCTGGCAAACTGTTGCCATTCGTATTCCAAACCATCAATAATTTTTTGTATCCGGCATTTATCTTCATGAAAAATTGCTCGTCTTGGCAGACCGCCTGGATAATATGTAAGTACTGCTGTGTTACTTATCCTACTACAGACAACAAACTACACGCAGCACAGAAAGTGATCTTTAAAAAAAAAGAAAAAGCGGTGTGAGATAGGCAGGGGCAAGCAAAAACATTTTGGAAGAGCAGTAAAGTTGGTGCATTAAGTGTGTTTAGTGTTGACTGTAGAGTAATTTAGCAGGGTGCAGTGCCCAGCAGCGCTTTTAATTCTTTTCTAGTTCCCAGCAGCCTTTATTTCTGTTTATAGAATATCCCAAATATATGTCTCGATTACAAAATGGTGGCCATTTTGTTTCTAGACACAAAATTGCCGACAATAACAACATATTTAAACACTACATAAAATATCTATTTGCAACTCTTGGCTTTCCCAAATGTTTCAACTAATTTGAAATATCAAAACTGCTGTTTATATTCCTTTAAAATTCACTTACTTTCCCATCACAACACTAACTCTAGTTTTCAATAAGCCATAGCAAAGCACTTGGTTTATGTGGCTGACCCGCACTCCCACCTGTTTTCAAAACAAAAATTTAATTCCTGAAATATTCCAAACAGCGTCACTGTAATCGACACTCATACAAGCTTGGATTGCCATCATCAGGCTTGGCAATGTCTTTGAGCAAGGAACTTGGGGATGCTAAAGGCTAGCCATTTCGTGGCTCTATATGTTTCAAATTTCTAATAAAGCAAACAAATTTTGTAGTGTTATGTTTTGTATCGAAGAATTGCATTAGGAAATTGGGGGAGGGGAGGATTTGCAATTAAAAATACGAGCAACTTAATGTTCTTTTTTTTTTTTTTTCCTCTAAAGTAGTTTTGATGTTATGTGTGATTTTTATTGCCTTGAAAAGTAAGTTTTTATACTCCAAAAACTAATATTATCTACTGTAAACTTTATTAGTGACTTATGTCCTTGATTTAGTTAAAATATGTTACCTACATAGAACTGAAAGGCAGTGGCAAAGCGAGGGTTATTGGCACCCGTTATAACCATTCAGTTTGCTGCCCATTCGTTCTATATCTTTGTTATATGTGTTATTTTGCAAAGGTTAATACTGTTGAAGTCTTGCTGCAGCTCCCTTTCACTCCCTTATCTTTGTTTTAGCTTACCCCCCCCTCCCCCTTTCACTGCTACAGGAACACTCGAAAGATTTCCAATACATTATGGTCAATGGCAATTTTAGGGACATTCATTTATTTCAAGCACAATACCATCCTACCATATAAGTTAGGTAATGCTCAGACCACGGTCACGTGCCTCCCTCATGAACTATGCCAAAAGTCGTCAAGCTTGGCGACTTTTGGTGTACGTGTGCACGTATTTGACTCTCAAATCTTAAAAACTATTAGTCGTAGAATGTTGAAATTTCATATATAAGATTGTTGTAACATCTAGTTATGCATCTCGATTTTTGGTTCTAATCTACTGGAGAGTTTATTTACAGGACCACTGAAAATCTGACCCACTGACATCTTCAATATAGTACAACTGTAGACAGTCATTTTTTGGTAGATTCCCAAAATCTCTGTCTGTCGTTGACCTTGGCGAGTTTTGCCGAAATATCGCCAAATTTGGCAATAATCTGTCTTTGGTCCATGCTTAAAATCTCGCCATATGTCGTCGACCTTGGCGAATTTCTCCAAATTTGGCACCAAAAATTATTTCATATTTTGTATTACTCTAGAACTTAAACCCGTAGAATTTTGAACTTTTGTACTTAGAATTATTGTAATATCTAACTGTTTTCAATATGTTTTTTGACTGCAATCAACTGGGAATTTATTTACAGGGTGAGCCAAATGACTTTATGCATTCAATTCATTGAAAGTCTGTAGTCAATAACTACTTTGGCTATCTCACAAACTATCTCAAGCTTGTTGGCTTTTGGTGAAATATCGCCAAATAAAGTGTCAAAAAGAAATCTTTCAAACTGAACTCAGCTTGGCGATATCGAAATATTTGTCTGGAAA
This sequence comes from Cheiracanthium punctorium, assembly GCA_038373885.1. NCBI lineage: Eukaryota > Metazoa > Arthropoda > Arachnida > Araneae > Cheiracanthiidae > Cheiracanthium > Cheiracanthium punctorium. Next base: position 295,014 of record JAWZYV010013396.1, read on the forward strand.
TCACTAAACCTTACTATTACTGATATTTTACCTCTTTCAAACAAATAAGTTTAGAGAAAGTGCGTAAAAAAATATTTTTGTTTTAATAGATGTGCAAGGAAGTCATGTGTTGTCCACATCAGATTTTTTTTTAATAGCTTGTATGAGTATTAGGCATATTTTTTAACAACATGTACAGTGAAACCTCTCCGAACGGCCACCCCTGTATAGCAGTCACCCCTCTAAATGGGCAATTTTTTGTGGCGCGGATTTTTTGGCTCATAGACTTAATGTTAAAAATAACCTCTATCAGCGGCTACCCCGCCCCCTCTAAACGACCACTGAGTTTGATCGTCCATCTCATTTTTCAGGAAATTCTACTCACTCCATGCTTTAATTTTGAGCAGAAGAACTCAAGGCCAGGTTTATGATCGAATATTAAGACCCAGGAATAATTGGAATTGAAGCGGTTATCTCTTTTGTATTCTCCCTACACCAGTGGTTCCCAACCTGTTTTTAATCGCGACCCCTTTTACATTTTTCAAAAATGTTCGCGACCCCCCCCCCCTCCTCCTTCCATCCATCATGATTGACCAATAAGACAAAAAAAAAAATGAAAAAATATATCTTGGGATTTAAAAATGATTATCTCTTTATTCCGTACTGATTATTATTAGGATGACTGAGGTTGTATTTGGCTGACCTGTTATGCTATCCTTGGCTGAATATTGGTCAAAGCCAGCCGCATCTTGGACATCTAATTTATTACTGGCTTTTGTCTTAATCTACAAAAGAGTTCTAAATTCAACTTCACGCATGTAAGTGGGTGCAAATGGCACTAACATTTGAAGCGAAAGCTTAGAAATTATCGGATATGAGTTACGCATAGTACACCCATTTTGAATGAACGATTTTTCTTGGTATAAATCATGTGCTGAAGAGTCATTTTGCAAATTCAAAAATTCGTCCTGCGCTTCATCAGGAAGATCGGTGACATCTAAAGATGTGTGAAGTGGATTTCGCACTAGTGCCGCCTCTTGTTCGTTGTGAGCTTTGGGATATATCTTTGAATTTCAGATTTAAGAGCTTCAAGGTGGTTCATAATTTCTCACCTTAAATTAACTTCAATTTCCAATAATTCTGCCTTAGTGCACACGTTTTCAAAATTGGCTAACACTCCTAGATACACTTTGCGATGTCAGTTTTTGTAGATCTGATACAAGCGCCCTAATGAGAAAAAGGAATTTTACTTTACAAAGAGAAAAGGGAGAAAGCGTGTCTCATAGCAGAGAAACGTGGAAATATTTTGCCACTCATTTCCTGCAAAATGGGTCTGCGGCGACCCCCGAGAAAAGGCATGGCGACCCACTTGGGGGTCGCGACCCCCCGGTTGGGAACCACTGCCCTACACCCTTAAGATGGGGAGTCCTTATAGCACCACTCATGGAAACTGAAGGAGGAACAGGGCAATCAGGCGTTGAAGGTGTCCTACAAGTGAATTTTGTCCCTTTCAGGCACTAATTTCGTCCCTGATGAGGAATTTCCCGATGTTTGTAATGGCGAACAAGCTAAACTTTCAACACAAGCGACTTTAGGGAAAATCGATGAAAATTCCGGAGCGGTTACAAACAAATCAGTTAGAGATCTGCTTTTAAAAGTAAAAAACAAACTTGAAAAAGATGGTTGTTTCAGAAAAAAGTAAACCTTTAAAACAGATACAAATTGTATCCTTTTTTTTTTTTTTTCAAAAAATGTAAGAAAGCATTCAATAAAGTACTATTTTCTCTTTAGAAAAGTTTTAAATTCCATTTTAAATAAGGGATATGTGTCAGACTTGTTTATATTATGCATTATAGCAATTATCTTATCATTATTAAATAAAACCCTTCAGAGTGGCCACCCCCTCTAAGCGGCCAAATATTCTCGGTACCGTGGGGTGGCCGCTTAGAGAGGTTTCACTGTATTACATATATGGACTCTCATAATATCTTGGTGATAACTGAATACATAGTGCGTATATAAACATGTGTATATGCATACACGCACACATCTGTCCAATGTACTTGCACTATAGTGGCTTAAAAACTATTTGTTTTGGGTAACAATCCATCTTTAAAAAAAAAAAAAAATTAGAATTACCTAAAAACTATCTGCAAGACTTTTGAGTGTATCCGCGCACGGCATACGCGTGTGCGAATCATGCTGCATTATCTGACCATGTATAGCACCAAGGATCAAATAGTGGCTTTCACAAGGGTTGCCATACATTCACAGAAAGTTGCCAAGGTTACAAAATTTATGCACTTATAACCAACTTGGTGGAGTGGGGTCCTAAAGTAGGAATCATCCTAACATTTTTTTTTTTTTTTTGGTTCCTCTCCTATCAATAATTAGCAGGTTGTGACACTAGTGACGATAAAATTAATACATGATTAGAAGAAATTCTCCAGTTGCTCCTTCCCAGTGATGGGAACAAGAATTCAACAGAAAAAATTTGAAATGACTTTTATTACAAAAATTGATTACACATGCTAAATATGTTTGTTTTTTAGTTTTCTTTTTTAAGAGAGACATAAAATAAGTGCATATAAATGCCAAGTTATCATGATTGTGTCTACTTCCAATGTGACTTAAGCATGTTGGTCGAAGAAATAAAATCTCTCTCATGGTCTCTGTGCACACATTAAAATAAACTAATTGCATTAGTTGCTTCAAAACATTCAGGATGATTCTTTATAAGCTGTACCAGGGACGTACCCAGAAAAAAATTTCGGGGAGGGTCCAAAAATTTCGGAAGTGGTCCAAACGGTGTAAAAGAGAGAATTTTCCACAGAGACTTCATCATTATTATTTTGCTAACAAAAATTGAAATTTCGGGAGGGGTCCAGACCACCCCCCTGGGTACGTCCTTGAGCTGTACTATCCACACCAGTAAATGAAACAATGGTGCCTTACTATAAAACTTTCTGAAAAAATTCTTAAACATGAAATTGCACTACAAAAATTTTCAAAAAGTGACATATCCTGATAAATTTTTGATTTTTAAGATTTTTTTTCTGTAAGTTTTACAACTGATCATCATTTATTATGATGTATAATACAACTTGTAAAGAGAAATTCAAAAAAAGTTTGAAGAGCAGAGCATAGTTAATCATATTCATGTACCAAAATTGAATGATTTTTTTTAAATACACTGCTGGCAAAAATAAATGCCATGCTATTGATCATGGATCAAATAATTTTCAAAAGTCTTTTTAAAATCAGGAAATTGGAATACACTCTTCAAAGAAATTTTACATGGGGCATGAAATTTCCACTTGCCATTAGCAAGCAGAATTTGTACTTTGCCTTGTGAAAATTCGGTCAGATTATGGATGAAGTGTGTGTGTGTGTGTGGTGTGGGGGGGGGGGGAGTTTATACAGTGATAAGATTGAGAAAATTGCAAGGAAAGTGCATGAAGTAAAATTTGCAATGTAACACTTGTGAAATTTATAAAATATTGAAAAACGTCCACAGAAATTATGGATTTACAGAAAAAAATGGAAATTCAGAGGAAAGGGGAGGAGGGCCCTGCACATGGCTAGATTTTTCAACCAAAAAATACATTTTGTATTACTGAATTGATTTCTGATTTAAAAAATCATAATTAAATCAGTTAAATGTCTATATTTTTCTAAATGTCTAGCAGTAATCTATCACCACGAATAACAAAAATTTATCAAATGTTATTGAATACTTCTTAAATTCGACAGCTATTCAGTTTATTTAAAAGCGTGCTTCTAGTTTTAGGTAGTAAAATTAATTTTATGATTATCTATAATCACCATACAGAAATGCTTATGCTCACCAGCCATATTTTATTGTGTGTGTTCTGTTCTGATCTAACGAAAAAGAATACACAAGAGCTGAGTGTACTATCCAACTGTAGGAGAAACTAGGATGTATGCCCACTCTAAAAATCCATGACATTAGTATTCCTATATGTTTTTGATACCTCTATGATCAAATGGCAACTTATGACACACTTATATTCTTATTGTTTCTTTCTTTCAATGATCACTCAATTCAAAATGGAACTGAAAACTATCAGTTGTCTGCCTTGATTGCAGAAGGTATTTCCATTATTTTGCAGAGCAAGTTTTTAAAAAGTTAAGACAATGTTCATTCTGTCCTCATTTTTACTGGCAATGTTTAATTAAAAATTTCATATCTTGTAATTACATGAACTGTATTTTTATTTAAAATTAATAATATTGCTTTTTCTTTTGCAGTCTCCTTTTTGTTCCAAATGCCAGGCGAAATTTGACTTTTTAACTCGAAGAGTAAGAATTTTTTTTCCCTAAATACAGTCAACTGTGGACATGGTGAACCCGGATATAGTGAACCTTTGGCTATAGTAAATGTAAACCATGAGTCCCAATTCACATACAGTATCTCTTTTCACCATAGTGACATTTCGGTTTTAGTGAACTTCGGATATAGTGGTTGTAATTTGATGGTCCCCAGAGGTTCACTATAGCCAAAGTTGACTGTAATTTTGTTTTATTTTGCATCTAGATAGTTTTTTGCTTTATCTTTAAGCTGACATCTATTTTATCACATCAGGCATATATTTTCTGAAATCAGTGTAAGTTTATAAAATGTTAATTGGGATATAATGATAAAGTAATAGATTCTCAGTCAGTTACTGAGAATCAATTATTTTGGATTCTGTTTGTATGTCTTCTTGAGCAAACTTGCATTTCCCAACAAGTTTCACTGTTTGCCTTATTGGAAAGGGAGGTGGGGGGGGGGTGTCAATTTCTAAGGGTTATATGGTACTACCAATGATAGGATTTCGAAAGGAAACAATTGGTCCGCTGCTCCTTTTGCCTTCCTCCTTTTTTGAAAAATAATAATACAGAAAAACTGACAAAAAATATATTAGTATTATAAAAATTTTGTAAAGTAACATGCTAAATAAAAACACAGTATGATCATTTCAGTTGGATTTCTATTTCTGCCTGTGTACATGGTAGAACTTTTTGCATCACAGAAATGAAACTAGTATATTTTTTATTTATTTGTGTTATTTTGAATCTTTTAAACACCAGTTTTTTGAGTGTCTTACTATATTAATGTAATGTTATAAAGCATTGAGGCACAATGTTTCAAGTATATCCTCTGCATTTTCACTGTATAGTGTTTAAGGCGAATCTGCATGAGGCGGGGATGCCTTAGACGAAGGACTTTTTTTTAAGGGTAATAGTACGTCCTCTGAATGACAACGCCTTAATAAGTTTCTGCCATTGTATTCCTAATGTATTAAACCCAGAAAAAGAGTTAAAAGTACCCATTTTAATTATTTTTAATAACTTAAAAACATAATATTTCACTGAAAAATTAAAGTAGGTTTCTTTAACTAATTCATTCTATCACAGTCATATCACAACTTTGATTTAATACCATTTTTTGGTGTTCAAAATTGCAATTTTCATATTGAAATATGCTGCAAGAATTGTTTGCTCGTCGCATAAAAGGAGGTATCCTGTCCCATGCTGCTTCCATTAGCATGAGATCAACTACCAAAGCGGTGGAATTGGTTTGGTTCGATAATGATGGAATTGGTTTGATGCGAAGCTTGCTGTGATTGGTCAGTCTACTCAGAATGGTTTTGTGACAGTTTGTGTATGTAAAGGGTATTGGTGTGACAAACCACTTAAGAAGCCACAGGAGAAAATGATAAAGAAATGTGTACATGGTATTCCTGTGGCCTACAGGATTGGCAAGTTTTTGACAATTGATGGTTTTATCCGGTTTTAACCATGGTTTTAACTATCATGTCAAAAACCCCTTTTTGACATAGTTTTTGATAATAAGTGTCAAAAACCTAAAATTCTGTGCTAAACTACTTTTTTTTTTTCAATAAAATTGCATATTAAAAATTTCCTTATTTTTTACTTTAGCACTTGAGTAAACTTTTGAACAATTTTAGGCAGTATAAACTGTATAGTTTGTTCAAAATTTCCAAATATAATTTTGGAAGTACTATACAATACAAACAAGCTGCTCAAACAATTCAACAAGCTGCTTAAAATACAAAATAATAATAATAAGCTACTACTGTAACTATGCAAATATATATATCTAATAATAAAATAAACTTTTCTAATTTAGCCTAATTTAATTTAATGTTATCTGAAAAAGCCTTCCTTAATCTCTGTTACTCTTACTGTAAAGTTTGTTTCTCAGCCATACAAATATTACGCTCGGAGACAATTTTTGGAGTTCCATAAGGAGTAAAATTGTTGATTTAGCAGTATCTGCAGTTTTCTGCGGTTTTGTTGCTGTGTGCTTTTGGAACTCCTAAGTAAGCAGGTGTTTCTCATGTCTTGATTGACAATCTAGTTAATTTTGTAATTTGATATTTGAAATAAAATGTGACTAATGACTAATAAAAATAATATGTATAACTTTTTGACAGTTTTCGACACTTTTAAACATGTTTTTGACGTGTCATGTCAATTACCAGTTTTTGATGTAAAAAACCAAACCCTGGTGGCCTATCTCTGGCCTTTGCAATGCAGTTTGTGTGTGGAATAGATGGATACAAAAATGATTACTAATTCCCCACCAAGTATAGTCTTCTTACAGTACTTCAACAGTAGTGGGTTCACAGTGAGTCAAAACCAGGAACAGAAGCAGATTATTTAATCTTGAAAATAAGTATTTTCTCTGCCGAAGACTAGTTTTATCTTATAACATTGATGACGGGCATATGATTTGCGTTTGAGAATATGGCCGTAAGTATCTTAAATTATTAGCATACTAGCGGCAACCCGCGACTTCGTCCGCGTCGGCTTTAGAATTAGGTCCCGAGAGAAACGAAGCATGTGTGAATAACAAATATGTTTGCGACTAAAGAAACTGCATTTAAGTATTATTTGCTTTTTACTTATTTTAAATGAAGTATAATGCATGGTAGTCATTTAAAATAAGAGAGTATGCAGAATTACTAAATTTAGATTTTTTTCAGGCATTTGGCAAATAGAGACAGTTACGACAGTGTTTTCGAACTGTTTTGAGTGTTCTTGTAAAAGAAATATTTATGCTATATGCATGAATTTTAGCCTATGTTCATCAGGAATAGTGCAGCTTTCTATTTGCGAAAAAGTTTTAGAATCGGTTCTGTAGTTGAAGAGATGCCCATAGAGCATAATGTATTAGAATTATTTTGAGTGTTCCTGTAAAGGAACTATTTGCGCTACATGCATGAATTTTAGCCTATAATACTCAAGAATAGTGTAGCTTACTATCAGTGAAAAAAGTTTTGGAATCGGTTCAGTACTTACAGAGATACACATAGAGCGTAATGTAATTCTTATGAGTATCCCTGTAAAAGAACTATTTGTGATATATGCATAAAAGGTAGCCTATAACACTCAGGGTCCCCCCAGTATCTAAGAGGTTCTACTCTTAAAACTGGAAGGCGGGAGGTGCCAGGTTCAAACCCCGGTCGCGACTGTCGACCTAGCCGCTCGCAGATTTCTGTGTTTTTTTCCAAAACCTCGCGAAAATACGGGCTAGGATCCCTTAGAAAATTCCACACAGAGGAATTCCCCATATGGGCCTAGGACCCTATAGGCCTAGGACTTTCAATCAGTGAAAAAAGTTTTAAAATCTGTTTAGTAGCTACAAAATTTCCATAGAGCGCAATGCATTAGAATTATTTTGTGTGTCTTTGTAAAAGAATTATTTATGCTATATGCTTGAAAGGTTGCCTGTATGTTAATCCAGGGCATAAGCTATCTTCATTACAAATTTTTCCAACCATTTTTGTGTGATTCAGTCAAAAACATCGAAACACATAAACGTACACATTTATATTATTGGTAGGATTTGGAAATTTATGAACTTTAAGAAACACATCTGGACTTTTCTTGGTACTTACATATTATCCCGGCGGTCATTCTCGCCAAACTGTTATTTCGTCAAATGAGTTGCCAAACTGTTGCCAATCGCATTCAAAACCATTAATAATTTCATGTGCCCGGCATTTATCTCGGCAAAAAATCGCTAGTCTTGGTGGACCACCGGGATAATACGTAAGTACACTTTTCTTTATTTATGTTTTTTAATTTGGCGTAAAATCAACATAATTTACATGCTAATTTATGTTTTCCAAATGCATGCGATTTAGCAAATAGAATTTCTGCTTTATTTCAAAAGCATAAATCATTTTGTGTGGGCGATAAACGATTTTTAATTAATAGTCAAAAAAGTAATTAAAATTTCTGAGCCTCAAGTACACTTTACCGAAGTCATGGGCCCAGTCATGCTCAAATTTTCAAAGCTCTGCTTTCTGTAGATTTGTCTGGAGAACATTCATTTTTATTATTAGAGATAGATAGATTTGGCATAAACCTGGCATAATTTCCGTATTATTTAATGTTTTTCAGATGCACGTGCTTCTTCATTGAAGTAATAGCATTCTTGTTAGCTCAAAACATGAATCACTTGATACGGCGAAACTCGCCAAGCATGGCAACGTAAAAACGGTTTTTAATTAATAATTAAAGAAGTAATTAAAAATCTAGAATTCTAAGTAGCCTATAACCTTCTCCAGGGTCCCATCTATATCTAAAACCAAAATTCATCATAATTTATTCAGCGGTTTAGGCATGAAAGCGTCATAAACAAATTGAGCATGCAACTTACAAATATTTAGCTATTCTCTTGAAATTATATTTTAATAAAATGAAATAAACCAAGATAGCAGTGCAATGTAACTTAAAATGATATAAAATTTTGAAAAACAAAGTTTAAATGTAGATATATTATTTGCATTATAACCTCCCTATTTTAACAAAGTTCCTCAGTTATTCAGCTATTCTTTATGCTTAATTAGTGAGATATAACTAGATGATAAAATAAGCATGTACTAAACAATCAGCTTAAAGGTTTTATGAAACCTTCCTTTAATTCACAGGTGGTTCGTAGTTAAAAGATAGACTCCATCACATGTTAACAATGAAATACAAAATTTACTTTGAAGAACCTCTTGATTATATGGCTATGTACAAATATATACAGTCATCTCGATCAGAAAACATAGTCGAAAAACAGATCCATAGCGGGACCCGAGGAAACCGACAACCTCTTTACTCGCCGGTCCCCGTCCAAGTTCCCTTCTCTTCCTCCCACATCCAGGAGCAGAGAGAGAAAATAAAAAATCAAAACACGAAATGACCCATGCAGGGGCTTTTCCCCTCGACCTTGGGTAGAGGAGTTCAGTCTCCCCTGAGGAGAATTTTCCAAGTTTATTTAAGCAGGTAATTCGGTTATTTTAATTATTGAAATTGTATGTGAATCTATGATTAACCTCAATTTTTAGGCATGAAAATGAAGATTTTTCTTTAAAACTGATAGATGTTGATCTATCCCCCCCCCCCCCATTTCTTCCCAAAACTAATGTTTTTTGAAAATAGACCTGACTAATATTAATCTTTTCCAACATTTACATTAGACATCTGATGTTATAGTTGTACATTAGGTTTAAATGCATTAAGTTTTTAAGGTTCAGTTTTGGAGAGAGTAAAATGCATCTTAGATTCAGTTCAATGTAATATGTGTTGATTAATATGCTTATGTACCTTGAAGTTTACGAATGTAAGTGTGTCCCCAGCAGAAAAACAAATTCATTGATGAATTAAAAAAAATCTAAACTTTGCCTTTCATTTTTAGTTATAAAAATTCTTAAAATAATTAAATTTGCTTTTATTTCTTTATAATTTCCCCCTCCTTTTTTCTAGCACCACTGCAGACGTTGTGGAAATGTGTTCTGCAGTCATTGCTGTGAAGACAAAGTTTTACTTCCCAGAATGTGTTTTGTTGATCCTGTAAGAGTATGTGCAGCATGCAGTACTATCACCAAAAAAGAAAATGAATTTTATGATAAACACTTGAAAGTGTTAACAAGTGGTTAGTTTATTATTGCTGTTATCACTTATTTTCTTGTGTATGTACTTCATTTACTTGCATCAGTGTTGGAAATCTGAATCCGTGAAGAACCTTTTCAACACATAGGTTCTGCTTTGGAATAATATTAAATCAATATGAAATATAAAGTTGTTCATGCTGTTTTATTTATGCAAAAATTTAGATTACTGCAACTGCTGCACCATTTTCTATTTTTTTTTTTTTTTCATATGTGGTTTTAAACAAATGGTTAGTTTAATCTTGTTCATAAGAGTTTTAAAGAAGAAAATCAATGATTTTGCATTTCTTGTAATTAGATGTGTAGAAAATAAATGAATTATAAAATCTGTCAAGAAATGCATTGTAATTGGTTGTTGTATAAAAAGTTATCAAAATAAGGGTAATCAAATTATTAGTTAAGGTGCAACAATCAAAAAGAATACAAATTTTTTGTCAAGAAAAAAACTAAAAACAATTCTTATTTTGAGAAGTTTAAGCAAAATTCTAGTTACATATTATTTTTTTTTCCAAAATAATGGGTACTTGTTGGTAATTATTAGCGATTGTTATGATATTGTTGGCCATTTTATTGTGGCTGCACCCATTAGGTAACCAACATTACTGTTTGTAAAGGTATAAATGAAAAAAAAGCACCCACGTCCTGTTTGAGATCAAACCCAAGCCCAAACCTTGCAAACGGGGTGCATTAACCACCCTGGAAGCTGTGATACTAAATTGTGAAATTTTTTATAAAAAGAATCTTGGTGACTACTAAAGCAAACAATTGTATGACCTGTTAATTGATTGGATAAATATTTCTTCAGACTTCCTGTAAGCTCAATTGGAAGTTGCTCTTTTTTGAGGTATAACAGTAGACTTCTAGTTGTCTAATTTTAGTTAATCTTTAAACATATTTTGAAGTTGTATTTTAGTATATACAGCTAGTAAATTTAATTAATAAAACTGTTGTTAGGTGTCAGATGCATGCACCAATGCATAACATTGTACTCATTTTATTATAATGTATCCACAATTGTGTGAATTTAAATTTATGGTTTGTTTCTTAGATTAATTTTATTCTAATTACTTAGGTGCAAATTTTCTTTTGGATGAAGGAAGTGGTTCTGGAACAAAAATTCCTATAATATGTCAATTATCAAAAGATCACCAGTAAATATATATATTATGTACATTTTCTGTTATTTGTGTCTTTCTTTCTTTCTTTTCTTTTTTTTTTTCTAATTGTGCTTTGCTTAGATCACATTGTAACTTTTAATTAATGAAGAATAACTTTGGGAAATGTGTAAAATTTGCCATTTAAACTTTCTTTCGTTAAATATAAATGTTAGTGTATTATCATGATATATCAACTTTAAGTGCCTAATATGTAGTTAACAAAAAAGAGAAGTTGAAATACAAGCATAAAATATTCCTTTCTTGATCTGGATATGTGTGTATTATTAGTTTAAAACTTCTGGTGAGCATACCTGCACAAATTTTATGACACATGTTATATTTCTTACATTTTTTCTAACTTATGATATGAATAAGTATTATATGTGCCTCTTATTATTGATCATATTTCTGGATTACTTTTACTATAAAAATATCTTACATTCTATAGCAAAGAATCACAAATGTCTATTTTATCTAATGTGACGTCTACTTCTGTAAAACATTACAAAGGACTCACTGAAAAGTTTTCAAAAAATTTAAATTACTTTATTAATGATATCTCATGCTGGCCACTAAATTATTCCACTTAGAGAGCTTCATGATGATATACCTATTAGATCTATGCTGATGATTGCATATAATCTTTCTTTCCTCCCAGCCACCCACAAACACACCTTTTTTCCTAATTCTGTGTTTTGAAGTTGGCACAATAGACTTCTGTTTGTAGCCTTTCGATGCCTGTTTGAATCATACATTAAAAGCAATAATGTTGGTATTTTAAAACTAGCCATTTTTTTATTGGACTTTTATTTTTATTTAACATATAAAAGATTAAAAGAAGCTTCTGTTGATTACAATAAACTTCTCTTATTAGAAACGTGTTTGTTTAAGTATGATATGTTTGAGACAAATTCATCCTCCACTGATTTAATAAATTTTTTGTTTTAATTGGAAAAGTCAATATTTCTTTTTGAAAACTTTCTTTTAAAATAATACATAGTTTGAAATGGTTTATGTTTATGTCAGTATTCATACTGTAACATCAGGCTGGTAGCACGATCTGAGGCCTCTTTTTTAAATTTTATTTATAAAATAGTGTACATATACCTACAAAATAATTTTCATAAGTTTATACATATGGAGACTTTCCAAAGACAACCTGCCTCATAGGTTTCAAAACGTGATCTCCTTTCATTTTCCTTCCAAGCTCACCTCCCATGCCAGGTCAGTTCCCTTGACCCCCAAGAAGGGAAAGGATGCTCTCCACATCTTAAATCGATGACCGCTACTATGCCACATTTCAAAAATTAGTCAAATTTCGGTTGTAACAATCATAAATGAGCTCAAATTTCAAACAATTTAAAAATTCATTTCAGTGTAAAGATGTCTCGTAGACTCTCAACTGTGTGCAGGGTTGTTATTATTTTGCCAAACCCAACTGGGTATTTTCAAAATTTCAACTAACTCCTTAAGTACTGATTTAAGAAATTCTTGCATTTGATACAGATATCATGGCCAGATGTAGCCACAAAATGGTTGGCAACTTTGACTGCAAAAAAAATCCTCCTACAACTGTGACGAATCGCTCTTGCCATAAACAAGAATGTGCATGTTTAATTTTGTCCTAGTTTGAATGACGAAACATACTCATTATCTGTTACTTAAGTAAAGCAAGTGCGGGACGCAGTGCAGTCGCCAAATATACCGAAGGGTAAATTACATGGCTAATATATCTCTTAATACCAGTACACCATCTGTAAAGTTTAAGAACAGCCCTCCCTCCACTACTACCACTACCCAAGAAAAAAAATACAATCAGAATGACCTTTTTCTAGAGAAAATGTTTATACCTATCATTTGAATTAAGATGAATAAGAATTTTTTATAATCGTAGCAAAACGTTTTTTAAAATCCAGACTCAGCACTAGTGTAGCACTTTAATTTCATTGTTCAAATTATTACTAACAATCAGTTTATCTAAAAGCAAACCATGATTGGTTGTTATTACTACTGATTTAAATATTTCTTAATCTATAATTGATAATTGTAATCAATGATTATTATTGATTTGAATATTTTTTCATCTGTAATTGATTTTTGTAATCAATTAGTTGCTTTAAATTGTATTTTTTAATTAGTAGCAATTTTTTTTAAACATTTTAATCCCTATCCCTTCCCTTCAAAACCCTGATAAAACCCTGAAATCTTAAAACTTTAATTAGTGGGTGAGGAATGCTTTGCAAGGAATATACTGGAATTTCCTATTTGCTTCAGGCTAAGGAGATGTTATTCCAGATTTTTTTTTTATGTGACAGCAGCACATTTTAAAATGTCTAAAAATTAAAAAAAAAAAATCTTTGAAGCCTACCATCATTTAATGTTTTAGAATGTAATTTTCAGAATAATGTTTTCTAGAAGTTTTTTTTATGCCTTTTATTTGAATAAGAATTTTTTATCCATTGCTAAACATTAGTTTAAGTTTCAATTTAGTACTATTATTGAACTTTGATTTTAATATTAAAATTATTACTAATCAGTTATATATAATATTAATATTATCTATAATTGATTATTATTGTAACAGATTTAAATATTTGTTATTTATAACTGATTTTCGTTTAATTAGTTGCTTTGAGTAGCATTTAGTAATAAAAAAAAAATTTCACACATTCTGAACCTACCATCCTTAACTTAAAAAATCCTAATAAATCCCAAGAAAGCCTCAGTATCACCCCCCCTTAATATTTGATGAAAGTAATACCATTTATTTCAATACTCTTTTTCAATTAAGTCTTCATTATCCAATAAGTGCCATTTTTGTTTGCAAAACTTGCCTTTTATAGGTCCATTGTGCTTTTTTTTTCCCATAAGATATTTCTTTTTGCTAAAATTGCTACTTTGTTTAATAAATTCAAGCTGCCGAACAAAAATAAAAATCTAGTGGATTTCAATAAAAATATGCTGTAATGCTATAAAATTGTGTTCCTGCAGTTAATCAAAAATAAAGCTTTTTAAAAATTAGTAAAAATTTGCAAGTTAATCATAATTTAATAAATTCCAAAAGAGGGTATGATTTACATAGTGGAGCAATTAATTTCAATGGCATTGTTTGTCCTAAAATTGATTAAATTTATCAAGCATATAAATATAATAAGCACTGTTTATTGTGTTGTTATTGTAATAAATAGTTTTTATTGTATAACAACACAAAGAGAAGTGGATGTAATGTTTGTGATGTAATCTATATCTTTTTTTCATTTTTGTGGAAAAAGAAAATATTTCTTTCACATTTCAGTTTCTATGAATCATATAGCAATATAATACTCAGAATACAATAATTCTGCAACTATACTTTTAAAAACAGATATGTTTCTAAAAACTATGAATTTTATTTCACCTTTATTTGAAATCAGGCTTCTGCTACTTGTTAAATCACTTTTGCTTTGAGCTTGAATCAAAGCCTAAACAGAAAACTGAAATAAAAACTCATAATCTGAACACACAAAAATATATTGAAGCAAGTACAGAAAATATTTCTTTATCCCACGATTTTTTTAAATGTATGTATATATATATTTTTTATGGTTTTGTGACAATCCTGGTTTTAGTTCTAGATCAGAATCTACAGTGAACTTGAAACATGTTTCAAGTAATTAACTTCTAACCATGTGGTTAAATTTTAGCTTAACTGATTTTTTTTTTTTTTATGAGTCATCAAAATTAGTATTTTCTTACAACAGTAAATTCATGTATTAACAGCAAAGTTAGCAAATGTTTATAGCAGTTTTTTGTTGTATACAATAAATATGTTTCTTGTGCAAATACATTTTCACCCCCCATTACTTGTGTACCTTTATACAGGGTGTCCCCGAAACACTGACCTATTCTTTTATTCCTTAAATATTGATCTGAGAAATGTACAACAAATCACAAAGTTACATTAAAAAAAAATTCAGAATTTTATGATATTGACTAAAATTTTCATGATATTGAATATAAATAAGTACAAATTTTAAATTTGTATTTGATACCCTTGTGAAAGTATTTCCAATGTAAGATATGTTACATACACTAATTAGGTGTTGTAGAAAACTTCAGCCTTTCATCATTAAAAGGATCAGATTTAAGCAAAGTTGATAAGAGGCTATACAATACCAAAAATAGCAAAATTATTATGTATTCATGAAATCATTTTTTTCATTATTAATTTGTGTACAGTCCTTGAATTGCCATCTTCTGATGCGATTTTTTCTCCCAGGGAGCCATTGAAAGTAATTTAAGTAACATACATTTATCCTCATATCTCTGAGCCTTTTTATGATGAAAGGCTGAAATTTTGTACACCAGCCTAATTAAAATATGGGACACATTTTACAAACTTTTTTTTTTTTTTTTTTTTTTTTTTTTTTTTAAGTACAAGGGCTATGTAAAAATAACTTAATATAGATATCTATTTAGATTTAATCTACCGAAAATTTTAATTGATACCAAAATATTCTGCACCTTGTTTTTACATAATTTTGCAGTTTTTTGTCTGTATCTTTTATAATGTTTAAAGTATAAAACCCTGAATCTATGTTTTGGGGACATCCTGTATACATAACATGTATAGGCGTGAAATCACATTCATGTAATGTTACAAGTTTTATTGATTAATTACTATTTTTTAGGGAAATTCGGCTTGATGGTGGAACTGAATGGAAACATGATCCTATTAATCTTTTAAATATTGTATCTGTTCGTCTTATTGGATCGAGTAGTGGCACAGGTACTTGGTCATTTAATCTTTATATGTACACATTTTTCATGCCAATAAAAAACTTTTTGAGGTTCTAATGTATTGTGTTAAAAGTTTGTTTCACAGTACCATCTTGAAATTGTTTTCTAATTTCTTTAATAAGCATAGAAGAAGTTTTGATTAATTAATGGATGTCTGAAACTTGCTAAACATAGTAATTTTCAGAATGGATTTAATGTTATTGTAATGCATCAGAGTTTGACTTTTTTGTTAGCTTTTTCTATTGTCTATAGGTTGTTGTTGCTAATTCCACTGGGTCTAGTTGTAGGCTAGGCCAAGTCCAAGAAATCGTGAATCTTCAAAAAGTTGTAAACGAAAAGAGTGGCTGTCAGATCCTCAGTCGAAAGACCCAGGCAGTTTAAAAGATGGGCAGGGGAGGCCTGAGATGAAGCACATTTAGTGCAATTCGGAAAAGTTTTTTCACCATTGACATACTTAAAAGTCCCGATATGACCACTTCTGAGTCTGCTGATGGTAACTTGGGCCGATCTGTTACACTTAAGTGCAAGGGCACTGCCAGGGAATTTCTCTGAATACCAGGAGTGTAATGGAGGTGTCTTGGATATTTTCCCATTAAGGGCCCTTATTTGTAAACATGTCTCAGAAGAGGTTAAACTTCCACAGGAGATTAAAGGACTAGATACACCTTCTTTTGCAAGAATGTCAGCAGTCTTGTTTCCATGTAGACCAATATCGGAAGGAACCCATTGAAGCAAAATCCTACGCTGTTCTGAGAGTACCCTTAGGTCTTTAAAAATTGACACTGAAGTTCCGTCACCAACTTTAGTCCAGTCGCTCAGATGCTGAATGGCACTGCGGCCAAGGATGCACCCAGGGGGGGTGGTCCTGGGGTCCCCCCCCCCCTGGACCACCCGAAATTTCAGTTTTTGTTAACAAAATAAGAATGATGACGTCTTTTTGTGAAAAATTCTGCCTTTTTCACCATTTGGACCCCCTCCGAAATTTTTTTCTGGGTACGTCCCTGACTGCGGCTATCTGTCAAAATTCAAATGTCTGCAGAAGTTTCGGGCATCAATATCCTAAGTGCTTCTTTTATAGCAATGAGTTTAGCCCCAAATACTGAGCAGTAGTCTGGGTTTCTTAGCTTAATTTTAATAGACCAAAATGGTGACATTGAGAATGCCACTGCCATAGGTGTTATGATCATCTCTGCTGGTGTCAGTATAAACCTGGACAGCCGAAGATGGAATTTGATTTATAATCTCAAGAGCAAGTTGATATTGATAAGCAGGACAATCCTGTTGCTTATTAGTCTGCACTCCTAGGTTGGTTTGAAAATATACACCAGGAAGACCCTTCAAAGGGTTAATGAAAGACTTTAAGTATTGTTCCTCAACATTTGTATTCAAAAGACTCATTAATTGTAGTTTGGAAAAAGGACTATCTTTTTTCAATGTTTGGTTATTTACCACTCTCTAAGAAAAATAGATCTTCTGTAACAACTAACATAGCTGTAAAGTTGATTGAAATATTTGGCAAGTCCTGTGCTTTTCTTCTCAAATCCAAGGGCTGCAGATCACATTTATAAAGAACCAAATTTGTGGGGCAAGAATATCTCATACCAGTAATGATGTGAGCCACACTTGACTGGACTCTCTCAAGCTTCGTCAAGTTAGTGGCAGAAGCACAAAAATAAATTTGGAAGCCATACTCCAAAATTAGCCTGATCAGGGAAGTATGGGTAGTCCTAAGTTTGGTGACGCCATCATTCCAGTCTCTACCTGAAATGTATTTCAGTACATTTAGTCTCTTTCTGCCCTTTTGAATCAAATATTCAACATGTCTGTTGCTAAAGATCTCTGGGTCCAAAAGGCAACCCAGGTAACTAGGATATTTACCATATGTGAGTCTTTGCCCCATCATCTCTATGTTGGTCTAGTAGTTATATAGACATCTATTTGTAATAAAAAAGCTGCATGTTCTTTGTGGCAACAAAGTTTATGACTTACACTGAAGTCCAATATTTAGATATTTAGAAGTTGAACTGTATCAATAAATTATTGATAGTATTTTTTAAAGAATTCCTTTTATCTCATAGGAACATTAAAACAATTTATAAGCCACCACTTTTTTTTTTATGGGGGGGGGGAGCTATGTCTGTTACTTTTACTCATTTGTCTGTTCATTTCCGTTTTGTCCTCTTTGTTTTGATTGTGTGCTCTTTAATTACTCATATATTTTACCTGCTATTTTGTTTTAGATTTTTTTTTCATTCTTCAGTTTTTTATTTCTCACTTCTACATTGCTGTATTTTCTCATTTTTCTTTTTTTTTTTCAATTGTTTCTCCTCTTTACACTGATAACATTCTAGTTTTCTTTGTTTGTATGTCTTTGTTTTACTTTTATTCTAATTGCCTTCTTTTCTTCCATTTTCTCTCTTCAAAATGCCAAATCTGCTTCTTTTCTATTTTGTTGTTCAATTTTGTTATGTTTATTGTTATTATTGTGTGTGTATTCATTTGAGTTTGATTAGCATTTACTGTTGATGAAGAGGATACCTACACCTTCATATCTCTCAAAACCTGTGTTGCATTATATTTTACTTTTTATAGAAAATTTTACTAATTTCTTTTTACCATTTTCTTATTGCATGTTTATAAAAAAGTTATTTTAACTATTTATTATAACTAGAGAACTTAGAAAAACATACATTTTACTTGCACTATTTAATATACATACCAGTTTTTATATTGTACTAAGAATAATTAATATGTTTACATATTGGATTTCTCTAAAGTGCAGTTTTAGCTTTTTAAAGTCTTTTTTATTTCATTGAACTAATAGGGACAACACACATTGTGGGTTCTATTGTTAGATTCCTTGATTTTAAGAAAGATGAGCAAGAGTTGCATCTTTGTGTACCTGATCTTCCAAATCGCAAACAATCATCAGCATGGATTAATGCTTTACAAAAGGTTTTTGTTTATTTATTTTTAAGTTTATTTTCTAAATATTTCTGTTTTACTTTTTGATTGTTTTTGTTTTCTTTTGTGTTTCTTTTGTTATTTTGGAGTTCTCAAAATCACACAGTTGATTGAAATCATATATCAGGTTCACTATAGCGAAAGAGTAATAAAAACCATTAAATATAACACATGTAGTCAAATCTTGCTATAATATTTGCTTGCCCAAATAATCATCTGCAGGCACCGACTGTTGCATGGGCACTTGTAGCCAGTGTCCTAGGCCCTACATGCATATAAAGACCAAAAACTGTGTTTAGAGCACAACATTTGAAAAACCTGGGACACAAAAATGCTATTATGTCCTGGGAACAAACATGCTATTATCAGGCCCTGATCATCATCTATAAGGCTTACAAAAATATACTTTGCAACAGAATAACAAAAAAATATTATTAAAATGTTTAGTTTTGTTTTGTAAATGTTAAGTTAGTGAAAGAAGATAATTTAAATGTGGACAGGTCAGGGTTTCGGACCCGCCCAAAAAACCCCACTTAAAAAAAACTAATAAAACCCACACATAAGTGGGTTTTTTTTTGGGTTTTATTAAAAATTATCAAATTTTTTCCTTTCTTTCATTTAAATGATTTGTTATTTGACATTAAATACATATAATATTACCTACATAACTTAGTGCATTATATTAGATAAATATAAATATACCAGTTTAATTTTTTATAATTATTTTTCCAACTTCAACATAAAGAATAATAACCTTTTTAAAAATAATACCTTGAACCAATTCTATCTGCAATATTTGTTTTGAAATGAACAGATGTAGAATATAGGCAGGGATAACTTAGTAATTTATCTCTTTAATAAATAAGTTTTTAAATACGAATAAAATATGTAATTATCAGTATAGTGACAAAACAAAACAAAAAAAAATCCTTTCCTAGATAAGAGAAAAATGGGACATGTCTCTCTCTTACAGCTTACAAGCATGCATCTGAAGAATGAATTCAGGTTCAGGAAACCATCCTGTATTCTATTAGTTGCTGCATTACTTTAGTACTGAGAAATATAAATCTGATTCATTACACACTGTTTATGTGGGATTAAATATCGGACATATTAATTCTAGATTTTTTTAAGTAAAAAGGAATATATATTCAAAGCAAAAATGGATAACTATAAAGAAAATTATTAAATAAATAGTAGTTCTGCAGTAAGTTAGCCTGCAAAGGCTTTACCGACTTATATTCTAACTAAAAATACAACTATGACTTAAAAAGCATAAAGGTAAAAAAAATTAAAAAGTTCATAAATTAAAAAGTAATAGAAAATATCCAATCAAAAACAACATATTTTTCTATGTGAACAATAATATACTTTTATCTATGGTCATAAAACAAATTAGGAGCCCCTTATAAACATCAGCAGAAAAAGATAGTGCTGCATTAAAGTTGAAATTATTTTTACATTTTAATTAATTAATTAATTATTATTTTGTAATGAAAGTTTTTTACACTATAATTATTCTGTTTTGAAATAAAACCATAAAATTTAAATCCAAAAAGTGTTATACTATAAAAAGATCTTAATAAAACCCAAAAATACCCAATAAAACCCACCCGGATTGTTTTTTTTTTTTTTTTTTTTTTTTTTTTTTTTTTTTTTTTTAAAGGTTTTTTAAAACCCTGGGACAGGTACAGGTAGCACCTCAAAAGCTTTTTGAATGAAAGTTCATTGGTACTATTTTTTTAATACTATGGATTACGCTCTGTAATGTGTTTTTAACCTAATGATTTGTTTAGTTGTTTGTTTACATCTAATTTGTAGTTTCATAAAGAAAAATTTGTTTTAATTGTAAAATGGTTGTTACATTGATGTTCATTTGCAATTTTAGTCCTTGAAATATGTTACTCCCTGATTTTGATGACCTCAAACTGGATAAGTAAAGTTCAAGTAGGAACTTTGTGGCTTTATCTCAAGACTGAAAAGAAAATTCACATCCTTGCTCGCTGCACATATTGCTTGTTTAATACATTATGAACCTGAAGAAAATGCAAGTTCCTTTTTATGCCTTAGTACAAAGTGTGTTTCTTTTTTAAATACATTGCATTAAATTTAAATATTGTTGTTTGCTTTTTGATTGTAACACATGTTTATATATATCAAGACTAGTGTTACAAAAATATGCTCAAAAATTGATTTTAAAATTTAGGAAAAATCTTTGAATATCTTGGAAGATATGTAAGAGTTTATTTTACTCTTATGTGTGTTTTACATGAAGTTATTCAATTTTATTCATATTAGTTAATTACTCAAACGTTCATGATAAATAATTTTGCTGCTAGGTGTTTTATGTAGGTCTGACTGTGCCATCTATTGTGGAGGTTTGATAGAATTTCTGTCTCAATATTATTTGTTATTCTTACTATAACAAATAAAACTTTTTGTGATAAATTTTAACAATTTAATTGAAATGAATAATTTCAGGTTTCTTAAGCAGTTGTTTATTAAATATTTAAAGTTATTACTGTAAATTTTAATATGCTTAATCAAAAAAATTAATAATTTATCTTGAGGTTCTTTCTGATGTAAGTTTCAATGCTCTGTATATTGCTTACAAACATTTGATTATTTTCTGAATTTCTAGTTTTGATTTTTCAGTAAACCATTGCTTTAGTTATCTAATCTGGATTAACAAATGTCAAATTTAATTTTCCAGAACTTCTGTATTTTTATTATTATTTATTTATTTATTTGAAATTTTACATTTAACTGGGGTATTCAAAGAACATGAAATACCTGCCAATAAATAGTAATGTCAATACCAAATCATTCATTGCTTTATGTGAAGATAAATTAATATTATCATGCCTAATTTATTACTTATGAATGCTTTTAGATGATAGTGGTGTTTTTTTTTGGGGGGGGGTACATATTTGGTGATCTGGGTAGATTACATGCTGAAAATCAAATGTAATGCCTGAACACTAGTTTTAATCTTTGATGATAACTGGAATATGAATAAAAGCCACACATTCATATTAACTTCTTATCACATACTACCAGGCAATCACTAGTGTTTACTGCTATTTTTTAACATGAATTTTTCAAGCTTAGGGCCTGGAAGAGTCCTTTGGATAAAAAATAAGCAACTTGAATGTTGGAAATTCATGAAACTTGTCAATGTTTTCTTTAAGACAAGTTTTTATTAAGTAAAGAATCTGTTTTAGGCAGGTTTTATTTTATTTATTTATTTTTTAATTGATATAATTTTTAATGTGAACATTTGTAAATTATTGGTGTCTTTAAATGTTTCACTATTATGTTTCAATCTTATCTTGTAAAGAAATGTTTTGTTTTCAAGAAACAATTTTTTTTTCTTTCTCTCTGTCTGAAAGCAGTGTAGTAAGCCTATCCAAATCTTTCTAAATTTCATGAAGGTATTTTTTTTTATCCCTGTGCCTTGGATTGAATTTAACTTCCAATTCATAAATATTTCGGCATAAAATATGTAGTAGTGCCTTAATAGTATCAGCAGATTGATTTTTATCTTGAAATTAGAATTTAAAAGCTTTGCCTTATGTTTTATATATATCTCTCTGTCTCTACTTCAAAAAATCTGGAGTGACTCCACTCCACTTTCCGAACACTTACGATTAAGATCATGACCAAGCATTTAAATAAATTTTAATCGATGAATAATTCAAATATATATACCAAATTGAAGCTCAATCGAATGCACCGTTTAAACGCTAGTGTAATTTCAAGAATTTCGTCCCATAGGCCGTAATGTAAAAGAAATCTTTGTCGTAGCCCTGTAGAAAAACAATAAGTCCTATACACACCAAAATCAATGCAGGTCTTGCGACGGTGGTTTATAACATATATACCCAATTTGAGCTCAATCGAATGTACCGTTTAAACGCTAGCGCACTTTCAAGAATTTCTCCCCATAGGCCATAATGTAAAAGAAATCTTTGTTTTAGCCCTGTAGAAAAACTATAAGTCCTATACACACCAAAATCAATACCTGTCTTGCGACGGTGGTTTATAACATATATACCCAATTTGAGCTCAATCGATGCCCCGTTCAGGAGCTATCGTGTTCACTCACATACACACAAACACACACACACACACACATACACACATACATCTCGTAAAAATAGCATAAATGAATTCAGAAGACCTCAAAACGTGTCAATACACCAAAATCTCGAATTCGAATTTTTTCATGATTACAATACTTTCCTTACATGGTACATGTTCGGAAAGTAAAAATATTTGATTTCAGATATTTTTAAAATGTATTTTCTGACAAAATTTTTGCATGAAAGTATTTGTGCAAGTTTTAAAGAAATGCTCCTTTTCTGGTTAGTAGGAATGTATTAAAGGCAAAAATTTTTAGGTAGGTTCTGTCAATTTATTTTGTTCACCATTCACCTAAATAATGATCCATGCATTATTATTATTTAAGTAGAACCTCAATTATCCAAGCCCCACTTATCCGATTATCTGTGTTAATTGAGGGACTAAACTCAACCAAGTTGTCCTCTTTAACCACGGAGCCACCTCAACTAATGCAAAAAATCTAAAGTACAAATTCAAACTAGTCAAAACATGTTAGATTATAACAAGTAATTACTATTGTGTTCAGATGTTTAAAAATATTTAGTCACAAGTATAAAATACAGAGATCAATGCAGATGAAATTTGGGTCCATTTTGTAGCCCCTTCACAGAATTACTATTAATTTAAACGCCCGTTTCACAAAAATACAGGGTGATTCATAATGAATAGGCCAAAAAGAATAGCACAGTGTGACTGCTGTAATGGATTTATTCAGCCGAAACAAATTTATTCTGCAACTGCAATTATACAAGTTTTATTTGGCAACAGGGAAAAATCATCGAATGGCGAACTCGCCGCAAGAAGCATTATTAAACAAAATGTCTTCCATGCAGGAGAAAGCGTACTGCGTTTTCGAATATCAAACAGTTGCGTTTTTAGACCATTTTTCTTTGCTGAAAAATCGATTAATTGGGACATTTACCAAGACGTGCTCTCTGAGTGGTTGCTCCCCCAGTTGGAGGAAGCTGTTCCTGATTTCATTTTGCAGCAAGAGTGTGCAAAAGGTGCTCTCCCACATTGGAATAACAACGTACGTGAGTTCCTGAACGAACGTCTACCCCATTGCTGGATTAGCCGTGCTGGGCCACAGGATTTGACATGTCTTCATTGGCTGCCGAGATCACCAGATCTAACGCCCTGTGATTTTTTTTTCTCTGGGGTTTCGTTAAAGACAAGGTGTTTGTGCCTCCACTTCCTCAGGACTTAGAGGAACTGAAGCAGCGGATAACTGCAGTGTTGAACTCCATAACAGGGGATATGCTATCATGAGTGTGGCAGGAGCTTGATTACCGCGTAGGCATTTGTTGTGACACCGAAGGGGCACATATTGAACACCTGTAGAAACTTGAATAAATGTAGCTTTGAGGTAAATTTGAATTTTCTAAATATATAAATTACAACGTCCACAATCATATTTTCTTTTTGTCCCATTCATTATGAATCACTCTGTACAATCAATTAAAATTTTCCATTCATAAAAATACTATTGAATAAAACAGCCTTTCATTAGTATTTTATCCTAAATTTTAATTTGTTTTCTAAATTATTCTAACGAAAATAGTGACTTTTAAAAAAATGAGTATGAAAATTCACAAAAATGGGTATTGAAAGTCACAAAAATAAACAATTCTCAAGAATTTTTTTTTTTTCACAATCATCACCCTGGAAAAAATTCCTGGATCCAGCCCTGATATATATTCCTTAAAATATATATGTATTATTAAACATATGTTGATTTGCAAAAAAATATATAATATAGTATCTAACAAAATATTGTGATTAAAGATTGTTCATGTTATCCAAGGTATGCTTGGTCCACCCACCTCAGGTAGTTGGGGTTTACTTTCTTTCTTTCTTTCTTTCTTTCTTTCTTTTTTAATTAGCATGTATGTGTATTATGTGTGATTATTCTTATGCTCTGATACTGTTTAAACTATTTGTACTTATAAACTCTCATATGCAACATAGTCCCATTTTTGTTAACTCTTACAAAGTTCATGTTAGATTTTATTTCACATTAAATGCATTTTTCCTGGAAGAAAAAAAATGTGTAAAACATTTTAAAACCTATCAGCAATTTAAATAGTTGTGTATCAATTCAGTAGATGTTTTGAAACAATCATTGTAACAGAAAATGTGACTATGTTTTGAAAAATTCCTCCTTGGTACATAGTAGCAAGTTAGATGAACCTTCATAACTCTACCTGTTTTTATGAATATTAATGTATGAAGGCTTCTCTAAGACCACCTACATAAGACAGTATTGCAATGACCTTCAATTAAACTTCAGTGGACGTCAACTCATAGTCAATGTAATTCTATCCAGTGGTTTGTAGTAATTGTGATCATGTGTTCTATCCTTTGAATACATTTTCATTTTTAGATTTAATTATTATGTCTATCAATCTACTTTACATATATAGAGAACAGTCAAGTTACAAAAATCTTCTATACATATTATCATAATTTTTAGTATAATCATAGTATGAAATGATTGTCATGTGAATAGCTCAAATTTTTTGTATGAACCCCTGGTTATGATGGTGAAGTGATAAATTTTAACATGCTTTTCAAAAATTCTGTGATTCAGTAGTTATCAAAGTGACTTCAATTTTAAGGTCGTCATTGGCAATGATGTGCTATTCAGTATAATATATTTTTTATAACTTCATATTTTATTGTTATTTTTTTCATAAGCTTGAATTTAAGATGCTATATTAGTGTTTACAGTTAATTAAAATGCTCAGTTCTTTTACTTTTTTCTATTAGTTGTAATTTTTTGTATATGTATTTGTCTGTTTATGTACATTAAGTTTGGTTTATAAGGAGTACATATTTTGCTTATTACTGTTGTAATATAATTTGTTAGATTATAAAATGTACATATTTGTTATGGCTAACAAGAGAGATACTTTATCACTTTCTTATAAAATAATGTAAAACATGTTCTACACTTGAAGCAATGTTATTGATTTAAAAAAGGTGTATAATTTGTTTTAATGTTGTTTTGCAATCAGTATGATTTACAAATAATGTACAATTTTATAACTGCTTTCGTTGTGCTTGCTTATTTTTTCTTGTAAAAATAATTATCATAAAAATGTGGCACGTAGTAAAATTCTAAACCTGCGTGAAAGTTAAAAATGATTATATAGTTATACTAGTTGACTTACATCACATGTTATGATCACATTCCTAAATTTTTCTTGTTGTGGTGTTTCTTTAAAAACTATTTCAGAAATGACTGATTAGAGTTTGGCTTGACTGGTAATTTAGAATGTTTGGAACGAAGTATGAATTTGAGAAGCGATGCTGGGTCAAATATTTTCTGAAAAGGTAGGTATGAAAAGTTCAGTTTTGTTTCCAAAGATAAGCAATTCATATTATAACACAAATTATTCCTTGTGGTCTTAACATTAGTGATGCATCTACTGTTTTCATCATAGAAAACAGTTTAAATAATGTTTTTGCATTATAATAAATGATGTATGTATGAAGTTATTTGTTTTTAAAATGTATGTTGAACATGAGATCGATGCTTTTTTGGTGTCATGCAAATATAAGTTTATTTTGATATCTGATCATTTGAACAAATTTTTAAATGACATTCATATTGAATCTCGTATCCTTTTGCCTTCTTGTAATGTGGTGTTGCAATTTACAAAAAAGCAGGAAGAATATTTTTATATGATTCTATTTTATTATACCTTTCTTGGGGCAATCTTTCACTTCATGTTTCGATGAGAAATATTCTTATAAAAATATTATAAAATGTTATAGTAAATGAAAGCTGTTTTATAAAATGAGCTTAGTGCCAAGTTATTATTGCTGTTGTTGTTTTATTCTCTGTAATGTATGTACAATCTGTATTGATTGCATGTTTTTTAAATTTTAACTGAAATCAACTAATTCTGAACATTTGTTAAATGATCCTGTATTTTTTCATTGTTATTAACTTTTAAGAAAATAAATATTTGATTAAGTTCACAAAAGTTTTGCATTTTAAATTCAAATAAAATGCTTTATATGTCTTTGTCAATCATATATTAAATTTTCCGATGTTAAGTAATAAGTTCAATGGTCTGAGCAATATTAGTTTTGCTAGACTTTCCCCAACAGGAATCCCACCTTCCTCAATGAGAAGTGCCAAATAATAAACTCAAAGGTAAGTGTAGAATTTATAATTTCAATACATGCTCATAGCTATTTTTATCATTTTACATTTAAAAAAAAAAAAAAATACTCGTAGAATCTACTGCTTTAGTTTTGGTCACCTATACATAAAATATTTAAAAAATTGTAACACCAAAGGTCATTAGCAATTTTATGCAAATAATTTCTTTTTATACAAGTTCTTATGATTGGAGATTTATTATATAGCTTTGAATTTGTACTTTTCTTTGACTGTGCCGAATTCAGCAAATGAAATCTCTAATGCAAAGTTCATGAAATGCATAATTTAATCATTAAACTTTTGCCCCCATCAACTATAAACATAGATGTTCCATTGAGGATATGTCCACCACCACCAAATTTGTCTCAATTTTTTTTTTTTTTTATATTTAAAACATCTGTTTGAAAATTTAAGAGAAATTTCTTTTTTCTAATATTGAATAAGATATGTGCTTCCCCTCTCAGAACTTTCTGTGACACTACACTTATGCTTTTGAGAAATTGGTAGGTGTTCCTAAGTTTGAAAATGGCCATTCTAGTATTTAAGATTGAGCATGCTCTTCTGCTCTTCATCAGGCTTATCTAAAATGATATTGCTATCATTCGTCTTCATATGTTCTTTCTAACTGTACAGTTTCAAAATACCATGTGTTGTTTAGATGTATAATTATCTAAATTTAGATTACAAGTATTGTATCTCCTTTGAAAGCTAATAGATTAAAAAATGAAGCTCACTGAACATTTCGTATCATTGATACTGGGGTTATTTGCATTTTCCCCATTTCAGATAAGCTTTTTATCGGAACGTTGTGTACTTTAAGTATTCATCCTGATAATTTATTTCCATTATAGTGCAATGTATACTATGAATTTTATTTTTATTTTCAATTGATTTAAGTTATGGATTCATAATTAAATTTGATTAAAAAAAAAACAAGAAGAAACAAGATTTTGAATGGACTAAAAGCTGTCATGATAGCAAAAATTTAAAAACTAAGGCTGTACTTTCAGAAGTATATCAAAAGTAGAAACTCAAAAATATCAGCAAACCTCACCCTAAAAAACGTCGCTTAGTGTATCTTCCTAGCATTGTAATTATTTTAAAATGCTCATATAAAAGATTTATTTTTAACTTAAAAGTGTTCAAAAGCTGTAAAAGCCTCAATTTTTATGTTACTTAAGAATTATTATAATTTTTCTATCGCTGCACTAAGATTTATTATTATTTATTTCTTTTAAGCTGTGCAAAATTATGAATTTCCACTAAAATTACTCAATTTTTTTCACACTTTCCTACAAAGTTCATGCTAAATTGAAAAGTGTTTGTAACAAAGGTATTTGGTTGCCTATTGTATAATTAAACTGCTTTGTGAAGGTGAGAAATTCATGTTTGATATACTTAGTTGCAAAAATAAGAAGAAGACATTAAAATACTAAAAACTATTTTATGCAAAAGAAACTATTGAAACATAAACTTATTACAATGGCTAGTGGTGGCTTAGCAGAAAAAAAAAATCTGATGTGTCCAACACGTGACTTCCTTGCACGTCCATTAGATAAAAAATATTTTCGACGCACTTCCTCTAAATTTATTTGTTTGAAAGAGATAAAATATCAATAATAGTAAGGTTTAGCGATTTCTAGCCAAATATTTCGATATCGCCAAGCTGAGTTCAATTTGAAAGATTTCCTTCTGACACTTTATTTGGCGATATTTCACCAAAAGCCGACAAACTTGAAATAGTTTGCGAGATTTTGGGGATAGCCAAAGTAGTCATTGACCACAGACTTTCAATGAATTGAATGCATCCATACACCTTAATGTATTTAAAGTCATTTGGCTCACCCTGTAAATAAATTCCCAGTCGATTGCTGTCAAAAAAGATATTGAAAACCGTTAGATATTATAATATAGTTCTAAATACAAAAGTTCAAAATTCTACAGGTTAAAGTTTTAGACTTATACAAAATACGAAATAATTTTTGGCGCCAAATTTGGCGATATTTCGGCGAAAATCGTCAATGTCGACGTTGGCGAGATTTTAAGCATAAACCAAACAACGACATATTATCGCCAAATTTGGCGATATTTCGCCAAAACTCGCCAAGAACGATGACAAATGGCGATACTTTGGGCATGGACCCAATGACTGACTATCGCCAAATTTGGCGATATTTCGCCAAAACTCGCCAAGGTCGAGGACAGACTGCGAGATTTTGGGCATGTACCAAACAATGACTGTCTACAGTTGTATTATAATGAAGATGTCTATACACATTAAGGTACTGAAATTCTTTTCGGTGGTCCTGTAAATAAACTCTCCAGTAGATTGGAACCAAAAATCGAGATGCACAACTAGATGTTACAACATTCTTATATATGAAATTTCATAATAGTTTTTGAGATTTGAGAGTTAAATATGCACACACGTACACCAAAAGTCGCCAAGCTTGGCGACTTTTGGCATAGTTCTTGAGGGAGGCACGTGACCGTGGTCGGACCATTACCTAACTTATGTGGTAGGACGGTATTGTGCTTGAAATGGATGAATGCCCCTAAAATTGCTATTGACCGTAATGTATTGGAAATCTTTTGAGTGTTCCTGTAGCAGAACTATAAATGATAAAGACACTTTTTTTAATGGAGAAATTCATTTTCTAACTCTTTACAGCATATATCACTTCTGAGTCGTTTGAAATAGCCCAATACCTCTAAAAAACGCTTTGATGAATTTCGGCCCATAGAGCGTAATGTATTTCGAATGTTTTGGGCAGTCCTGTAGATAAACTATCCAGTCGAATGGAACCAAAAGGGGAGGTGCACAACTAGATGTTACAACTATCCAAAATATGAAGTTTCGACATTCTACGCCTAATAGCTTTTGAGTTAGGCGAGTTTAATGAATTTCGGCCCATAGAGCGTAATGTATTTCGAATCTTTTGGGCGGTCCTGTACATAAACTATCCATTCGATTGCCACCAAAAGGGGAGGTGCACAACTAGATCATAGAACAATCCTAAATATCAAATCTTAACATTCTACGACCAATAGTTTTTGAGATATGCGAGTTACATACATACGTACGTACGTACGTACAGACGGCATGGAAAAACTGGCCACAGTAGACTCGCCACTGGTCAAAATGAGTTGCAGACGCGTTAATATGATCGTGCATGCTAGCCTACGATGAGATGCATCGAAAAAATTTTTTAAATTAAAATTAGAGGTAGTCAAAATCGGTTTTTATGTCGAAATTTGGCCCCCAAAATTTTTCGGGATCACATTACTTCCTTATACTACGTACAAGGAAGTAAAAAGTATCCTACAAGAACAGTGATAAAAAGATGAAATGATTTAAAAATTATGCCAGCACAGACTTACACATTGGTGAGAACAAACACTTGGCTGAGATAAATAATGCCAATCCCAGAGCAACCCTAAAACTTAATCAAATAAAATTAAAATGATAGAATTGCAAGCAAATAATTTTAAAGAAATTGCAGGGCAACAAATAAAAACTTATGCCAACAGGATGCCAAAGAGAGGAAAGGAAAAAGCTGTTGATGCTGCAAACGGACGTGATGTAATCAGTTTTTTTAGCCCAGAACAGTTCCACAGGTCTAATGAGACAAATAAACAATTGGAAAAAGCAAATATACAGATTAAAAGCCGAAGTGACAGAAAGTTGAGATCAGAACTTTAGAATAATGCGGCTTACATACATACAGACGGCATGGAAAAATGGTCAACATGGACTCTTAACATGTGTAGTTGTACACCTCTCCATTTGGTCCCAATCGACTGGATAGTTTTTCTACGGGGCCACCCAAAAGATTCTAAATACATTACGCTCTATGGGCTGAAATTCATTAAGCTTGCATAGCTCAAAGACTATTAGACTTACAATGTTAAACTTTATATTTAGGATTGGTGTAGCATCTAATTGTGCAACTCTCCTTTCGGTTCCATTCGACTGGATAGTTTATCTACAGGGTGCCCAAAAGATTCTAAATACATTATGCTTTATGGGCCGAAATTTATTAAAGCATATTTTAGAGGTATTAGGCTATTTCAAACAACTCAGAAGTGATATATGCTGTTAAGGATTACAAAATTAATTTTTCCATCGAAAAAGTGTCTTTATCATTTAGAGTTCTGCTACAGGAACACCAAAAGATTTCCAATACATTACGGTCAATGGCAATGTTGGGGACATTCATCCATTTCAAGCACAGTACCGTCCTAACATAAAAATGCGGCCACGGTCACGTGCCTCCTTCAAGGATTATGCCAAAAGTCGCCAAGCTTGTGGACTTTTGTATGTATTTAACTCTCAAATCTCAAAAACTATTAGTCGTAGAATGCTGAAATTTCATATATAAAATTGTTGTAGCCTCTAGTTGTGCATCTCGATTTTCGGTTTCAATCTACTGGAGAGTTAATTTACAGGACCACCCAAAAGAATTTCAATACATTAATGTCTATGGACATCTTCAATATATTACATCTGTAGTCAGTGATTATTTGGTCCATGCCCAATATCTCGTCATTTGTCCTCGACCTTGGCGAGTTTTGCCGAAATATCGCGATATTTGGCGATAGTCAGTCATTTGGTCCATGGCCAAAATATCGCCTTTTATCGTCGTCCTTGGCGAGTTTTGGCTAAATATTGCCGAATTTGGCGATAGTCAGTCATTGTTTTATGTATATTATGTGTTTTCTTTCATTCGTTTTACGGCATATTTAGTTAAATAATAAAATTAATTAATTTTAACATTGAATAAACTTCAAATAAATCATTACACGGATATATATAGTTTTGTTTTGTAGTATTTCGAAATATGACAGTTTAATAAGCAAGAAATAATAAAAATAAGCAATTTAATTCTAAAAATTAAGAAACTAAAGAATTAAACAGCTTATTTTTACTTCAGCTCATTTTTATCATTTATTACTATTCACAAAAGTTAGGCCAAACCATTCCGAGTGGATAAAACACTAAACATGGTAGATGGCTGAAGTGCGGAGTTCCAGTTTTTTTAATTTTTAATTTTTTTTTAAATTCCACATAGCTGGAATTAATTCGAATCCTACGCATTAGAAGAATATGCTTGCTCTTTTCTTCGAAGAAAGAGTACATTCGCGGAATGTGTTACGGAATACTTTTGTTAGATGCACTGCTTTTCGTTAACCTAAAGAAATCATATCCTGAGATTTTTCAAGTAGTTCTTTGGAGTCTCTTTCGATTGTTTAATAATACAGGGAAAGGGGGGGAGGGGAGTTGCAAGAAATTTTTGTCATAAGTTCGGTTACTTTGAAAATTGCGTATTTGCGACATGAATGAATGTATTGAAAAGATGACCGAGGTTTTTAAACCCTCTCGACAATAACGTATAAATATTGAAGAAGGGGGGAAAAAACCCTAACAATACTATTCTTATGCAACATTTAGAATAATGTTTAAGTGTAATAATGTAAATAGTGTTCGTGCGATGATACTAGTTACTATGATTTTATTTCTATTCACGGAAGAAGAATGGTATAAATCTTATAAAAAGCGTTCATTACTGAATTTTAAAACCTCAGAAGCTACGCAAACCACATACTGCATAAAAGTATACCGTATTCACTATATATCACTTTAAATCACAATAGAACACACTATCTTAATTATTTTAAATTGCATAAATCTCTTCATACAAAATTGGTACACTGGAGCTGCGCAGAACATTTACGGAAAATTAATTTTCTTTCAGTACTTACTGTATTGCTGCATTATTTCCATAAATAATGAATTATAGAGTTAAATCTAGAGAGCAAAATTTTATGCATAACCTCTTACAAAAGCCATTAACAGAAACAAATTGATATTTAAACACGCATGCTAGATTTTAGATTATAGTAATTCCTCTCGGCTGTCATTAGCGGTTCTTGAACGGTGCTAAAGTGCAGACTGCTTTGCATTTTAATGAGGTTCTAAATTATGAAGAGAATCTACTAGATGGTGCCTTAAAGACAACTGTAAGAAGAAAACCTTTTTAGAAAACCCGACAAATAACGTAAATAGCATCAAATTTAGCTAAGAATCATACCAATAACGGTGTATTTAAAAAAAAAATGTGATTGTTGCAGGGCTGGCCTTAGAGCAAAATGCCGTGAGTGCAAAAATGAGATTTGGCGCCCATTACAATGAAAATAGGTAAAGGAAACCCTCAAAAAATGGTATGGGTGCTCTATAACTAAAATTTGTGAGAACTGCCTGAATTTGGAATTTTAAAAGGATTAAAAACCAAAATCTAAAACTAAAATGCCGTAAGAAATAGTAAACATTAAAATATTTAGTACCTCTTCATTATTTTTTTAACGATTGATTTTAGCACTGATTCAACTTTTTCTTTAAATATAACGGGCGGGTACTTGCCGATTTGGCATTCACCACTACAAGGGTCTGAAAGGCATTGGCCATTCTATTATGGGGCACCAAACGGCGGGCTAACGTTATTCCCATGGGCGCCGGCAGAATATTTCCCAGGGGGGGGGGCAAAGACTACGTCATCGTATGGTTACCATGTTGGAAAGAGCAAAAAAGCAAGGGAAAACACTGCATACAAAAATTCAGGGGGGGCATTGCCCCCCTCCTTTCCCTATGCGGCCGGCGCCCATGGTTATTCGGGGCCTTCGCAATTAGTAACGGGCCTGCACGTGCATTTTGATGAGCCATCCAAAGAGGCCTACGGATGCTCGAGTCTTCACGTATACATCAGGCATTTCTTAAGCTTCCCAGTGCTTTCAAACGTTATTTAATGTAGTTTTAAGTAGTAATTGTGTTACTAATTCAAGTACGAACTCATGATTAATTTGTTTGCTATGATACATATTGACATTAAGAAAATAGATGCATATAATTTGAAGGAAAAACAAAGTAGCGCTTACTCTCAGGATTCACGATTGCTTATTTTAGTTTCACAAGTGGATATTTAATATACTTTACACAAATGAGAAAGACATTTTTATAATGAATATTTCATGAACGTAGTCGTATTTCCTACGTTATTTTAAACAATTTAACATTAATCTTTAACAAATGATATATTAAAGCGCATTTCAGTGTCGGGATATCCTGTATATTAGAGAAAATTGATAAAATACGCTCTATAGCGCGATCCCCGAATTAATTATTCTTTAATAAAGACATTTCCTGTAGTATATGTTATTTTGTCGCTTTCTCAATCGAACTTAGTGTTACGTTGCGACATATTTAAGCATGAAATAAATGGGTGAAATAATTTATTCCTTAGTTTAGCCGTGAAATAAGGTATGAAATAATTGGATTCATTGTTATAAAGACCCATCGGTAATTTATTTTAACTCATAAAAAGGTATTTTAAACTGTTCTACATAAGTGTAAAAATAAAATTTTACATTGCGTTGTGTATTTTCTGACGAAAGAAATAAATGGATTTAAAATATTAACTATAACAAACATTTATTAAATATAAAAATCTTATTTACATTTACAAAAAAAATATTTAAACTGATCTCGAAAATGGCTTACTTTAGAATAATTAAATTATTATTGTTTACCAAAACACATTTTAACTACTTTAGCAATTATAAACAATATTATTAATTATTAAAAATAAGTCACTCAATATGGAAAGGATGGCAATTGGATTTACCTGTAATCCGGTGCAGAGCAGTGATGATCATTTTTAGTTTTATTTTCTAAACACACTTATATTTATAAAAATATCCACTAATGATGATCACGTAAGTAAAATTCCGAAAATTCTTAAGAAACTCTGAGAAATCTGAAAAAATCTACCTTCTCTAGCCACTCTGTGGCTCCTAATTCTCCTAAACCGACCAGTTACTAACTCTTTTGCCCGAAATTTACCTCTCTCTAACTTGCCATTGGTCATTTCTCAATTCTCACACTTTCTCATTGGATTTCTGCAGCTTATCGTCAACACCTCCATGTTTTCTTAAATTTTATTTTCAATTTTCCTCCCCTTGATGTTTCCTTTTCTGTAGCTTTGCTTACGAATTCTCACCGACCAACATCAAAAGCTTCCCGCAAATTGACCGCTACGCCCTGACCACAACAGGTCATATGCATTCAATGATTCCCCCTCTTTCGCGGTTGCTCTATTGTAAAACTGCAAGGCGTCCCGTGATACACAAAAATGATTTCTAGCTAGCGAACCTTCGTTTTTCCCACTCTTTTCAAAGAACGCCAAAAGATTAAATTTATATGTTCGACTTTCACCAAGATTTCTTTTAACTCTTCCGAGCGCAACGCTTAAAATTATTAATAAAATTCCTGTCCTGACATTTAGCTGAAGTACACTTTTCTATGATATCAATGACTTTTGCACGTGCATGAATTCCATTCCTTCCAACATTATCCCTTATTCTGTTCAATTCCGTTTATTTTTGAGACTTGCTTTTATTAAACTCCTGACGCAACTTTTGTGCTAAATTCTTTTGAGAATATCGCATGTTTTTAGTCGACTTTCAGGTGGTCACTAATGAACGGTTTTTAACACCTGCAGATTTTTCTGGAATCGCACTTTCTTAATAAAGGCTTTCTATCTGCATTGGGGCTGTATACAAATTTCTGCACATTACCTACAGGCTCAACCTAACATTAGGAATTGAGCAAGCATAATGAACGCTTGTACAAAATACACTCATGTCCATAAATTAAGGATAATTCAGAATCACACAGAAATTGATCTCTAAAATAAAAATTTCACCTGTGGAATGATCACACACATCTTGAAGAAGAATATGCAAATTACAGGAAACCACCAGATGGCGTGGATGGTACGTCACAATGACGAGAGTGTAAGAGAGGGGTATATAAGGAATGGTGGCAAAGAAGTAAAATTGTTCACAAGCGCTGTGAAAGCCTTTCAGTGCAAAAACCGCATAGTTATGGCACAAAGGAGGCATTTGGATGATGTTTTACGTGGCAGAATTATCGGACGACTGGAATGTGGACGTACCCAGCTGGAAGTATCCGAGGAACTTGGAATCGCCCAGAGTGTCATCTCCAGGCTTTGGCAACGATTCCAAGATGATGGTAATGTGAGTAGACGTTACAGCACAGGTCGCCCCCGAGTTACAACGCCGAATGAGGACCGCTATTTGGAAGTTACTGCCAAAAGAAACAGACGGAGTACAGCATCAGACCTGTCTCGTCAGCTCTCTTCAGCTACCGGTACGACAGTTTCAAGGCAGACCGTGTACAGACGCTTAGGGCACATTGGTCTATATGCTCGTAGGCCTGTCAGATGTGTTCCACTTACCGCAACTCACTGTCGCCTGCGATTAACCTGGAGTAGAGAGCATGCATTGTGGACACCGCAACAGTGGTCTTGTGTGATGTTTTCCGACGAGTCCAGGTTTAGTTTGGAGTCTGATTCTCGCCGGACATTCATCTGGAGAGCGCCAGGTACCCGTTACCACCAAGAGAACACCATTGAAAGACACCGTTACGGTGGTGCAGGATGGCCACATCTATCGGGATGTCATTCTGGAACAACATGTACGTTTGTTTCGGGGCGCCATGGGTGCTGAATTTGTGTTTATGGATGACAACGCCCGTCCTCACCGTGCAAACATTGTAGACGAATGCCTTCAATCGGAGGATATCACCCGTATGCATTGGCCAGCATACTCACCGGACTTGAATCCAATAGAGCATGTGTGGGATATGCTTGGCCGACGAATTGCAGCCCGTCAACCCCCTCCCACCTGTCTACCGGAAATTCGGAGTGCATTGCTTGATGAGTGGTATAATATTCCCCAAGATCAGATTGATCATTTGATACTCAGCATGCCTAGGCGTTGTCAGGCCTGTATTGCATCGTCCGGGAGACATACTCCGTATTAACCATCCTACTAACCATGTTATACTGTTTTTTGTAAATAGGTTCTTTTTTGAAATTTGGTCAAGGGAGTAAAACTTGCAATTTTTATTAATTATGTCAAACATATAGCATCTTTTTTTGTTCTTTACTTTTTGTTTAATAAATAGACTTTACAAATAAGTCAAATTTGTTTTGCTTCTTTCTCTTTCTTTGCCTGAACTTCATTATCCTTAATTTATGGACATGAGTGTATTAACTACGTTTGAAGTTTCTATATAAACGGGCAAAAATCAATAATTTATAATTTACTTTATTTCTGCACTGTACCAGATGTAAGTCTGAATCACATAATCAAGGCATATCTAACTGATAAATAACATTTTCAACTGGCAAAATTAAATTGTCAAACTAGTATCACAACGTCATGCTTATTTACAAGAATAAACGACTCAAGTAATACGATTTCTGATTAAAATAATTTATTTATAAATAACAATTGAGTAATTATTCACTAAACATGATTTACATACATCTTTTTAGAATTTCTAAATAAATTATAAAAGTGCTCACTTACCTTTACATTCAGAGCAAAATGTTCGAATTTTATGATAAATTTTTATGAAAGAAAAC
The DNA here is from genome assembly GCA_038373885.1 of Cheiracanthium punctorium. Lineage (NCBI taxonomy): Eukaryota > Metazoa > Arthropoda > Arachnida > Araneae > Cheiracanthiidae > Cheiracanthium > Cheiracanthium punctorium. The sequence continues at coordinate 332,677 of JAWZYV010013396.1, forward strand.
GGCGTAAGATTCACAAAACGATTACCTACATCTGAAGTTCTTTAGTACGATAAAACTATTAAAAAATTGTTTTAGAACAATAAAATAATATAATATTTATAATACTTAGAATAATAAAATAGAACACTGCGAATAGAGAAAACAGGCCTCAATGATAAACTCATTTTTAGTGGTGGAAACTCATGAGCAGGCCCGTTGCTTAGCCATGGCCCCGGGCAGGGCCGTAGCCAGAAATTTTTCATGGGGGGGGGGGTTACGACTACTGCAACTCACATATATGCATTCATGTGTGTGATGAGGGAGTGAAGAATATACATATTATATGGCAAAAAACTCCTCATGGGGGGTTATGACCCCCCTAACCCCCCCTTGGCTACGCCTCTGGCCCCGGGTTATTCCTATTAACACCCCACTCGAATCGTGATAGATTGGTTCTTTAGCCACCATACAAACAGTGGCGTATGCAGACTTCCTTCAAGGGGGGGGGGGTATGCTGATGAACTTAGTTGGGGTGATTTAAATTACGTCGAAGGTTTACTTTTAGAAGTGGTGAAGTACATTCGGAGAGCGTTGTGAAGTCATAAATAATCCAGGTAAACGTCACTTTGCGAAGCAGTTATAAGAGAGAGAAATTGTAGAAGAACCAAACTTTTATTTGATGTCTTGGAAAAGATTACATGATGGTGGTGGCTGGGAGACCATTAGCTATGATGGTTGGGTGAAGGTTGTTTAAATAGTACGGCTTTCGGCGCAGAGAGAGGGAAAATTTCTTTGGTTGTTTTACTGATTAGATAAGATTCGAATCAGCGAAGTAGTGAGTGAGTTGAGATTCAAATCAGTAAAATGAGTCGAACCGCCCATCTCTAATGGTTAAAAAGGGTCTGTTTAATCGGAAGCCAAATTCAATCGAAGAATGACAGGATGTTTGCGAGACAGTTAAACTTGGCATATTAAAAGAACCAGTGGCGCACACAAGGGGGAGGGGGGTCCAGGGGGTCTGCCCCCCCCCTATCGGCTTTGATATTTTTTTTTCGATTGATTATTATCCTATGTCAATAGTAAATAAAACAGTTCCAAAAAAAGGTAGCAATAGTTTCAGTTCTAATAAATGAAAGAAGAATTTTTTTTTCTCGTTATCCTCAACTTTCAAAAACGAACTGAAAGCGAACATAAAACACCATCTTGTTTTCAAAACTGAACAACTATTACTTTCCTTCCCATTGTACTGTGTAGTGTATTCTTAGGGAACTGGATGGGACGAGTTTGGTTGAATTCCATCTAATGAAAACGAGCTCTTTCATCACTGATTTTTGACAATCTGGAACATCCCTAAAAGTTGGACCCCCCCCCCCCCCCCAGCCAAAAATCCTGTGTGCGCGCCTGAAAAGAAGCCCAAATAAGAGCCAATAATGTTTTCATTATTAAAGACCCCGAAAAACCACAGAATATTCCTAGTCAACAGAGAGAATGGGAAGACATAACAAAGCGCTGGGCACTATTATTGAGGATAAAGACAGCCAAAATTACAGTAAACCCGTGTGATAGAAAATTATATCAGCTGTATTTTAACTGATGTGAGGCCATGTCCATATTTGGTAATGAAATGAATAAAGTGATGTACGCGTATAGAAAGACGTTAGGCATAGATGCATATAAATAAAAAGTAGATGTTCTGCATGAGAAACAGATGTTTCTTAACAGCTAGGAAAGCTAAAGAAATGTAACGGACTTATTATTCACACAGATCAAAGGGTGAAAGAATAAATTAAGCATAGATGCTAAGCAGTTAATTGAAATTAAACATGTGGTACAAAAAGCGTAATACAAAATTTTGAAAGACGGTGTAATTAAAAATGAGAAGAGAATTTAAATGAAAATGCTTGATTTAAAATATATTAAATTTAAGAAAGTAAACACAAATGAAAATTATTATTAAATATGTGATCTCCATCACAGGGGGGTGGGGGGTTATAGACATAACTTTGTCTTAAAATGCGTAATATTTAAGCTAAAAATTACTCCCCCCCCTTGCGTACGCCACTGCATACAAATAACTCCCTAAGGACAAGAAGGGACAATTGCCCTCTCCCTAAAATTCAGATATCACCTATTTGAAAATTATACTTTCTACAATATGAAACTAATTTCACTTTTAACACTTATAATTTGACAATAACTTTTCAAATTTCAATATGCGTACTGTAGTGTACTCCCGTCCGTAAAAGTAAACTGCTAATTCTTATATTCAGTTATTGCCATGTCAGGTAGAAAAATAACAGACGTATTTTATAGCTACGGCAAAATATTTATTTGATTTAATACTGATGAAAAAATTAAATATATCAACTTGAATAATAAATGAACTAAACATGTGATAATGATTTTGGCTATCTACAACTGTTCAGTTCTCTTATAATAACATAGAAGAGACTTTTAAGCCATGAAATATTCATCGATTTTTTTTTCATGTTATTTTTTTATACGAAGAGGGTTATACAATGAAATTTTTGAGGCAGTGGCAATGGCAGAAATATTCATAGATTTTTTTTTCCATATTATTTTTCTATACGAAGAGGGTTATAAAATGAAATTTTTGAGGCAGTGGCAGACGATAGGAGAAAGAAAAAAAAATGTTTTTAAGATTTGAACTCTGTGATCGCAGACGATAATTTGTGGCAACAATTACAATTTGTCTAACATACAATAAATTTTGAAAGAAAGAAAAACGGAGTTGACGAGAGAGAATTATCGCTCTCAGATTTTCTATGATTTTAACCCTCTCGTCACCGAATTATGAAAAATCAGAGAAAACAAATCTGTCTAGCATTTAATGCATCTGAAATACCTTTACAAATCATGCAAAAATATTTTTTCTAATGTCGATAATAATAATTTTTCTAATAATAATTTCTGCATTTTCGAAGCATTTTGTTATGCTAAAATTAATTTAAAAGCATGCACATATTAGGTAAAGGTTGAAGAATAAGAAAGAAACTGTACTTACCTTAAAAAGAAAAAGAAAACGGTAAAAAAGCAGCGTAAATATTTTCTTAATTTTTCTCCTGAAACAATGAAGCTGAAACTGTAAAAAATGATCTAAATTGACTAGTACTGCAATCTAGGCACGATTTATGCATCTAGTGAAGAGCCTCCTATACTTTCTACATGAATGAATGATATTGATATCACTGAAAGAAAAAAATACTCAATTCAATTGTTTTCTCTCTAAATATTGCTATTTGAAATAGGAGCCTCATATTGAGGTTCAGGGCGACGAGAGGGTTAAAGTGTTGCTATATCAACAAGAATGTCTTCGACTAGACGTCTACATTCAGCGTTTGGAAACGAAGCTCCATCTCGTACTACAGTATTCAGATGGCTCATAGAATTTCATAGAGGTAGGAAATTCTCTTCTGGATGAAGAGCACACTGTAAGAATCTTGTGATCTGTAGTCCCAGAAAATGCGTCCCCTATACGAAAAATGTCAGCCGATGATAATCGCTGCAGTTATCAAATGATACAGAAAGAACGTAACATTGGATTCGCAGCTATACATAAAATTATTCATGAAGAACTGCATATGAAAAAATTAATTTGTCGTTGTGTCTCCCATAACTTAACCGAACACCGAAAAGCGGAGCCTGTCAGAAATCTACAAAGAAGCCCAAAATCGTAAGGGATGAAACGTACATACCGTTTTTTGACGTGTCAAGAAAGGAAAGTGTGGGTTTTTGAAGATGACCCAAATCAACAATGGTGAAAAGACGAGCAGTGAGAAAAAAATAAAAAAAAAATAAAAATAATAATAATAATAATGTATGTCGTTTTCTTCAGAAGGGAGTGACAGAAGACAGTTGCAGCTAACTGATATAATATGAAGTGTCTTCCAGAAATTCTTCTAGAAGTTAATGAAGGGGACTCATGCTTTATCATGACAATGCATCTAATCATACGACAAGATTGACAGTGGAATTTCTTGGCCAAAAACACATCAAAGCGATAGAATATCCACCCTATTGCCCTGATATTGCTATGTGGGGCTTTTGGCTATCTTAAGAAAAAATTATTTGGTCGCCGTTTTCAGTACAAAGATGAGATTGATGAGGCTGTGAAAGCATATTTTGCAAAGATTCCCAGAAATGAATGGCTTGAGACTTTTTAAACTTAGGAAAGTTCGCCTACAAAAGTGCGTTGATGTTAGAGAGGATTATTTTAAATGCTTCTAAATTATGGTAAGTTTAACTTGTAGCCTTTGGCTGTATTTCAAAAATTTCTAAGTGACCATCGTATTTTTCAAATTTTTCGGCTGCGCCCCTCCCAAAATCGGACATGTGCGACATGTGCGACAGCACGTATCGCACACGCCTTAAGCCGGCCCTGGATTTTTGTACATAAATGCAGAAAGAAAAGAAAATGTATAAATGTATCAACTTTAAAAATCTTACACCCTTTCTCCAATTTTTCGTAGCTTTTATGCCCATAAATTTACATTGATAGAGTAATTTAGTGAAAAAAAAGGGAAGTTACCGTGAAAATTTTGACGTTTTAAATTGTAAAATATATATAGTATTTAATTTGTTTTTCATTATTAGTGTGTGAAAACAATCAGGTCTGTAGCTAGAGGTTTGGAGCCCGTTTTACCTGTACACCAGGGGTTCCCAAACTTTTTTCGTCGCGGCACCCTTCTCAGGCTGAAACCTTTCGCGGCAGGTTACTTTTAAAGCAATTAGGTTAGAATGAAACAGTTTGAATGCATTTTTCATTACTTCTTTTATGTTGTTTATAGGGCTAACTATCAAGAAAGTACTTGGGAAAGAGATATAGAATTTTGACACCCCTCTCCCATTCCAGTGAGTTTCTGTAAAAGTGAGGCTACTGGACACTGAACTTTCTCGAGCTTGACTCAAATATTTTTATTTTCGCCCACTTGGTCACTGGCTTGACTAACTTTTTTTTTGGGATACCGGTTCAGAGGAAATTATTTGATTATACCTCACCGAAACACTTTTCTTGGTTATCTCCGAGGCACCCCTACACAGTTTGGGAGCCCCTGCTCTACACCAATTTCATCTGCGAATCCTTTTTTTTTTAAATAGAGTAATTATTTTTTCCTTGTTAAGGGAAAAGAAGGAGCGTTTAAAACAGACAAAGCACTACCTTGGTTTTTTGTCACCAGTTAAGTATAAAATTTACAGAAAATTAACAATATTACTATTGCAAAAGAAATTTTAGGATTTGTTTATTGTAGTGGACAAGTGTACAATGACGTACAAAGCATTGGACTACTAAGGAAAAAGAAAGAAAAAAATGAATGCAAAGTTTATCTTTAAAAAAGATTTTATTTTAAGAATTTTAAAGAGGCAAAATAAATCTGTCTAAAAATGTAGCACTTCATAAAGTTGAGCTTTAGTTGAATTGTTTTTAGGGAGAATATGTGTTTAGCGATACATAACTTCTGTTTCCTAACTTTTTAGAAGCATGTTTGAATTAAGAGGGAGTTTTTCAAAATATTTTTTTAATTCGGTTTAAAAAAAAAAAATAGTATTCCCTTCTCGTTTGCCCCCCCCCCCCTCACGTGCTTTGGAGCACCGGGGCGCTGCCTAGGTGGTTACGGCCCTGAAAACAAAAACAATGGCCTTTGGCCATTCACTTACGAAGAACGGGTATTTCAGCTATAGTTACATATAAAATTGTGCGGCACGTTTTAAGAGTTTGTATCTTGATATGGTCTTCAAAGCACATTGTTACCGAAATACAATCTATAGTTGAATAGCACGTAAATCTGATTTCATCCTTGGAATCTTAGTAATGTGAAAACTAAAATGTGCATTGTTTGCCGATTTTTTGATCAATTTTAACTTCATTCTGTTTTGTTTCTAAGCATTCCTACGGTGCATTACAATAATCACGAACACGAAATCTTCATGTTTTTAGAAAATAACTTTTGTATTTGTTGTTTGTACCTGCGTTTCGAACACACATTTTTCTGAGTAAACACCTCTTTTTCAGTAGTTGTCGAAAATTGCCTGCGTTTTCCCATTGCGTTGTTTGTATTTTATTTAGTTGTGACGCAATACTAAGGTGACAATGGACGACCTTCAGAATACAGAATTTACTTTTGTTATATAAGTTCCCAGTTACATGGAATTAATGGATTATAAATAGCAATGTGAACGAACGTATAAAATTTTTCAAATCCACCTATCCAATTTTTGCAAAAACGAGCATGTGAAATTAATTCACAAAGCTATAAAGCTGATTATTTTAATATATTACATATACCCACTTAAATTGATCTTGATACATTTCCAGGTTTAGGATTCCTTTAAACACATTTGCACTTTCAGTTTCTTTAGAAATAAAAGTGCTTAAGAGGACATGAAACATCTCGACCAGTAAAAAAGTGGCAATTTTTGCAAAGATTTGACACAATGTATTTTATTTAAAAATAGAGATAGAAATGAAATTTTTTGTCCACTGTATATACAAACATTATAGCTCATATATAAATAAAAATAATAATTGTATGTGCAAATCAGTTTTAAATTAACTTTTTATATATCTCTATGAAATTTTTTGAACAGTATGTCTGTTTGGTACACTTTTCTGAAAAGCTATTCATTTTATCACCTTAAAATTTGGTATGGTATCAAAAAACGTATTATCTGAGAATAATAAGAAGCAATTTTCATTTTTGCTGAAAAGAAATACCTTAAAAAATATTTTACTAAAAAAAAAAAAATCCTAAAAAAAAAAAAAAAAAGGAAATCCATTATTTTTAACACTTTTTTTCTCGGATTTCTAATGTTGGGTATTTTTAAAGAAACAAGTTAGTTAAACAATTTTGGAAAGTTTCAGCTGTTTACCTGAAACAGATTATTAGAAACGTGTACCAAAGCATAAAAAAAAAGAGAGAAAAGCAAAAAATTGAAAACATACTCACAGTTCTTAAAATATATTGCTTTAAAACATTCCAGCACTATAATCATTTTGATTTAACATTTCTGCATCATTCTTTTAGTCATTTGTTTTCGAGAAGTATCATACAGTTTCAAAAAACTCTAAATCACTGTCTAATTTAGAGAATTTTTGTAAACTGTATGATGCTTCTCAAACTCGAGCCTCAACATTTTTTTTCCCGAAGGAATATTTCATTATGGCCTGGGTTGGTTCCCAAATATTATATAATTTTTGAGTGGCCGCAAGCCAGTGGCGGCTCCTCCATTTGAGCACATGAGCACGTGAACCCCCCCGCCCCCCAAGGAAAAACTAAAGAATAAACACACTAACAAATTAAATTTAAAACAAATACACTTCTAGATTTATGTGAATTTGAAACGTGAATTTTACTCTCTCCCCACTATTATTAAATACTCTTATTATAGCTAACGCACTGTAGTGTAGGTTACTACAGTAGTCTTTAATCAATCGCACGTGCGAACGGAATAATTTCTCCCTGAACCGCTCTCTGGGATCAGAAGCGGAAACAGCTGTGAAGAAGTACCGCGCTGTTGAAATCATTCCGTTCGCACATTTTCATTGTACACACAGGGCCATTTTTTTGCGGTATCTCTTCCGGATTTTCCCTTGGTTTGTTACGTTCGGTTAGTTAACTAATTTTTATTTCTTTTTTTTATTATTTTCTTTATTCTATCATTTTTCATTACAGCACATTTTACAATCTAGAGTCAATAATTAAGATATGAGTCAAAGACGTGTTTCGGAGCTAAAGCAATGGCATTTTTCAATATTATCCTTTGAAAAAAAAATGAATCAAGACAACACCTTTGCTAAAACTTATCTTGGTGACGAAATGTAAGATCAAAGATGACTTGTTTTCTTTCATCCGCGTGCATTGTTTTTTTTTTTTCCTTTAACTGCTCGAAACGCAAATATATTTTAATATTTAAGGTGAGTCGTATCTGCATATTTAATTTTCGAAATTTGCTTTGTGAACCTCCTTTTAAGTAACCCACGAGACGCCACTGCTGCAAGCACTATTATTGAAACACATAACAGAATCTAAAACATCCAATTTCAAAGATACTGATTGAAACAAAAACATTTGGGGGTGTTTGTTGTTGTTGCAACATTGTTGCATTCCCACCAACTGTGGTTGAAAATCTCATTTGGATTCTGAGTTCTATAATGTGTGCATTTGCTTAAAATTTTATCAGACAGAGAACGGAAAACACTTTTAACCCTTTAACGCGCAGTGTTCCCGCTCTAGGAACACCAAACTCTGACGTTTGGACTGTTGCCTGCCACGAAGAATAGATTTGATTTCTATAAAAATAGTTGCGGGAGACATAGCTCCACGAAAATCCTTTAATTTTTTAGCACATCATTTCCCGTAAAAAAATTGTCACGATTATTTTTAACAGCACTGGCAACTGCTGAAAAATGGAAGAATGCGAGAATAGCTGGATAGATTGCCCAATGCTGAAAAAAGGGCAACCGTTGCCATCGCTCGACTTAACTACCAGCAAGATGGCGGACGATCGAAACGTTCATCGCGTGCCACAGATCTAGAGACCCTTTTTTGACGACAGCTGGCTGTGAGCTGCGTCAAAAAAAGGGTCTCTAGATCTGTGGCACGCGATGAACGTTTCGATCGTCCGCCATCTTGCTGGTAGTTAAGTCGAGCGATGGCAACGGCTGCCCTTTTTTCAGCATTGGGAAAGGGTTGCGCCTCAAAGGGTTAACAGCACTAAGTATAGGTTCTGGCAAAGAATGTTTGTCTGTGGACTGTTTTTAAAGTTTTATTGTAGCTGCTCCACTTTATTTATTTATTTATTTTTTACATTTTTAAAAGGCAAATTTTTTGAGTGTTTGCATATTCTAAATTCCATACATATACATGTATGGAATCGTCTCAGTCTGCTCTATGTTTTAGGCCTTGTAATTGAAAATTCGAGAATTTGAGCCATTTTATGTTTTATATGCCCTTCAGATCCGCCATCGTATTGTAACCCTTTATAAGGCCGTGGAAAGTATACTTCCCACCAACTTCATTAATTTTTAAATATCGATGGGAAGTTACTTTCCTACTTACCACCTATTATTTGTATTGCCATTTTCTGAAAACTAAAAAAAAAAAAAAAAAAAAAAACTAATGTAGAAATTTGTTTACAAAAATTTAGATAACAGTAAAAATATAGCCTTGGGTCAAGAAGAGAGGCACGAACACTGTGGAGCTATTTTCTCTTGCGCGTTATGCGTTTGTTCATTTTATCACGTTTCATAGAGTTTATGTGTAGTTATAAACACAGAATTTATAAATTCGGTTATTTATAAGCACAGATAAGCACAGGTGTTGATGTCTGTTCTCTGAAATTTCACTGACAGTAATATCTGTAAATTCTTACGTTTTTTAATAAAAAAGTATATCTCATTTACAATTCCTTTTGCAGATTTTTATATTTCTAAATTATTAGGAGATAAGCTAAATGAATTTCTTTTTATAAATCAATCTCAAGCCCAAAAATATTTTAGCATATTATTACAAGAAAAAAATTTCCCTATAAAGGGTTAAAGCTGATTTATTATTGATATTTTGGCAGAAAAAATTACGATACGAGACTGCGGAGGGATTGGACACCTGCAATATTGCTTTAAAGAAATGTTGTTTAACACAGTCTGGGGGTCCTGCCTCTGCCTATGAGAGGTCAACAATTACGCCTTTTTTTTTTCTCTTTGTGTGTGAGAAATTCTATCTATACCACCTGGGCCCTCCCGATTTTTTTTTTTTACAAAAATCCCCCTCACCCACCCACTTACATGCAGATAGAAAAGTTTTCAAAGAAGTTGAAACGAAAATTTCAACAATACATGGATACTTAAATATGCATATTATAAGGTAAAGTAATTTGGCGCTCCACCCTAATGCCGTCTCTGCGTGCCTAGCCCATTTCCCAGTTCTCCTCAGTACAACAAAACTGGTGAATATTAGGTAAAAAACGTGCCTGACGATGAATTTCCTCTGTGCTAATTTTTGATAGCAAATATTAAATAAGCGACACATATCGCATTCCCCCTCCCCCAAAGCTGCCCCCCCAATTTAATATATTGACTCCAGTTATGGCAAAACTGAAATATTATCAGGTTGTAACGAAAGTTTTCCGCCATATCTGCCTGAAAAACTGACTTCTAACTCCTTCGATAACTGATTTTGAACTTTCGGTACCAAACCTGCACAGTGTCACATGATACAACAATAGTACTTAAGGCTGTACTCATAATTTTTGATATTATGTAGCTGACTTTTTGCAACACAAATGGAAGTAAATGATGGTTCTAATTCTCTAGAGTGATAGTTCCATTTGGGACACCTTATGCTTAGTGATAACTATATTTTTTACAGATTTCACAACACAGTGTTATAAAGTAAACCTCTTTCTTTCAAATGCCAAAAATCGTTTGACAAAATAGGAGCCAATACGCCAACGAGAACTGCGTGCTGACGAAGTTTGCGGTGGCGGGAAACTTTCGTTACAACCTAATATTTCATATTATATATACATAAGAAATATATATAAGATTGTTACCTTCGGTTCAACAACGAAGGTTATGAGGCCGTTGGGGGTTGGGAAGGGGTAATATGAGTACTTCTTTTGAGAGGGGACTGTGAAGTTTGTAAAGGAGACGCTCGATCGGAATTTCAATCATATATTAGTACTGAAAAAATTAATACAGCAAAGCTCAGTATGAAATAAAAGTATTCATTATAGCCATGGATAGGGAGTTCGAATTCCCAGCTACCCCCATATGGGCGATCATGTATGGTGAGGCAAATGTTTTTGCTATGGTAGCTAATATGATACAAATAACCAAAACAAAACGATCTATTTAACTAATAATTGATTAGATCAACGTATTGTTAAAAAAAGGTGATTTCTTTTCTTTAAAAATAAAAGTTTTTCGAGCAAGCAGAGACTATTTATAGATATTGTAAAATTTTCCAATACCTATCGTTCTATTACGTTATATTTTGCTGAAGTATGTGAAGATATAACTAAAAATCTACGCAACACGAAGATATAATTTTAAAATCTGCGCAACGATGAAATAACAATTATAGATAGAGTCTTTTACAAAAGTATTTTTCTATCTTCCTCTTTTTCAATCTTTGATAGATGTATTTTATCTCGGGAATATATCTCTGCAATTACAATATTTTCTCGATGGTTTCTCAAATATTATTCAAAAAAAGTTCATGAGAGCTTATTGTTGCCGTAAAGTGACTTGACACTCCGTATCGATTTTCGACTTTATTCCATGATACGAGTAGATAAACCTCAAACTAGAAGGTTATCGTGTTTCTTTTTCTATATCTATTGATAATGTCACATAAATCAGGCATCCACTGCGTGACTCCTTTTTTTAAAATCTTTTTTATTTTATTTTATTTATTTATTATTTTTTTAATGGAGATGCAGCTATTTTTAAAGGACATACATGTCAGCGGCCGTTTGAAGGATAGCCTCTCGGCCCACCAAACAAAAACACCTTTAAAAATTACTAACCCAGGTTTAACCCTTTGAGGCGCAACCCTTTCCCAATGCTGAAAAAGGGGCAGTCGTTGCCATCGCTCGACTTAACTACCAGCAAGATGGCGGACGATCGAAACGTTCATCGCGTGTCACAGATCGAGAGACCCTTGCACAGCCAGCTGTGCGTCAAAAAAGGGTCTCTCGATCTGTGACACGCGATGAACGTTTCGATCGTCCGCCGTCTTGCTGGTAGTTAGTTAAGTCGAGCGATGGCAACGGCTGCCCCTTTTTCAGCATTGGGCAACCTATCCAGCTGTTCTCGCATTCTTCCATTTTTCAGCAGATGTCAGTGCTGTTCAAAATAATCGTGACCATTTTTTTGACGGGAAATGACGTGCTAAAAAGTAAAGGATTCTCGTGGAGCTATGCCACCCGCAACTATTTTTATAGAAATCAAATCTATTCTTCGTGACTGGCAACAGTCAAAAGTCAGAGTTTGGTGTTTCCAGTGCGGGAACACTGCGCGTTAAAAGGTTAATAAATATTTCATGAAATTAAAAGTGTTCTGTTTATCCTTTTTCAAGGGTTGTTTTACAACCACCTGAACGATAAGTAATTCTAATTTGCTTGAACATATCCCGCAGTCATTGCAACAGAGCAGATTACTTGAATTTTTTTAAAAGTGAAATTCTGTTTTGTCACATGCAGATATGATTTTAGTAAAATATTCGCTTCTTCCCGTATGAAGAGCGGGTGCGCAGCTATTTTAAAATAAACGGTTGTCCATTTCATGTAGTGTCTGAGGTATTTAATGCTGCAACTTGAACCTAAAAAACAGTAATGATGTAGAAATAACCCATTTTGAAAGTCAGGAGTTCTCTGCATCATGACGCAAACTTTACATCATAAGTCAAATAATTTTGCTTTTATTTTAGATTTCACATCACTGGAATTAATTGGAATTACACATGTAAGGAAATTTTTCGTTTCCTACAGTGCGAAGAACGGGCACGCAGCTATTTTAAAATAAACGGTTGTCCATTTCATGTAGTGTCTGAGGTATTTAATGCTACAACTTGAACCTAAAAAACAGCATGATGTAGAAATAACACATTTTGAAAGTCAGGAGTTCTCTGCATCATGACGCAAACTTTACATCATAAGTCAAATAATTTTGCTTTTATTTTAGATTTCACATCACTGGAATTAATTGGAATTACACATGTAAGGAAATTTTTCGTTTCCTACAGTGCGAAGAACGGGCACGCAGCTATTTTAAAATAAACGGTTGTCCATTTCATGTAGTGTCTGAGGTATTTAATGCTACAACTTGAACCTAAAAAACAGCATGATGTAGAAATAACACATTTTGAAAGTCAGGAGTTCTCTGCATCATGACGCAAACTTTACATCATAAGTCAAATAATTTTGCTTTTATTTTAGATTTCACATCACTGGAATTAATTGGAATTACACATGTAAGCAAATTTTTCGTTTCCTACAGTGCGAAGAACGGGCACGCAGCTAGTAATATTATATGTTGAATGAAAAATAACGTCGTAACCAGTATCCCCAAAACAGTCCGATGCGAATTATCTGCTTCTTTGCACATATTTCGCATACTACTGGAAGTCAGCATGATCTGTTGCGAGCCATATCGACGTTACCTTAAGATAGTGCAACGGCAGAGAAGAAGTAGACATCTTTTTGTGTAAATAGTCTACCTCCACGAGAATCGAACCCCGGACCTCTAGACTATGAGTTAACGGCAAACCCACTTCGCCACACTAGTCGTCGAAAAAATTGTTAACTCGTTTGTGAAATAAAATGGGCCACCACTCCTTTGTTGCCCCAGGGCCTCCACCCCTCTAAATAAGGCACTGGCTATGACTTGGGACTTCTGGTGAGGGGAAGGGGGGTGTAGAAGGAGTGAAGAAAATAATTTAAAAATGCATAGCCATCCTGGGGGCACTCGCACCTGCCCCACTTAGTCGAATCGCCTGGCTATAATAGTAGTACGGCCTCACCATGGCACAGTGGTTATGTCACTGAAAATGGTAGACGGCCGAAGTGTGAAGGTCTCGTGTTCGGGTCCCATCGCGCGGCTGTCGATCTAACGGTCTGGAGTTTTGGTAGGTTTTCTCCAGATGTAACGTGAATACGCGTTAGAACCCTTAGAGAGTCCTCCTACCAAGGCACAGCCCCCCTCCCCCAATCCTTGGCAGATCGCCCTAGCGCAGCGTTGCCGTAATCCCACAAACATAATAGTATCACGATAATAACTAACCCCTTTTCATAGAGGGGGAAAAAAATGTATAGAAAGGGGAAAAGAAGGCAAATACCGACCGATAAATGGAACTTCTGATAGCTCGAAGTATTTAGTTGGTCTCTTCGAGTTTTCGCGAATTGTGGATTGTGGATTGTAGTATAATTTTTTAATATTACAGGAAAAATTACGATTGTGAATTCCTGAGAATGAAATTACAGGAAAGAATAAGTAAATTTAACATTTCTTTGGGGCGTGGGGGCTCACATATTCATTTGAAGAGTAGAAAAGGGGAATTTTTCTTAAATTTCGAAACAAATATTTTATATGAAAAGAGTTTGAAACAATAGTTACCTATTATTTTACTGAACTACCTTTATATACAGAGGCGCCTGCTTTGCAAAACTTTTGTGGGTGCTCCAGTGCTCTAGAAAGAGTAATTTTTCGATAGAGGAAGAAGATTAGACTTGTTATTCGTTTTTTTAAATTTTTAATCACTAAATGATATTTTCTAAACTCTATTATTTATATAATCTCTAAAAGATATCGCCAAGCTGGGTCCAGTTTTGGGGACTTAATTTTTAATATCAAAAGTTGGAGATAAATCTCCCAAAACGGCAAACCTTGGCGACTTTTCACATTTAATCTGGCAACCTTGAAAAGTGATTCGCTCTTGCACCAGGTAGACAAAAATCTTTTTCTGAGATTACCAGCACTCAGGAGCTAAAAAATACGTGAAAACACCCTTTTTTTGTAAACTATTCCCTATTGAGGTCGATTTTTAAAAATCCAGAAAAAGATTTTTATGAATTTGTGTTTGACCTTTTTAATGAAAGATCTTTATGGTTATCTTCGTTTTCCTTCGATATATGATAACCAATATGAAAATAACGTTTTAGCCTCTCACACCAGTTTGGACACGAAATCTAAAAATCCCTGAAAATGATTTTAGGTATTTCTATTAGTCACATTTTAAAGCAAGAATTTTATGGCTATCTCTTTTTTCCTCCGAGATATGAAGGAAAAGTGAAAAGAACGTTTATACCCTCGTCACCCCTCGAATTCTAAATTCAGTTCGAATTCTAAAAAACCCTGAAAATGATTTTTAGGTATTTCTGTTAGTTAAATTTTAAAGTAAGAATTTTATATTTTATTATTTGTCTATATTTCCTCCGTGATATGAAGGAAACGTGAAAAGAACGTTTTAGACCCTTACCAACGTTTGGGTGCGAAATCTTAAAACCCCTGAAAATAATTTTTAGGTATTTGTGTTAGTTACACTTTAAAGTTAGAATTTTACAGCTATCTCTTTCTTCCTCCGAGATATGAAGGGAAATTTGAAAAGAACGGTTTGGCCCCTTACCCCCGTTCGAGTGTGAATTCTAAAAAACCCTAAAAATTATTTGTATATTTTTGTTACATTTTAAAGCAAGAAATTTACGGCTCTTTTTTTCTTCTGAGATACGAAGGGAAGTGTGAAAAGAACGTTAAAAAACGTTTTGGGCCCGTTAAACCCGCTTGGGTGCGAATTCTGAAAAACCCTGAAAACAATTTTTAGGCATTTCTATTAGTTACACTTTAAATCAAAAATTTTATGGCTATCTCTTTTTTCCCCCCTGAAATATGAAAGGAAACCTGAAACACGTTTTGGGCTGCCATCCCCGTCTGGGTGCGAATTTTTAAAAATCTCTTCTTGACGCCTTGGGCAATAAAGCTATAAGCTTCTAAAATTTCGTAAGATATATCTATAAACATATACATATCTATACGTATAAAATAATAAAAAATGTCATTTTGATCTCTCTAAAATAAAGCCAACGATAGGGATTTGGCCGCCCGGGGCGGGCGCCTTCTCTACCCCCTCTTTCCACTACGTATACCACTGTGTGGTGTGGGTACTTGCGCCCACGTAGTCGGCGCCACGGTTTATAAAACGAAGTGTAGTGCATGGACTTGGTGCAAAAAATAATGCATTAACGCACCACCTATGTCACTTCTTCTAAATGAAGTACCCCGGTTCATTAGCAGTCATTTCAGTACATTTGGTGCATTTACATAACTTTACGACTGCGGACTGCGCAACGAATAATCAGAAACTAGACAGAAAAATGATAATAATAATACGTACATAGATGGCGCTTTCGAGAAAAGCTTTTCTCTCTCTTGTCAGTTCGCTATATAAACAAAAGCTGCGTGATCCGTGTTTACGCCGCAGCAATCCCTTCTTAAAAAGTTTTCTACTGTAAACGAAAAAAATGAAATCTTTAATTTTATTGGGGTTGTTTTCCATAGTTTTAGCTGCTGGACAGTGGAAAGAAATTTCCCTTGATAGAGATGATGTGCGAACTGCAGCTAATTTTGCTACGAAGGCTCTCTCTATGCGAACAAATTCAATGTACCATAGTAAATTAGCTCACCTACACAAAGCAGAATCTCAGGTATGCTGATTAAAATGTATTTAATAATTAAATTAATATCGAATTTTTCAGTTAGTGATCTGCGGATGATTATTGTGTATACTTGAAATGTCGAAGATTAAATAAATGATTTTAATCGATGCGATAATTTTTATTTTTCTGTCGCTGTCTCTTTTGGACCAATGGGTTATTGCTTTCTAGCATTTGCCCATTATTGCTGAAAGCATTTGAAGAATATATTTGAAGCTACGGAATTAAAAAATTATAATAATATTTTAAAAACTAAATAACACGCTTTTATAGCAGATCGAACTAAAAAGTAAAAAAAAAAATCTGATGTGTCCAACACATGACTTCCTTGCACGTCCATTAGATCAAAAATATTTTCGACGCACTTCCTCTAAATTTATTTGTTTGAAAGAGATAAAATATCAATAATAGTAAGGTTCAGCGATATCCAGCCAAATAGTTCGATATCGCCAAGCTGAGTTCAATTTGAAAGATTTCCTTCTGACACTTTATTTGGCGATATTTCACCAAAAGCCGACAAACTTGAGATAGTCTGCGAGATTTTGGGGATAGCCAAAGTAGTCATTGACCACAGACTTTCAATGAATTGAATGCATCCATACACCTCAATGTATTCAAAGTCATTTGGCTCACCCTGTAAATAAATTCTCAGTCGATTGCTGTCAAAAAAGATATTGAAAACAGTTAGATATTACAATAGTTCTAAATACAAAAGTTAAAAAAATCTACGGGTTAGTTTTAGAATTATACAAAATACGAAATAATTTTTAGCGCCAAATTTGGCAATATTTCGGCGAAACTCGTCAATATCGACGACATTTGGCGAGATTTTAAGCATGAACCAAACAATGACAGATTATCGCCAAATTTGGCGATATTTCGCCAAAACTCGCCAAGAATGATGACAAATGGCGATACTTTGGGCATGGACCAAATGACTGACTATCGCCAAATTTGGCGATATTTCGCCAAAACTCGCCAAGGTCGAGGACAGACGGCGAGATTTTGGGCATGTACCAAACAACTATCTACAGTAGTATTATATTGAAGATGTCCATAGACATTAAAGTACTGAAATTCTTTCCGGTGGTCCTGTAAATTGGGTAGATTGGAACCAAAAATCGAGATGCACAACTAGATGTTACAACATACTTATATATGAAATTTCATAATAGTTTTTGAGATTTGAGAGTTAAATATGCACACACGTACACCAAAAGTCGCCAAGCTTGGCGACTTTTGGCATAGTCCTTGAGGGAGGCACGTGACCGTGGTCGGACCATTACCTAACTTATGTGGTAGGACGGTATTGTGCTTGAAATGGATGAATGCCCCTAAAATTGCTATTGGCCGTAATGTATTGGAAATCTTTTGAGTGTTCCTGTAGCAGAACTATAAATGATAAAGACACTTTTTTTTAATGGAGAAATTCATTTTCTAACTCTTTACAGCATATATCAGTTCTGAGTCGTTTGAAATATCCCAATACCTCTAAAAAACGCTTTGATGAATTTCGGCCCATAGAGCGTAATGTATTTCGAATCTTTTGGGCGGTCCTGTAGATAAACTATTCAGTCGAATGGAACCGAAAGGGAAGGTGCACAACTAGATGTTACAACAATCCTAAATATAAAGTTTCAACATTCAACGCCTAACAGTTTTTGAGATATGCGAGTTTAATGAATTTCGGCCCATTGAGTGTAATGTATTTCGAATGTTTTGGGCAGTCCTGTAGATAAACTATCCAGTCGAATGGAACCAAAAGGGGAGGTGCACAACTAGATGTTACAACTATCCAAAATATGAAGTTTCGACATTCTACGCCTAATAGCTTTTGAGTTAGGCGAGTTTAATGAATTTCGGCCCATAGAGCGTAATGTATTTCGAATCTTTTGGGCGGTCCTGTACATAAACTATCCATTCGATTGCCACCAAAAGGGGAGGTGCACAACTAGATCATAGAACAATCCTAAATATCAAATCTCAACATTCCACGACCAATAGTTTTTGAGATATGCGAGTTACATACATACGTACGTACGTACAGACGGCATGGAAAAACTGGCCACAGTAGACTCGCCACTGGTCAAAATGAGTTGCAGACGCGTTAATATGATCGTGCATGCTAGCCTACGATGAGATGCATCGAAAAAAATTTTTAAATTAAATTTAGAGGTAGTCAAAATCGGTTTTTATGTCGAAATTTGGCCCCCAAAATTTTTCGGGATCACATTACTTCCTTATACTACGTACAAGGAAGTAAAAAACTAAAATTAAAATTAAAAATAAAATCTGATGTGTCCAACACATGACTTCCTTGCACGTCTATTAATTCAAAAATGTTTTTTACGCACTTTCTCTAAACTTATTTGTTTGAAAGAGATAAAATATAAATAATAGTAAGGTATAGCGATTTCTAGCCAAATATTTCGACATCGCCAAGCTGAGTTCAATTTGAAAGATTTCCTTCTGACACTTTATTTGGCGATATTTCACCAAAAGCCGACAAACTTCAGATAGTTTGCGAGATTTTGGGGATAGCCAAAGTAGTCATTGACCACTGACTTTCAATGATTTTAATGCATCCATACACCTTAATGTATTTAAAGTCATTTGGCTCACCCTGTAAATAAATTCCCAGTCGATTGCTGTCAAAAAAGATATTGAAAACAGTTAGATATTATAATATAGTTCTAAATACAAAAGTTCAAAATTGTACGGGTTAAAGTTTTAGAGTTATACAAAATACGAAATAATTTTTGGCGCCAAATTTGGCGATATTTCGGCGAAACTCGTCAATGTCGAAGATATTTGGCGAGATTTTCAGCATGGACCAACAATGACAGATTATCGTCAAATTTGGCGATATCTCGCCAAAACTCGCCAAGAACGATGACAAATGGCGATACTTTGTGCATGGACCAAATGACTGACTATCGCCAAATTTGGCGACATTTCGGCAAAACTCGCCAAGGTCGAGGACAGACGGCGAGATTTTGGGCATGTACCAAACAATGACTGACTACAATTGTATTATATTGAAGATGTCCATAGACATTAAAGTACTGAAATTCTTTTTGGTGGTCCTGTAAAGAAACTCCAGTAGATTGGAACCAAAAATCGAGATGCACAACTAGATGTTACAACAATCTTACATATGAAATTTCATAATAGTTTTTGAGATTTGAGTGTTAAATATGCACACACGTACACCAAAAGTCGCCAAGCTTGGCGACTTTTGGCATAGTTCTTGAGGGAGGCACGTGACCGTGGTCCAACCATTACCTAACTTATGTTGTAGGACGGTATTGTGCTTGAAATGGATGAATGCCCCTAAAATTGCCATTGACCGTAATGTATTGAAAATCTTTTGAGTGTTCCTGTAGCAGAACTGTAAATGATAAAGACACTTTTTTTTAATGGAGAAATTCATTTTCTAACTCTTTACAGCATATATCACTCTTGAGTCGTTTGAAATAGCCCAAAACCTCTAAAAAACGCTTTGATGAATGTCGGCCCATAGAGCGTAATGTATTTCGAATCTTTTAGGCGGTTCTGTAGATAAACTATCCAGTCGAATGGAACCGAAAGGGGAGGTGCACAACTAGATGTTACAACAATCCTAAATATAAAGTTTCAACATTCTACGCCTAATAGTTTTTCAGATATGCGAGTTTAATGAGTTTCGGCCCATTGAGCGTAATGTATTTCGAATGTTTTGGGCGGTCCTGTAGATAAACTATGCAGTCGAACGGAACCAATAGGGGAGGTACACAACTAGATGTTACAACTATCCAAAATATGAAGTTTCGACATTCTACGCCTAATAGTTTTTGAGTTAGGCGAGTTTAATGAATTTCGGCCCATAGAGCGTAATGTATTTCGAATCTTTTGGGCGGTCCTGTACATAAACTATACATTCGATTGCGACCAAAAGGGGAGGTGCACAACTAGATCATAGAACATTACTAAATATCAAATCTCAACATTCTACGACCAATAGTTTTTGAGATATGCGAGTTACATACATACGTACGTACGTACGTACGTACGTACGTATGAACATACGTACGTACGTACAGACGGCATGGAAAAACTGACCACAATAGACTCGCCGCTGGTCAAAATGAGTTGCAGACGCGTTAATATGATCGTGCATGCTAGCCTACGATGAGATGCATCGAAAAAATTCTTAAAATTAAATTTAGAGGTAGTCAAAATCCGTTTTTTTGTCGAAATTTGGCCCCCAAAATTTTTCGGGATCACATTACTTCCTTATACTACGTACAAAGAAGTAAAAATAATTTTAATTAATAAAATTTTGTCCAATAGTGATGGAAAGTCAACTAACTCAATAAAATTAAATAATTTTCTCAGAATTTAAAATAAGAGTAAAGCGATAAAAAAAAATATTATTAAAAAGCGTGGGATGTTCTCTATTCAAATTCTAAAAGTAGAGTTATAAAAATATATAACAATGCACCCCACGCTTTTTTTTTAATACTTTTTTTTTTGTTTATCACTTTATTCTTATTTTAAACTCTCTGAAAATTAATTTTATTGGGTTAGTTTCATAGGCGTAGAGTTATATGGGCCCGTGGGGCTCAAGCCCCCCCAATAAATTGTGAATAGGGCTGAGCCCACCCAATAATTTACCACTCAATACAGAAAACTCATTTATACTAACATAAAAAAAAAGCATTTCACACATTTACAAACGTTTAAAAAACATTTATTTGTACTTTTAAAAATTTTCTTCTTTTGATTTCAATCATGATTTAGTATTCATTGTGACGCCACGTAACACACAATGTTACTATAAGCTGCCCTCCTCTGGCTCCAAGCTCTGTTAATTAAAATCAGATTATGCAATGTAAAGTATGAAATGAAGAAAAGTTCAGATGTGTCTAAAATGCACTATCTCATTGAAAATGTTTGTTTTTTTTCCTCTTTTGGATTTTTTGCTTCTATTTTTAACTTATAACATGGTAGGAAGATACTAACATGGATACTTACCTTACATAGGTGTAGAATTCTATGGACCCATAGAGCTCGAGCGACTCCAATAATTTACTCTTATATATAGTAAGTCATAGCTGCCAACTACTACGGAATATAATTAACCACTAACCACTTTTTGTAAACAGTATGTTTTTTAATTATTTTTTTCAAAATAGTAACCAGCTCACGCGTGCAGCACAAAAATTTTGCTATATTTTAACCGAAAAATCATGTAGAAAAAGTTGTTGAATATATTCTGTAGTAGTTGGCAGCTATGAGTAAGTTATATGTACGTGAATCAGTGGCGTAGCCAGAAATTTTTCATGGGGGGGTACGACTTCTGCAACTCACACATATGTATACGGGTGTATGATAAGGGAGTGAAGAATATACATTTTGTAGGGCAAAAAATTCCTCATGGGGGGTTATGATCCCCCTAACACCCCCCTTTGGCTACGCCACTGACGTGAATATATGTGGTTGTGGGGCCCGGCCCCCCCAATAATTTTGAAAACTTTACGCTTATGGTTAGTTTACTTTCTAATGTAATGTAATGATGTAATGATTACATTATTAATTATTTCACGTGTAAAAGTCTATTTCCTACTTCTTTAAAAGATGTTCAAGATTTAGTTACTTGAAAACTTTCTTATACCATTTATTAATTTAATAGAAGTAATCACAATATTTTAAAATAATTAGGAAAAAAAAAATTCTTTTTGTATTTTGGCCTCCAAAAAACCTTTATCTTTTTTAAAATCTCCCCCCTTGTTAAGACTTGTGAAAAAGAAGGGAAAAAAAAAAAAAAAAAAAAGTTGCGATTTTGGTACATAAATACTACACATAAACAGATAGAGTTATGGGCTTGAAATTTTTTAGGATGTCTTTTTCACAAGCTGTACACTATGATAAAAATGTATCTTTTTATCAAACTTGCAGAAAAAATTCTTTAAAATTTAGCACTCTGAAAAGTTTTGCTGTGCTATAAAAAATATTTTTGAAAGTTTCATTAAACAGCACAGTTTTTCTCATTTATTTCGATGTGTAGCGTAGCTTATAAAGAATCATCCTCAATTTTTTCAAGTCCCTGACACAATTAGTTTATTTTAATTTGTATACCAAAATTGTAAGGCAGGGTGTTGTTTCTCCAAACTAAAGAGCTTGTAAATTGTATTTTTATTGGTGATTAAATCAGTGTATCATGCATCAACCCATGTTTAAAATACACTGCAAAATATTTTCTTTACGTTTTTTACAGGTTGTAGCAGGAATAAATTACAGACTAATGCTGTCAATTGGCTACAGTACTTGCAGAAAATCTGAAATAGAGTATGAACAAGTTGATGATTGTAATTTCCAAGAAGTAAGTTTGAGAACTGTTTTGTACATTTTTAAAAAATGATTTATTAGATTCTTTGAGTCACTTTACATTTTGTATACATGAAGAATAATGTACATACATGTACTTTTTTTTCTAATTCATGACAATTATAATATGTTAAAGAGTAAATAGTTTCTCTTTTATGAATGAAGTACTGTTAGTTAGTACATCACATGACGTTTAAGATAATAAATTACATTTAAAGCATAAATTGCAATACATAAATGTATTGATACAATAAGTATTTAAGTTAATAACTTATATACTATACCTGGAATAGTTCCAATTATAATTTCTCTCTCTCTCTCTCTATTTTTTTTTTTTTTTTTTTTTTTTCACTTCTAAATTTCCAACTCTCTCTAAAACTAAGCATTCAATATTTAGACTTTGGTTGTTTTTAATGCATGTGTGTATACAATTCAGTAAATATACATGTACCACTATTTGAGTGAAATAGTAAGATTTAAACAAATTGTATCAAATTTAGTGTTACTAACTTCATATTATTTAATAGAAATTTTAAAGTTTATGATCATAAAACATATTATTGATTTTATTCTTTGCAGGGTCCTTTAAAACAGTGTATTGTAAAAGTATATCGTAATTTACAAGGTGTATACGAACTTACTAGTTTTGACTGTGCTACTCAGTTGAAAAAAAAGGTAAAAATGATGTTATAGTAATACATATATTTATATGTTTTTGATCGGGTTAATGTACATTTTTATAGAAGTGTATTTATCGTAAATCTAAAATTATATTTAAAAATAGCATTTTTTATTATTATATTGAACTTGCAGGTAGCTGTGCAGAATGCCCATGTTGAGTTCACAGAAAGACTGATGTTTGAAGATTTTATGGTTAGACATAACAAAGTTTATAAAGATGAGGATGGTAAAGATATTGTTTCAAAAATATTTATAATAACGCTATAATGAGTGATACTTATAATTGACTTTCTCTAATTAATTTATCTGTTTTAGAAAAGCTATTAAGATTCAAAATTTTCCAAAAGAATTTGCAGAAAATTAAACTTTTGAATGATCGTGAAAGAGGCACAGCAAAATACGGAGTAACTCAGTTTGCTGACTGGACAGGTAATTTGTAATGATTATTCTTTAATATAAGGAAAATATATTTATGTATTGAAAAACACAAAAAAAATGCTGGTATTAAAAAAAAAAAAAAATTAAAATACTTTGTTAGAAATACACATAAATGCACGCCCTTCCAATTTTTATTTTAGCTATTTAGTTTATATTACTTTGGAAATGTATTTTTATTCTTTTTTAAACCATAAATGTGTTAGATTCAGATATTTTTATCATAGATTGTTTCAAAGAACAGATGATTTAAACATTAAAACAGATGGATTGTTTTTATTCATCCTGTTGGGGGGGGGGATCATCAATAAAGCAGTTTTTATTATAGGTCTTTTTTTAAATCTCTATATTTTAAATGTATAATATTGATATACTTCAAAATTATTTGATAAATGGAAAGAATATCAGTCTGTTATGTCTCCAACCCTTCTGCAACACTGCAAATGAAGAGAGGGGAACAGCTCAAGCAGAAAAATGATGCGTTAGAGCTTCTGCTCAAGGAAGCTGCATTTTATAGAAGGGTTTATGTGGACTCTGAAGAGTGATTCTATTTTGTGTCAGTATTGTGCTCAAGAAACTTCTGTCTTATCCTTCAGAGATTGTCTTACAGCCGCAGATCGGGTATTAGGAAAGGGGACACAACATAAATTTGCATCACATATTTTTTAAGTAACATAATTCAAAATTTTAATTTTTTTATTTTAAAAAATCTGTAACATGATGCTTGGGAGCTGTTTCATGGCTTTTGTATATGTATGCATAATAGCTAAATTTTTCACTGATTTGTTATACTTACCTTTCAGTTGATGAATTTCGTAAGAAGGCTCTTGGCTTCAGACCCGATCTTCTGGACACTAACAATGTAGATCCTGCTGCAGAGATCCCACAGATATCCATTCCAGAATCTTTTGATTGGCGTGAGAAGGGTATTGTCAGTGAAGTGAAGAATCAAGAGCAATGTGGATCTTGCTGGGCTTTCTCTACCACTGGAAACATTGAAGGCCAGTGGGCTCTGAAAAAGAACAGCTTAGTTTCCTTATCTGAACAAGGTACTGTAACAGTTGGAGGTCTTGATAAATCTAATGACCTAGAAGCTGCCATCTGACTTCATCATCTTTTATTAGATATATTTTTACATGGGGTTAGGCATCTGTTTTATCTACTTGCCGTAAAAATATTATTAATATTGAATATTGTGAGCTTGATTAAAAACTCTTCTTAGTGGTATACTGAAGAAGGGAAAATAAACTATATGCTTCACAAGACATTGAGATTTGGTGTGCTTGTAAAGAAAATATAAATTTAAGCTACAGATGAAAAATACTTTGAATTTGTTTTTTTTTTCATTTATGAATTTCAACATACATATAATATATTGCTATAAATGACTAGAATGCGCTTTCATTTTTTTGCACAGAAGTCACAGACTCCATGATACTTGCAGGGTTCATTTTTAAATGTAAGAACTTATTTTTCTAATTTGTTTTTGATGCAAAATTTAAATTTGTGAACTAGATTCCATTTCCAGTTGTGTATATCAACTGGGAATGGGATTAATGCTGGGTTCTGTAGCTTACTTGATGAGTTAATCTATCTTCATCAGCAAACCACTCAAAATGCAGCAAATAAAGACGTAGCTTTAACCTTTCGTGCCCAAAATATAGAAAATTTTACATAATTGATAAAATTTAATGTTCTTTCCTTGTCATTAATTTGAGTTATGGGCTAAAAACCTAAGTTACAAGTTTTGAGGTAGTGGCAGATCAAACTAAATACCTAGAAAACCAAATAAATTAACATTTAAAAAAACTATTTTAAGTTTTTACTCAATTTTCAAACATAGCTGAATTGGGAATTTTTAAATATAGGACATTAAAAATTGGGAATTTTTAAATATAGGACATATAAAATTGGGAATTTTTACATATAGGACATATAAAATTGGGAATTTTTAAATATAGGACATATAAAATTGGGAATTTTTACATATAGGACACATGATAATTCTTCAGGATGAAGGAAGTCTGTCATTTGCATATCATTAATTCATCTTTCCCATCTCAGGCAAAATTACGACGGGCATCATGACTGCAATCATTGCAAATTGTACAAATTGATCATCATCTGTTGTAATTTGAGTGCGAAGCATGCATATTCACCAAATGCACGTTCACCCCCGAGTTCAAGCGTGCATGTTCGCCTTCATTATCAGTCTAAGACAGTCAATCCTGTTTCCTCTTCAGGAGACTAGTGTGATCTTTTTTTCTTTCCTAGTGATCTTCCTAGTCTTCTGACTTTCTCTTTTACACGTGTTAATTTAATTTTGCAGTGTGATATCTGTAAAGAAAGCAATAAGATCAAAATGTATGTAGAACCCCTGTTTCATTTGATTTTCTTTGACAAGTTCCACAATTATGAAGGTAACAGTTTTCATTTTATTTCACTGCATATATTAGGGAGTTAGTATAATGCATAGTTCTTTGGAAATTACACTATGTGATAGTGTCGTAAAACTAAGTGGTAGTTGGTCAAGACCAGATACTACTCATAATTATTCTTGAGAGCCATAAAAAAAAGAGTTACCTGGTTTTACCTACCATTTTCCTAAGTTTTTTAAAAAAAAAACTTTTCCATAGTTACAGAACCTCACTTGTCACTAAGCTAAAATATTTGCACCAGTTGCTTCGAAGCATTACATTGCCACTGGCACTAATAAAAAAAAGTATAATTATTCACACATTAGCTTTGATTCAGGTAAACATAAAAGGTTGACATTAGTTTGCTAACCTTGGCATATTAGCACTGGTGTTCTGTTAACAGAAAAGTAGTTTTTCTTTATTTTTTACTTTTGAAACATAACTATAGACTTAAAAATTATGTAGAACTTCATAGTTCTTCATATGTAAATGCTGCCCTGAAGGATTGCTCTATTTGAAGATTAATTTCCAAAATTTCATACACTTTTGAATTAAAAATGGTCCAAATATTTTAACATGCCACTGTAAACTAATCAAATTTAACAACTCTCATATCATTTTTGCTTTTCAGATTTTAATAAACTTTTCTATTAATGTATTAAACTTTTTTATTTATTGATTCTGCAGAGCTAGTGGACTGTGATAAAGTTGATCAAGGTTGTGAAGGCGGACTACCAAGTAATGCTTACAAAGAAATCATCAGACTAGGTAAACTTTAATTACTTAGGCATTTTTTAGTGATTGTTTAAAGATCATTTTTGTCCCATAATACATGAATACCAAATTAAATTTTCAGTTACTTGATCAGAAATTTTCATGAATGTTTTAAAGCATACATTTTAAAGCATTTATCACTTTAAAGAAATATATACAAATTTAGTTGTCTCAGTTTTATGATTATAACCTTAATAAATATCTGTTGCCATACTATTAAGTAGTGTACCAGATTCTCTATGTGTTTTAAAATTACATGTATTTAGAATAATTTTGATGAGTAGCTGCAAATTTTAAGGAGTTGTCTCTTAAATTTTTAATTCTATTATTTTATCATAAATTATTACTTTTATGTAGAGTTAAGAAATTCTTAAAAACTTACTTGTATGCATGAGGTAATAAATTCCATTGCGTTTATTCTACTTACAAGTTGAGAAATTTTCTTTTTAATTAAAATGCACTAAATGTGGTGCACATTTTCTTAATTTACAAATTATTTCTATTTATAAAACTGTTTCATCATACCATAAACACAGGGCATAAACACAGGGTGTCCACTGGCACTTAAAAAGGCAACTTTTGCTACTAATTTAAAGATTAGGCGACTTTTTTGATTAAAAAAAGAGTCATCATCATACTATTTTCAAGTTTTTTGGCTACTTGTACGTTCCTCCATGCGACTCATTTGAAAATCAGATTTTGGCTTTTGTCAACTTCCTTTCCTTTTCAAAGTTGCCCCATTGGTCACTCATCAAACATTCTAATCTATTTTTTTAATCGTGCTATAAAAATAAATGTACTATATTCACTGTTATATAATGCATGAAATCTTTTAATTTATCATTATATTAATTCTTTCTTAAATGAAGCTAAATGACGTACGTTTATTTATTAAATAGAAAACCACACAAAAATGCTATTATTTTGGAAACTTAAATTAAGAAAATGGCTATACTAAATTGGCGACTTTTTTATGTTGGTGAGGCTACTAATGATACTATTTTTGCCTCCTGACATTGGTAGACACCCTGTAAACAGAAGTTTTATCCTACACATAAAACAGTAAAATACAACAAAATTATTAACGATTTTTAATTGACGGACAATATTTTATTACTTACTAGGGTGCATTTGTAATTTCCTGAAAATTTCAGTTTAAGTCAGTGTGTATCAAAAATGTTTTCAGTAAATATTTCCAGACTCTTATGTAAATGCTATTGAGCAGCCATGTGTCTTACAAAATATTTTTCTGTAGAATATGACTAGTGATCTGTATTCTGAAATGCACTGCAAAAGAACTCTTGAAAAAAAAATCTAATGAACAAAAGCTTTTATGTTTTATCATTCAGACACCTAATTGCTCTAAATTAGTATGTGTAGAAATTATGCCCCATCTGTCTCTGTTCAAAAATTATTCTCAGTTAAAACTTGGTGGTGAAAGGAGAGGCAGTCTTAACACAATTGTCTTGATTGCTTAGTATTGATACTATTGAACAAATTGTTACATTAATTTATGTGAGATGTCATTATTAACTGTAATTAAAAATCTGAACCACCTATCAAATTGAGGTACTTACACTACCTGGTTTAAGTCTGGTATTTTGATAAAACTTGAAAGTCATTTCTTTTGATCATATCATCATTTTTACACTTTTCATCTAGCACAGCAATTCTAATTAGTACAAAAACGTATCTTTGTAGAAGGTAATAAAAAGCATGGTACTTACGTATTATCCCGGCGGTCTGCCAAGATGAGCAATTTTTCAGCAATATAAATGCGAGACATGATATTATGATGGTAGGATATAATGGCAACAGTTTGCCAGCACATTTACAAAAATAATTGGCGGAATGACCGCCGGATAATAAGTAAGTACCAAAGCATCAAAAACAATGCATAAGGGTATCAGTACCAAAAAAAAAAAAAAAAATTTAAAACAAACATTTTTGTATTGGTGCACGTATGCTTTGTTTTTTGATGTTTATTTATTAAGGCAGTTCTAACTTTGAACTTTTGAGAGATATTTGAGTTATTTTAGTTTAAAATGTTTCACTCTTTATGACTGTTACTTAAATTTTTATTTCATTCTTCTTGTCTATAAGAGTTATTTTTAATGTGTTGTAAACTTATGCATTTTAAAGTATGAGTTCATTTTTATTTTAAATTATTAACATGATACAAACTAGTCAGATGGTATGTATTTATTAAATAAGCAAAAATTACCTATTGCATATTCTATTCGAATTTACAAGTTATATTGTACAATTAAATATTTTCTATATTTGTATCCAAAGGAGGTCTTGAAGGAGAGAAAGATTATCCATATGAAGCCAAGGATGATTCATGTGAATTCAAAAAGAACAAGGTTAAAGTATATATCAATGGATCTGTAACAATTTCTACAAATGAAACAGGCTAGTAATGTTTTGATATTTTGTTTCTGTATCTTTTAAACATTGTACTGTAAAGTTAAATAAATCATTATTATTATTTATCAGTATAATAAATCATTATTATTATTTATGAGTTTAAATAAGTTTTATTTATGCATGGTAAATTGTTTGATAACTGTAATCTCAAATACCATAATTGTAATGTAGTGTTATAACAGACCCTAGGCATTAATTTACAGTATGAAATGATCAAAAGCAATCTTAAGCCATATAAATCCTCTTGTATGAGCTTATTTAATTGTAATGAAGCTGAAATTCATGTATAAATAAACATATGGTGTATTTTAGATATTGAAACATATTACTTACAGTTATATGATTTTTTTTTAGAAATGGCCCAGTGGCTTGTCAAAAATGGCCCCATTTCAATTGGTATCAATGCAAATGCCATGCAAGTAAGTACGGAAAGTTAAGTTAATTAACCAGTACACTATGCACATATTGTGTACGTATAAGTGCTTTACTTATTTAAAACACTTATTTTATTTTCAGTTTTACTATGGAGGTGTATCTCACCCCTGGAAATTTTTATGCAGCCCTGATAATTTAGATCATGGTGTTTTAATTGTTGGTTATGGTGTACATAGTAAGTATTTTTTAAATGAAACATATTTTAATTCAAAGACAAAATCATTAAAAAACCCCATAAATTTAAAGTTCGAACCAATCAATCCGAATTCGAAATGGTTTAACACAAATAACACCTTGTAGAAGTCAGATAAAAATAATTGGAAATATTGTTTGATAAACAATGCATTTAAATTTACGTATATTATTCTAAAAATTCATTACATTAGATTTTTGAGAAGAAAGTTTTTAAAAAATCATCTATTTTTGCTTTAAAAGTTTATATATAATTTTCTTTTCATTTATTTATTAATAGTGGGCAAAATATTTAATTGGTAACATTATAAAAAATTTTAAACAATTCACTGAGAAATAATTTTCGTGTTACAAGTGAAAAATCAATCTTAATTCTAATTTTCTCATGGTATCTAAAAGAATTTTAAAAAAAGTCAAATTAAAATACGATCCTGTCAAACAAAGCTCCTTTGAAAAAGCATTCTCTGTACTTAAACATGATAACAGAAATATACTTGTTGGATCAAAATTCAGCTTTTAAGAACATAAAATACACAAAAAATTGTTGAAAAGATGAAACACTAAAAAAATAATATTTATTTTGTAATTTTACTGCAATTGTATGTTTATTTCTTTAGCTAATTAGCTGTCTCTTTACATTTAGTAAGAGTACTGAATTTAGTTCAGCTATGATTAACAGTCTAAACAGACCTATAGGAAATACACAAATAGACAGACAAGAGAGTTCTTTTTATACATGTAGATCAATCTTTATAATTTATTTTACACTCTATGACATTGAAGCATTAATATTTAGAAATCATGAATACTAAAAGCATTTAATCTTAATTATTTTTAGACCAATATTTTATGTTATTTATTTATAAAAATGCTAGAAAAGTGGCCACTAAGCCATTATCCTATGTCTAGCTTCCCAGTACTTTGAAACAGTTGAAGTAAAAGAATTTAATGAAGTGCATTCGTCCGTAAACTGTGATATTCGTTAATAAAAAATACCATATTTTAACTGTCATTTATCAATTAGGAAAACTGACAAAATTAACACTACATTTATAATGGTTCTGACTATTCTGCTTCCAATAAGTGCTAAACTGTATCATTTCCCTTTTGTGAGATACTATAAGATGATAAGTTCTTCAGAACAATGAGGTTGCTAGATCTCCCGATAATGAATTTTGTCAACCAATGCAACACACAAACTAATTACTGTAACAAAATAAAGATTTTTGATTATTTTACAAATATGTGCAATTTCATTTACTTAACTTTTTATTAACTATATTAAAATGATAATCATTACTTAGTTTTCAGCACATTGGTTTTAACATTATAACTATGGTTGGCAGATTTTTCTTAGAAAATCTTTCTTTTTCTAGAACATTCTATCTTTTCTTATTTGGGAAAATCTTAGAAATATAGAAAATTATTGAAAATAATACATATTAATGCTATTTAGAATACTTACAGTATATACTATTTGATCTGTAACATATTTTTATAATTTGTTACACTTTTATTAAGCCATTACTAGATATTTTATCTGAAAAACTTGTAAACATTGTTTTTTTTTTAAACATTACAAGAATGTATTAAGAATCTATTAAAAATCAACGATTAAATGTTTAAATATTTAAAACTTTAATTTTTTTTTTGCTTTATAGGTATCTTAATAAATAATGCATCATTTCAAAGGTTTTGTCTAGCTCTCTATCAAGGAGCTGATGAAACCATACTACAAGCTTAATGTCTAAAATGAGAACCACTTACAATTTCAAATATAAAGCTAGGCATTTCTTGAGTTATGAAAATAAATAAACCTTTTTTTGATCAGATTATTATTTGATATTACTCAACAGGTGCCATCCAAAATTAACTAAATGCTTATTTAGAATAGGTGTAAAAAATACGCTTATGTTTGAATCTTCAATTACAGCATACCCAATATTCAAGAAAACTTTGCCATTCTGGATCATTAAAAACAGCTGGGGAGCAAGTTGGGGTGAACAGGTATGCATTTATTACATTCCATTTTTTATATACATGCATGTTGAAATAGGTTTAAGCTGTGCAAAGCAATTTAAACTGAAGATAATTAGATCTATTTACATCTGTATGAACATAAATTTACATCTGTATTAGATCTGCATGAACACAGTTAAGGTGCTATCACACGAAAGCTCTACACACTGCAAATGCAATGCACTACACTTTCGCATTGCAATTTTGCCCTTCAGTCGGACAAAAACATTGTGTGATAGCATTTGTTGAAGCCTGACTTTTTTCAGCCCTGTTTGAAAAAGTAAGGCATGCAATGCGAAATCAGCCAATCAGAGCCCAAGAAATATCCATGCCTTAATTCAAGATGGCTGCCTTCGCATCGGCAATGTGGACAACAGAAATCAAAGCCGATTTTATTAATGAAATCAGTTACCGCAATTATGGAAAGACAAAGTCTTTGCTGCTCCAAATCGTTCATTCTTTTACTTGAGAATGCAGACACGCATATATAAAATCCCCACGTGTAGAAATCACGAATCTAATTTTGCTTCGTCGCAAAAATAGCCAGTAATAGTCGGTATTTGTCACAGAAAGAGCGATAACGTCGCCAAGTTTGCAACTCTGCACCTTTCGTCTAGGTGATATTTTCGTACTGCAAAACAACCCCTATATATTGCTTTTGACGAGCAAAATGCAGCGCGAAAGTGCAGTACATGCATTTTGCAGTGCATAGAGCTGTCGTGTGATAGCAACTTTACATAGCACTTAACTTCTTTTTAGTTTTGTAAATAATTTCCAAAACTGGCAGCTTAAATCGTGGGGCTAAATATGCCAATCTCTCAAGGATTATGTATAAAAATAAATTGAGAATTGTTTTAATGGCAGTCATGATGGGGAAATGATTATTGACTATACACATGTGTGATTTGCAAAACAATCACCAGGGAATGATGAAAACTGCCTTTGGAGGGAAATATCCAAGTTGTACCATAATGATATTTAAAAGTCATTTATTGCATTTGAGCACATTAATAAGTTTTAATATAATCCATCAAAATTAGCATTCTGAAAACAACCCCCCCCCTCCCTAAAATCCTTGGCAAATTGGCATATTTAGCATCCCAAAATATTTCATCTTCCCTTTGTGGAAAATGTCTATCTGTACTATCCATATATTGAAAAGAGGTATCCTAAATTATGCAGGAGTGGAAATGTTTCTCGAGTTTTTAATACAGGCTTAATTACTGAGATTTAGCAAATGTTGCTGAGATAATTTCAAGATAGCTGTGCCTTTTTTACCCAGAATGACAGAAAAAAAAAATCTTGTGAGAGTCAGCATTGTTCTATTGTATTGCCAGGATGTCTACCTGCGACTAAATAGGCAAATTTTGCTACTAATTTAAAGATTAAGCGACTTGGGCGACTTTTTGTGTCAAAAAACGGCATTTTCAAGTTTTTGGTTACTTTTACCTTGTTCCAGGCAATTAATTTGAAAATGAGTTGTTGCTTTTTGTCCGATCCCTTTTCTTTTCAAATTTGCTATTGATCATTCATCAAACATTTTAATCTATTGTTTAAACGTGCTATAAAAATGAATATACTATATGCTGTGTTATATAACGCAAGAAGTTTTTAAATTTATCATTTTATTCATTTTTTCTTAAATGAAGCTAATTGATGGTATGTTTATTTCTTAACTACAAAATCATGCAAAAATTCTACTGTTTTAGCAACTAAAATTGAGAAAGTGGCTACTAAACTGTCGACTTTTTTATGTTGGTGAGGCTACTAATGATACTATTTTCGCAACTTGACACTAGACACCGAGGATTGCATTAAGTATATGTAAAACTTTTTCAGTGATTACTTCTTAATGACATGGCAAATCACTACCATATTGCTTCCGTACCATTATACCAGAGCCATTGCTACTGTGCCAAACTCTGTCAAGATCACATAAGCATTCTCTGAGGAGTTAACTAAAGTTGAAAAATTCTATCATTCAGATTCAGTGATTATTCCGCAATGACATGACTGATCACTATCATCTCTCTGCAGTATCATTCACACCATAGCCATTACCACTGTGCCGAATTAATGCTTTATCAAGATTGATACTGTTACAAAGGCTGTTGTGCATTATTTGCAATCCAAATTGTTATGCAATTTAGAAAGAAAATGCGGATTCAAAAGAAAAAAGTGCTCATTTTAAACAAACATCTAATTGTTCTTTTCCCCATGCCAGAAATATTGAATTAGTTTTGAATATTCTTATACCGGGATCAATTAAATTAAAATATATTTTCTGTAACTACTTTTTTTTAAACTTCTAATTTACTTTCTAAAGTGTCTTTAATAAAGAATCCATCTCTAATAGTAACACAATTTACATGAATGCATTCTGAAACAGTACTATTAAAAGTCCAGTATCATCCTTTTAAAAATACTCTAACTCAAATTGTTGCTATTATCTTATTATTATTTTTTTTACAGGGCTATTATAGAGTTTATCGGGGAGATGGAACTTGTGGACTGAATTTAATGGCTACTTCATCTGTTGTGAATTAAAAAAGATTTTATTAAGTTAAAAACTTTTCCTGTTGGCATGTTTAGGTAGCTATTCTAGGTTGCAAATTAGATGCTTAAACTGAATTTTAATTGTGCTTAATGTGAATGTTCAGTCTGTTTCCAATGGACTAGTTTTACATTCTGTATATATGGTTTGGCTCAATTTTTTCTGTATTATATATAATAAAGGACTTTTTTTTAAGTAAATACTCTTTTTTTCCTTTTTACTGCTTACAAAATTCCTGGTACTTTTCAGATTATAAAACTAAGGTTCTTTTGAAGAGTTTACATGGAAAATATCCAAGGTAAAATAAGGACAGCCAGTTTCTAAAGAGTGTGCATGGGTTATGTAGCGTCTAGTTTCAATTCGTGAACTTCCTGCCAATTAATTTCCTCACAAATCCGACAGCTGAAATCTTAAATCTGAATCTGAAATTGCAAGGTATCTAGTCAATATATCCCTGCAATTAGCAATTACTGCTTCCCCCCAATACAGAAAACTGCAATCAGCAAAAGAGGAAGTGAGAAAATTTTTGGACTTCTCATAGTACACAAATTCTGTTGACAGGGCTGCTTCTAGACGTGCTTTTGTGACAATTTTCTCTTTGGTGTCCCCTCTCCATCTTAGCCTTCTCCTCTCTCTCTCTCAGAACTCTTGACTGACATTGTGTCATGTTTTGGCGGGTAAACACTATATTGAGACTAGGACGAATGAGGCAACGAATGACCTCACAACAATAGCATCAGTTCCTTTGTTGAGATATTTCTCCGGGCCTGGAATACGCATAGAGAGATGTTCGCTAGTGGGACAGTTGCTTTCTGCGAGATCAAATATTGAAGCTTTCTATTAAGGGTGTATGTCGAAGAAAAAAAAACCTCTGTTTTTAGTCTTGGTACACAAATTGAAATAAACTAATAGCACCATGGTCTCCAAAAAAT
Organism: Cheiracanthium punctorium; assembly: GCA_038373885.1. Classification (NCBI taxonomy): domain Eukaryota; kingdom Metazoa; phylum Arthropoda; class Arachnida; order Araneae; family Cheiracanthiidae; genus Cheiracanthium; species Cheiracanthium punctorium. The sequence goes on from JAWZYV010013396.1 coordinate 368,121, forward strand.
TTCAGATGGTTCTTCATAAGCGGCTTTACACAATACGATAACCAAAAAAGCTGTGGCTTTTGTGAAATTTTCAGAAAAAATTCTTAAACATATGGATCTGAGCTGCAAGATTTTTTGAAGAGTGACACCCTTTGCGAAAATTTCTGATTTTTAAGAATTTTTCCTAAACGTTTTGAAACTGATACAGATTTATTGTTTATTTCAGCATGTAGTACAGCTTGTAAAGAGACAGTTTCAAAATTTTGAAGTGCCTGGCATAGTTAGTTTATTCGTACTTATGTACCAAAATCGCATGATCTTTTCGAACAACACCGTTAATGAAAATATCTTTAGAATCGTTTCAGTATTCACAGAGATGTCCACAGTGTGTATTGTATTAGAATTATTTTGAGCGTCCCTGTAAAAGAACTATTTATGCTATTTGCAATAATGTATGAAAGGTAGCCTGTATGTTAATTCAAGGCTGTATTCCTACATTCCAAATTCAAATCCGTTCAGACTTTTTAGCGTGATTGAGTCACAAACATGCAAATTTTCACAATTAAAATATTAGTAGGATGACTTTTAACAAAGAGACCTAATTTTTAAAATCAATGCAAAAGTATACGGTAACCATAATGCTTTCTAAAATTGTGTCAATAATATACTTTGAAATAATAGACTATACCTTCATCAAGAATTCATACTTTGAAAGAATCCACTAAACCATAGGTTCCCAACGTGGGCGATAACGCCCCCTTGTGGGCGTTTGAGGCTTTCAGGGGGGCGGTAAAAGACCCAGAGAAAATTAGGGGGCGTTGATATGGCACGGAGGGGCGTGGGAAGATTAACCAAATATAGTCTAAGAAAGACTTAAAAATCACTCTGATAATTCATTTCTATCACGTGTGCGAAAATTCACATATTTTAAATAAGACTTCGCTGCTGAGAGAAAGAGATACCTCTCTAAAACTTTTATTCCTCCTTTTTAAATGAGGAAATTCAGTAGAGTTTCAATTCCAACGATATTCTATCTATTAGTAATTTTTTAAAATTTAATTCTTGTTTTCACCATGCATTATGTACACTCTTATTTCTCTGGAGTGGGAGGGGGGGGGCGGTATTGAAATATTCACTAGAAAAGGGGGCACCAGTTCAAAAAAAAGGTTGGGAACCTATGCACTAAACCTTTAAGGAAGATTGACTTTAAAAAAGGACGTTAATTGTTGAGATGACAGATTCTAAAAATTTTTTGCTGATAGAAAACTACATTATTCCTGAGTATTACAGGTTACCTTTCATACACCTACCAGTCTTTTTTCAGGGTCAGTCATAAGGATTACATTACGCTCTATATGCATCTCTGTAACCACCGCACCGATTAAAAAAAATCTTTTCACTGATAAAAAGCTAAAATATTCATGAGTATTATAGGCTACTTTTCATGCATATAGCATAAATACTTCTTTTACAGGGACACTCACAGAATTACATTATGCTTTATATGTATCTCTAACTACTGAACTGATTCTAAAACTTTCTTCACTGATAGAAAGCTGCACTATTCCTGAGTATTACAGGCTATCTTTCATCTGTATAACACAAGTAGTTCTTTTACAGGGATACTTAAAATAATTCTAAAACATTATGCTCTATGGGTATCTCTGTAACTACTTATCAGATTCTTAAACTTTTTTCACTAATAGGAAGCTACATTATTTCCAAGTATTATACTTGGAAATAATGTAGCATGTAAATTCCAAGTGTGTGGTGTATGCTACCTTTTATGCATACACCACACACAGTTCCTTTACAGGGACACACTTAAGAATTACATTACTCTCCATGGGTATCTCTAAAATCACTGAACAAATTCTACTATTTTTTTCACTGATGGAAATCTATACCATTCCTGAGTATTACAGGCTACCTTTGATTCATATAACATGAACAATTCTTTTACAGGGATACTTAAAATAATTCTAATACATTATGGTCTATTAACTTTGTCTAACAATCTTAAACTTTTCTCACTATTAGAAAGCTACATTGATCCTGAATATTATAGGCTACCTTTCATGCATATAGTGCACATAGTTTTTTAGAGGGACATTCATAAGAATTACATTACGCTCCATGGTTATCTCTGAAACACTTCTTTCATTGATGGAAATCTACACTATTCCTGAATATTACAAGCTACTTTTCATGCATATAGCATAAATAATTCTTTTACAGGGACACTCTTAGTATTACATTACACTCTATGGATATCTGTAATTTCTGAACCAATTCTAAAACTTTTTTTTGCTGATGAAAAGCTACAGGGACGCTCTTAACAATTACATTATTCTCGATGGCCATATGTACAACCACTGAATCGAGTCTAAAAATTTTTTCACTGGTAGAAAGCTACACTATTCCTGAGTAGCATAAGCTAAAATTCATACATAAGTAGTTCTTTTACAGGAACACTTCAAATAATTCTAATAGTTTACACTTTATGGGCATGTCTGTAACTATGGAATTGATTCTAAAACTTTTTGCAATGATAGAAAGCTGCACTATTCCTAAGTATTATAAGCTACCTTTCATGAATATATCACAGTCTTACAGGGTCACTCATAAGAATTACATTATACTCTAAGGGTTCTTTGTAACCACTGAATCGATTCTAAAAATTTTTTCAATGATAGAAAGCTTTTTCTACTATGTAACACAAGCTAACAGCATTCTTTGACCAATTTGCTCGAAATTTTGGTACATAAACAGATACAGGGCAAATTGTGGTCTACTTGAAGAATCTGAAAATCTATCCATTACCTAATTTTTATCAATTTTCAGCTGCTTTGAATATCAAGAGTCAAAAATGTAAATCATTTGAATGATACAAACTTTTGTATTGTAAGTAATATGACGGCATTATGATGTCGTGTTAGCGTTCGAATGGAACATTGTGATTCCAGTTCGTTTCATACAATTTCTTGAGATCACCCAGCTCCCCTTTTTTCTCACACATAAAATGATTTGTTCGGCATAAAGCATTGATATAAGAGGGACTGTTCTCAGCTAAGTGAAATCTTTTGAATGCAAAAAGTTTCCAGAAACACACTTCCTCAGAGAGAAGAGTATTCAGTTGCGATGACGTTATAAGTTTTTTGGAAATGTGTTTAATTTGTTTATGGGAATTTTTCCCACCGGGAAGATTCTTATTTGAAGGGAATAGTCCCAATGAATAAATAATTGAGAAATTCAATCTTTTGTTTTAGTTAGACAACAATTGAAGCTTTTGCTTGCAAATGAAATTTGGCATTCTGATGAAAGCGTGATTGTAATGGAAGCAAGTGAAATTTGGTATTGTGTTATTTTGTAACTGAAACAATAAAAGTTGAAAATTTATAAAAATTTTGAATAGATTTGCAAAAATGCCAGTTACCACCTTTTTGAGACACTATGTATAATGTTAATAAAACTTGATTAATGTATGAATCCTTGATATGAAGGCTAAAGTTAGTTGCTTTTAGAAAATTGACAAAAACAAAACTATACATCGCTTGAAACAAAAAATGGATTATAATATAACCTGTTTGAAATTATAAAATTTAACAGTTTTTGAAATATAATGTCGAACTTCACTTAATTTAGTGCTTGTATTCAAAATGTTATTAAAAGATAACAAAATAGGAACACTTCAATTTTTGAAACTCAAATATATATATGATCAGGGTTGTACTAAGGTGGGGGGCATGGGCAACCATTGAAATTTTGAGCTTTTGTAATTAGATTGATCAGAAGCACGATTATATTTCATAATGTTTCTAATATGCAACATTAAAAATACAAAAGCTGATTTTTATACCCGTTTTACTCCGGGGCCCTACTGCTTTGATATTGCTACCATGACCAGATAAAATGTTTGGTGCTGCTAAATATGGCAATCTGCCAAGGATTATGCATAAAAATACACAGAAAACTGTTTTAATGACAACCTCAATGGAAAATGATTGTCAATTATGCACTTGCACAAATTAAAAGCTGACTAAAAGAATTAAAAGCTGTCGTTGGTGACAAATATCCAAGCTGTCCTGATAAAAGTTACTTGTCTTGATTGGTTCATGTTGTTTCCTACTTAATATTCTAGAAGTAGGATTCTTGAGTTATGGCATTTAAAAACATTACAAGAAAAGTGATCCACAGTTTATCCTGTTACAAATATGGTTGTAAAAGTTAAAAATTCAATGAAAAGCCAATACAATGAGTGATTTTTTAATTGGAATGCTGAAAGTGAAAAAGAGGCAATGCAAAAGCATAAATTGACAGTGAAAATGTAAGAAACCAAAACCTTGTTACTTCTACTACAGATTCATCATTCAAACCAAATATTAATTGACACGATCGGTTATAGCATTTTGGTAAAAAAGATTGTCAGATTATCTTTAGTGAATTTTCAGAATGAGTTTTGGTGGAAACACGTATTTTCAAGAATCTCTCATTCTTTCCTTATTTCCTTACCCATGTTAATGAAATGAGGAATTCTTGATATTTTTGAAGAGGATGAGAACAAGGACACAAGCCTAAAAGAATGATAAAATTTTGTCCCCCTCCCCTTGAATCGATTAACATAGGGTACAAAATTGGTAATAATTAATCCTACTTAATTTACTGATTAATAACTTTTAAACAAAATTTTAAAGTAATTAAAATTAAATGAAGTTTTTACTTAATTTCAAAATTACTGGGCAAACCAAGTTTGTATAATTCTGAACATATTTCCAGCTGAAAATAGTATCTGCATTTTCTAAATTATGATCTACACAGTTTTATGAACCAAGGTTTGCTGTGCAACACAAACAGTAAATAAATTTTATTATTAAGTTCAAAGCAAAGGTGCAGCAGAGTTGATTATAAAAAAGTTTTAATAGTAACACTGATTTTACAAATAATAATACAGCTTATGTACCTCAGCAATTATTTTAAAAATATATACACCCAAAACATCTTACATAAACAATTAAATTTAACATATTCAAACAACAATTAGAATTTCAATTTTCAATGCATCCATTCTGCAAATACTAAGTGAACATAATATGCTACAAACATTTAATTTATAATGAACAGTTTTAAGACTTACCATCTGCACCACTCATATATTACAGCAGTACATTCCTCAACACAAACTTTTAACAGATTATCACATTCAGTGCTTGGTTTTCTACAAACTGTAACATTAATTTACAAATATAACAAACAAAACACTTTAGATTGTTTTTACTGGCACAGTGCATCTGTTGAATTGAAAAATAATATGATAATGTTGTAAGCAAACCTGTATCCCAAGAAAATTATTTTTTAATTTTAGAATAATGAATTGTTGTAAAACAGATTCATCACTTGGAACTAGCTGAGAAAAACAGTTTCTTTCGTAATGGCTGGTACAAGGTCAACAGGCTTACTGATGGAAAAACATGAACCTCCCATTGTAGAGCGGTAATTAGAAAACATTTTATCGCATCTAAAATTTACGTTACATGTTAAGAAAAACTACTTTCAGAAAATACAGGCTTAACAGCGCTTGATCATAGTGCATTTACAACAATTATAATACATTTAATCCATCATTGTAAGACATAAAACTGATCCAATTTAAGCAATAAAAATGTAATTAAAATATTTTTTTAATTTGTTATACACAACTATAATTTTACCTGTAAAATCACAAGAAAAATTACTAACCGAATTCAAACAGATACGACAATTACAGTATAAAATTCAAGATAACGATCTTGAAAGATTAAGAATAATAAGTGTTAGTATAATAATGTGAAGCTCTTTTAATAGTTTTATTTCTTTATTGCAGTTCCTTTTATAACATTAATATCTTTTAATTCACAATGGAAAACCTCATGGGTCTAAATATCACTCCTCATATTTAAAGGGGAAAAAAGCAATTACACAGGAAATCCTTAAAAAGGCCTGAATAGTAATTTAGAATTTTGCTGGCTTTAAAATGCTAGCTTCATCAGAAAACCTTAAAAAGTCTAAATTTACAGACTTTGCAACCTACCAATAAAACGCACAAAGTATATTATTTTTAAAAAATCAAGATATGAATTGCATACATGCCCACACAGTAAAATCTTTCATAAAACACTTTTTTATGTATCTGTAAAGTTTAAACCAATGATCATCAATCTAAAAAAGGGGGAGAAGAGCAAAACTCAATGAAAAAAATTTATGAACATAATAATAAAATGTATATAGAAATAATGTATTAAAGAATAAATAAAAGTGTCATGACATTAAATGTATAAATGCAGTTAATATACAGATAAATCAATATAGAGATACAGCGTTTTTAATTATTTATTAAAAAAAGGAATGTGTCAAAACCTTAAGGATATAATTTCATCGAAAAATAAATTGCTTTAAACTGTACATAATAAGTATAAAAATTTCAAATTATTTAGGGAAGCATGAAGCTCAAGTTACATAAACTATTTGAGTGTGTATAATTTGGTAAATAAGTTAAGAAGTTTAAGAGATTTTTTAAATATTGAACGGATTTGAATTGTCATCCCTCTTTCAATTGGAAGAATGACATCATCATAGTTCGACCAACTTTTGCAAAACAAAGTCTATTAAACATCACCGTTGTTCCCCTTACTTTCAATTTAGTTTAATACATATAAGTATTTGAGGTACTGCTAGAATTATAAGTTGCACTCTACATTTTTTTTTTTAATTGAAGAAATTTTAAATTATTATAGTATATAAAGGGCAGCCGTGCCATTGCTCGACTTAACTACCAGCAAGATGGCGGACGATCGAAACGTTCATCGCGTGTCACAGATCTAGAGACCCTTTTTTGACGACAGCTGGCTGTGCCCCTTTTTTCAGCATTGGGAAAGGGTTGCGCCTCAAAGGGTTAAGTATAAATATAGGTTTGGGTGAAAAAAATCGTAGTTCTGTACATTTTGCATTAATTGAGCTCAATTGAAAATTTCTACTATTTCTGTGTAAGTGCCCTTTGACTGCTGTGCCCTTCAGTAGTAACAAGGTTTTCAACCTCAGTAACAGCTGACTCTAGGCTATGAGCACATGTAATCATGTATCCCCATTTAAATGTACATGTATGTTTGTCCACTGGTTTTTGCGTGCTGGAATAAAATATTTTAAACTGGACTGTGGACTTAGTTTAATTAAACCCTACCCCAGCTTGCCCACCTACAATTGTGACACCATCAGTAATTTACTGTTTACAAATGTTTTCAGCTTCCCTTTTTTTTACGGCTATTAAAATAAAAATTTAGCATTATATATGAGAGACAAATATATAAAACAAATCTTTCAGTTTAGTTTTGAGAAATCAAGAGAACATTTAAAAAGATTAATTTCATTAAGTAAAAAGAGGAGATAAAAATACTTCAAATATAAAGTAAATACAAAACAATAAGAAGAAAGCAAGTAACTTTGAACTACCCATTTTACAAACATTTCAAATGATTTTCTACTTTCCAAACATGTTGTACGTAAGGAAAGTATGGTTATCATGAAAAAATTTGGCTTTGAGATTTGGATGTACTTTCACGTTTTGAGGTCTTTTAAATTCATTTTTACTATTTTTATGCATTTTGATGCATGTATGTATGTATGTTAACACCATAGCTTTTATAGGGTGCAGTCAATTGAGATAGCGATTGGTATATGCATTATAGACCACCATTATATGAACAGGTTGATTTTAGTGTGTATAGAATGAAGTTTTGACGAATACTTAAAAGTGCATTAGCGTCTAGACAGTGCATTTGATTGCACACAAATTGGGGTCCTGGGTATGTATATTTTAAGTGACGTTACATGACCTATATAGATTTTGGTGCCTGCAGAGCTCATAGTTTGTTCACAATGTTGCAAAAAAGAATTCTTACACATTACAGTCTATGGATGCAAATTATTTTAAGTGTGTTAGTGTCTAAATGACGAATTCGAATAAGTTCAAGATTGGTATTATATTAGGTTGTAACGAAAGTTTTCCGCCACTGCAAGTATTGCCTGCACAAGCAGTTCGCGTTGGTGTCTTTGCCAATATTTTGCGAAACGATTTTTGTTATTTGAAAGAAAAAGACTTGTTTTAGAGCACTGTGTTGTGAAATCTGTAAAAAAATATCGTTATGATTAAGTATAAGGTGTCTGAAATGGAACTATCATGCTACCAGATTGAACCATCATTTACTCTCAGTTCTGTCGGAAAAATTCAGCTACAGAATGACACCGAATCATGTGTACAGCTTAAGGTACTATTGTTGTATCATATGACACTGTGAAGATTTGGTACCGAAAGTTCAAAAACGAGGACTAGGACATTAAAGAAGCAGAGCGCTCTGGCCGGCCTAATGATGCTGATGATGCCCGCCTACGACAATCTGTGGAAGAAGATAAAATATTCATTTACTCGAGAGCTAGCTAAAAGAGTTAGACTTTAGTGCCATATCCATTAGTCGAGCTAAGCATTGCATAAACTTGACATATAAGGTCAATAGCTGGGTACCGCGTGAGCTGACTCAAACAAATCTGGCGGAAAACTTTCGTTACAACCTGATATTATAGGTCACCATCACATAATCTGTGTAGATTTGAGTATGTGAAGGGCTCATAGTTTTTGTGCAGGGCTGCTATAAAAGATAATTCTTATACATTATGGCTTATAAATGCAAAGTCTTGAAAGTGTGCTACTGTCTGTATGATGCATTTGACTGAGCTCAAATTAGGTGTGCATGTAATAAGTTACTGTCATACATACTGTATAAATTTTGATGTGTGTAAGACTTAACAGTTTTTACAGGCACAAAAAAGTATTCTCATACATTGCAGCTTGTACAGTCAAATTATTTGAAGTGCACTGGTGCCTGAACACTGCATTTGATTGTGTTGAATCAAATTTATTTGTAAGATCCCTTGGTAAAATAAATGTTTGGAAATTTGAGTGAGCCACTCAGATTTTTATAACAACAGTAAAATGTAAACATCTGAGTTCTCCTCAGTAGCATGTAACTTTTGGTTCCTCCTGTCTAGTTTAAATTGAGAGTAAAATTATCAATGACTCTAGTTTTATTTTTATTTGCAAAATTAATACTTCAATAGAAACAACATCTAAAAATTCTCACTGGTATATAGTTACTCAAAAATTTGAAAAATTCTTATTTCATACAAATATCCCCCCCCCCCCCACACACACACAGAAAATAATTTTTGAGAGAGCATAAAATTATAAAATATAGATTGCAATTGTATGTTTATACAAAATAATCAAGACTTTTAAAAAATGAAATTAACAAAATAAAAATCAAATAAACAATTATAAACACCAGATTGTGAAAAAGAAGAAGGAAAAAAAAAACCCTAGAATTTTTTTAATATATGAAAATAGTAAAGATACAAATTGAATCTTGCAGCTTCTATATGCTCAAAATTTAAATTTAATTACCACAGGTTGTTTCATATTTTGAAGGCACTAGGCACACTATTATAAAATTCTTCATTATTATTCAATCTACGTTGAAGCAAAATTGTGCATACAAGCAACTACATGGTATGATACAAATTTCATATGTACCAACAACTGACTTATTTTATTACAAACACTAGATACTAAACACACATTTAAAAAAGAAAACAATACGCCAAGATTACAAAGCATAATTCAAAAGGTGGAAAACATTAGCCTGGAGGTGCTTTTGGTTTCTTGATTCAAGTTTAAATGATGTGGACCATGAGTATTATTAACTACTTTTCAAAAGTGAGTTTTGTCAAGTAGTTAATAATTTAAATTTTTTCCCAGTAGATAGAATATTTTACCGATTTTAGTTTATAAATTAAATATATTTGTTTTGGGGTGGTATGTATTGTCAATTTTAATAGGGTCAGTTTGAAAAATTCAGAAAAGAATAGGGGAATTTGAAACATTGTATCCTACTGCTTTGAAACCATCTTTTATTGAAATAATGAAAGGCATATCAAAATTGAAAAAATGTCATGGATGCTTGGAACATATAAAAACTGAACTGATAATACAAGACGGTATTGAAAGCATTTGTCATAAAATGAATAGTTTTTTTTTCATACCTCTCCCACTCACTCACTCACTCTCTCTCTCTCACACACACACACAAAGGGGAAAAAAAACACCCTTGTGAGAGAAATTAACTTAAAAAGACTTTTGAAAACTTAGAAAGAGAATTAGGAAATTTCAGAAAATTATATGAGATGATTTAAACCTTTCTTGAATTATAAGGATTTGCAATTTTGGCATTTTCCCTTTCCCCCAAAAATAATCTTGTTTTTTTTTTTTTTTAACCAGAAAGAAATGAACATTGAATTGAATTTGACAAATAAACATGTATTTCAAATCACATTTAATGTAATTTGACTGATATTTTTGACTGTTTGGCATAAGTTAGTTCTAAATTAACTATAAACACATTATATGCAGTACACACACACAAAAATATATATACTGGCATACTTTTTAACAAAAAATGTTTTTAACTATAAATAAAATACACAACATAAAATGTAACAGGTAAAAACATTAGACAACAAATAACACTGATACGTCGAATGACAGATGTTTCTGACTAGACTGACATTATATTGCACTATAAGCGACCTTCCCTAATGGCTCCCGAGGTGTTCTTCAAACCTTCCGATTTTGTAAAATCAATCTCTGCATATAGCAAAGTTTCTACATTTTCTACATTAGATGGCTTCTGAACTGTGGGAGATCGAGGAATCTCCTCCCTCACAGAAGGAGCAAGATCCAGTGATGCGTAATTGAGTTCTTTTTCGCTACTGACAGATGGCGGCCTAGATGTTGGTCTCTGAGGGATGACTACGTTCTCGTAGTGACAGTCAGTGAGACACTTGGCAGCTCCAAAGTTCTGCGACGTGTTCAGGATCTTCGGGCTGCTGTGGTTTGAGCTGATTTCGTCGCTGGCCGACGAAATACTAGAGACACTGCTGTGATCGGGGGAACGAGAAGTCGAAACCCTAAGATGTCCAGTGGTCGAACCTTGAAGATAAAGGACTGGTCGTATGGGTGCGACAGAAGATGTAGGTTTAATCATGCTTGCGGATGCTGTGACTGGACATGAACTTTTCCTTCCGGGCGATGGCAATTCAGGTCGCAACGAGGGTGGGGCTGCAGGAGCAGACATTTGTTTTCTGAAGGCTGGAAGTGTATTAGGAATGTTCTTAATTTTTCCTGGTAATGCAACAAACATATCGGCGGAAGAGTTAGAATGGTGAACTTTTGCAATCCTGGCATCCTCGGGGACAGCAAAAATTGAATTATTGTTCACGGGAGGAGTGTAAATCGGATCGGATTTCAATGTTTTTTCTGGTTTTATCAAAGAAGTGAATGATGAGGTGTCACAAGTCGCAGGAATAGGATTAGGTGTGGGACAAAAGGGCTTTCCAAACTGAATATTGGTGTAATTGGCATCTACAGGGAGATTGGGAACAAGCTGCACATTTTTAACGATGCAAGTATTTGTGGTATTTTGAGAGACATTTGAACTCGCACACTTTTTGAATTCCAAATTCACATAATCCCCGCACGAGTGCACTAAGGTTTCTTCGTTTTTCTGAGGAAAACTTGCGTTGCGATTTTGTGATTTAGGCAAAGTATGTGAATACTGATTTGAAGATAACTCGAAATTCTTTTGTTTCTCCAAGCAAATAATTTTTTTGGCACTATCGCTGTGTTTTAATACAGGCTGATTTTGATTTTGTTCAATCGGATTGCAAGACATACCTTGCTTGAAAGAGAGCTGGTGAGCAGAGCACATGGATGCACAAGGCAATGCATTGTTCACACTTTTTTCATTATGAATAAGGCAACTAAAATTGGTGTTTTGATCTGAAGGAGATACTTTATTTACCTGTGAGAAATTCACTTGAATGTTACCTTTAGAAAACACTTCATTATCATCAAAGACAGAATTCTCTTCAACCTGTATGCACTGAGATAAATCATCATTTTCTGGTATCCTTTTGCTTAGCTGATTTTGGTTTTGTTTCAATTTACAGTTGTAGTTTTCACTCTTATGCTGTTGTACTGCATTAGTATTTGTTCGAAATTCACTCCTACGAGTAGGAACAGGCGGGCAATTAGTGTTGCTAGCATCATTTTTGTAAGTTCTTTGAGGAATAGGAGGCTTGACAGTTAAATTTTCATTTTCTTTGGAGAAAGCTTGTTGAAATGGAATGGTTGTAGTTCTTGATCTATTATCAGTAACTGAAGAGTTGAGAGTTTGATTAATGTTTTCTTTCAAACTGATGGATGCAATGTTTTTATCCTTTAAAGGCTAGAAAGAAATAATATACATCTGTTTTGTTAAATGGTAAAGTTAATGATAAGAAGAACTTCAATTTAATAATTTACATCTAAGAAAATATCTTTAAATAATTGGAACTGATTGTAAATTGACAAATAAAGGCATACGTTAAAAGAATTACAGAATAAAATCATCTAACATATTAAGCTTACTTGACAATATGATGCATTTAAAAGATTACTTTAAAATGTCATAAAGGTTAAATTTTCATAAGCTTATAAAACTTTAAAATGTTTTATTTTGCACAAAACTTTGAGAAATTTTTCAGAAGATTCACTAAAAGAATCATTCTTTTTATTCTCTGGAACTTTCATGCAACAGTCTCAATGTCTTTCATTATGAAATATTTGTGTTATAAGAAATTATAATGTATTAAGGCTGAAACTTTTCATAAGCTGAAAACAGTAAGTGATCAGATCAAAATAATTTTGCAAGGAAAGGGGGAGAATTATATTACCTATTACCTTGATCAGAGGCAATACAAATTCAGACGAAAACGGAAAGGAATGTTTAATTAGCCAAATAAGATACAAGATGAAGCCAATAGTAGAACAATATTTTAAAGGGGAGAGAGTAGGACTCCTATAATATGTGAACTTGCGTATGCGGCATTTCGGTTCCACAGAATTACAATGGGGATCCAATCTGCTTTACTTTCTATGCATTCATGAAGCTTCTGTTTTTAATTCTGAATGATTTATTTCATGATACATTTACATAAAATTGATTATAGGATGGTCTTCAGTTGTTACATCCATTCAAGAAAAATAAAGAATATACACGGATTTCTAAAAAGATTGTAGCTGGCAACAAAAGCCTTATTTGGTTGAGCGATTGTTTCTAAATGACAGATTGATGGAGCGTTTGCATTGAACTTTGGGGATAGTAAAAGTGTTTTTATGAGAATTTTTTTCCAGGATAGTGGAATTAGCAGATTTCGATTCTTATATTCTTTAAAAACTAGAGAGAAAAATATAGCGATATTATTATTTTTCATTTATTTTTGAAATAGTAGTTTTGTTGCTACTTTGAGATTTTTTCTTTTTAATTATTATTTAAGACAATTGCAACCTTAAGAGCAGGGGAGCACATATTTTTCAATGCAGTAATTAGCATAATGTAATTATTAATAAAAATGATATTTAAACTAACTGTATAATTATCATTTATTTATTAATTGACTGACTGAGTGTCCCATATGAAGAATAGGGAGAATATATGTATTTGTAAAAGACATAAAGGGGTTTATCAAAAATATCATTACATAATGCTATTAACTTTTGTTTTCTTTTTCATTTGAATTAGTTTGGGTTTTTGGTTAAGGCAAAGCTACACAGTGCATATCTGCCTAAGGGTTATGCCTCGGACAGAGGACTTTTTAAGGGGCTCTAATGCATAGTCAGGTAACATCCCAGAGCCGGACTGCCTAGTGTGTCTAACTGTCTGCGGACGGGCGGGCCCTCCCATCAATCGGTCCCTACCTTGACCTGCCTGGCCCAAATGTTTCAGATATACAAGTGTTCAGAAAACAACAAAAGTTTCCATTTTTTTTTCCCACGGTACTAAGTTTTCAGATTAAGATCACTTCAAACGTTTCTCATAAGCTGAAACTTTTGTAGTCACAATTGAGCCAAAAAGGCCACAAAACTCATCGTTTTGTAACTAGTTCTGAAAATACAGTAATATCCCCCTCCCTCCCTCACACCTTCTGATCTGTTGAGTGTTGAAACGGGTGGGCCCTTACCCTCTCAGTCTGGGCCTGTTACACCCAGAGAAAACCACAAAAATTCTGACAGCTGTGCGATAGGCCAGTACACTTGACCTTTACACCTCAGTCATCTACCAATATTCAGTGCTTTATCCACTTGATGACTGGCCCACCTCATTTGAATGGATTAATATTAAGAGCAAATTTTAAATTACAAGATATTGTAGATCAAATATTTATTTTATGACATTTAAGTTTTTAAAGTAGACTTGTAAATTATAAATGTGCACATTTGTTGAAAATATTTCAGAATGCTGAATTATCAAAAATCTTTTTGTGAAAAACATAACAGTTAAGAAATAGATTTCAGGAACTTGTTTGAATCTATTAGAGCCATACAATTTAAATAACAATTGTGATCATTTATACCTATACTGCATTTCTCAAAAACATTTGTACAGTATTGAGCAGGACCTTTTAAAATTTGTGAGGAAAATGTACATACATATAAAATAAACTTGATGCTATAAAATATACATAAGGTATTTAATTGTAGTTCCAATAAAGAGATGAAATGGCTTTTCATCACTATTAGTCATCATCATAATCAAGTCTTACACCACAAAATATGAGTTAGCCCTTTGAATAGTAATAATGAAGTCACTAAATGCTTTGATTGATTAAGTTCAGAAATGTATGAGTGTTGTATTAAGGCAAAGTTACACAAGGCCTGTCTACTAAGGGAAAATGTCTTGGGCTGAGAACTTTTTAAGGGATTTTAATGCATGTTTATGTTACATCTGGAGAAAACTGCAAAAACATTTCATGCCATTTACCATGTTCAGTGTCATTGTATACAAGTCACATAGGATAGTTTAGAACTAAAATCAAGAATTCAGTTTTATTTCATTATAAAACACCACTTTTTAAATATTCTGAAGAAATATTAATTTATGACTCTTTTCTAAGTTTAATAAATAATAATTTTACCTCACTTTCTTTAGCATTACTTTAAATATATATGTTACTTTTTATGGGTAACTTCAAATAAGAAAAAAAGTATGCTTGATCATTAAGATGCATTTCAATTTTGAGCTCCAGATTGAAGAAATTAAATTATGGGTGAAATAATTGGATAACCTGAACACGCCAAGGATGGTGGTCAGGCGAAATCTGTGTGCCCAGAATGATGAATCTTGCACTGGATCGTCGTTTATAGGGGTTCTCAGTGAGGGCAAAAATATCTATGTCCCAATGACCTATGGCTCTGTATTTGACCAGTTTACATTTGTATTCTAAAACATTACATTTGCACTGGGGATTGTAAAGATAAGCTAGTTGTACAAATGCTAAAAAATTAGAACTTTTTAAAACTTCTTTCTCTAAATTGATTTTTAATTAATATCGGTAGTAGTATTAACACTTCAAGGTCTTTAGTGGGAGCCAACAGATGGCATTTTTCCCATGCATTTTTTTTTTTATATAAAGCATATATGTTTAGTTTTAGCATCTGATATGTGTAATGGCATTAATTTTTTTATCTATTCATTTCGATTCTCAAAATAGCAGAAAAGACCCCCCCGCCCCCGCAGTTTTTAACTAGTATTCCTATATATTTATTAAATGGTTCCTAAAAGGACATAGAAGATATGCAGCAAATTTTAATCTTGGTGTGATCGCTCGAGCTGAACAAGTTGGGAACACAAGTTTGATGAAAGATGCATTCAGCCTAGGAGAAATAAGAAAAAAAAGAAAAGCCTCAGAAGGAATGCATAAAGCAAAATGAGCCAAATATTGTAGAACAGTTTGATGGCTCCAACTTGAGTATAATCTGATCGATTGAATTAAACAACAAAAAAACAAGGGATCACCAGCATCCACTCTCAACGTTAAACTTCAAGCAAATTCAAAAGCTCGTCAGATGGAGCTGGGTGATTTTAAAGGAGGCTTTAGCTGGAGCTACTGGTTCATGAAAAGAAATAAAACATTAGTACCAATACAGGTAAAAAATTACAAAAGAACTGGCAAGACAAAAAAACTGTTGTTTCTGAACTATGTTAGAGAAACTTTAGATAAAGCTAACTGATAACATTGCAAATTTTTTATTTGGACAAAGTGCCTTTATCATTTGACTGACTTTCAAACAGAAGAGCTGACAAAATAGAAGCCAAACATCTGCTGTAACCATAGTAAATGAGAAAACAAGTTTTAGGAACAAGTTAGCTTGTGATGCAAGAGGAGACAAACTGGGCTCTTTATTAATTTTTATACGGAATACAGCACTGAAAGTTGATTTCCTGTCAGATACAATAATTTGTGCCAATGAAAATGGTTGGATATGGTCAGATATAATGCTGGGATGAATAGAACAAATCTGGCATCATTGTAAAGGATCCTTCTTTTAAGTCAGGATTAAGGATTCTATGTGATCCGACTTGATATTGGTAAAAAGACGACATGAAAGTTATCAATTCTTTAGCCATTATTATGGGAGATTAAACAAAATCGCTTCACCCATTAGATCCCACTGAGAATAAATCTTAAATACAAAAGCAGTGAATGAGTGAAGGAATTCACAGCTTCACAAAGAATGGCAAAAACCATTCAGCTTCCTGTGAAGCAAAATGAGTAAGCTAGGGCTTGATATAAGATATTGAAGATGGCATCAAAAACTATTCAGCTCATGACAAAAAGCTTAAATTTTTGCTTAACTTAAATTAAATGAATAATATAACGAGGGAAAAAAAAAGCTTTACTTTTTTGTAAGCATTTTGCAATTTCATAGGTAATCTTAAAATAATTTAACAGAAAAAAAAAAACAATCAATAGTTTTAAATATTCACAGCTAAACTTGCCACAAGAACTGTTGATCGTCATAGCTATTTGGACTAAGCTCACAACATTTGCTATGGTTGCAGTGGCTTATTCTGAGCTTTGGGGTAAGCACATCATCAAAATTAGAATCAATTATTTTCAGTTTTCAAGAAGGTGAAATTATAAAAATGACTTGGTGCCTCAAAACAATGGACACTCAAGACAAGACTTTTCAGATGCCAGTAGCTGCAACTGTCTTGATGAATAGTATTTAAAGATGTTTGTTTCCAACAGCTAAAATTCTGATTTTGAAGGATTTTATAAATAATGTTTTTGTACATATTTATCAATTAAACGTGAAATTCAATTTTCAGCCCCTCCCCCCTTTTTTAAAAGAATATAATACTATGGTATTAATATCTTATAAATTTAAACATGTTTGAATGCCCTTTATATGTATATTTTAAATTACTTTTCAATCACTATTAATTTTTAAAGTTTATACCCATTTCATTAACTTTTGAAACATTTACATTGTTTATATAAATTTCAATTTACTGTAAGTTGAAGCACTTAAAACTCTTTGAAAATGACATTTATTGCAATACAGTGGTAATGGTAATAAATAGGTAGCAGCATTTCTGTGCAATTTTTACTTTTCTAGGAGTGGCATTTTCCCCTGAAATTACAGTACACTAACTCACTACATGGAGAAATCCTAACTGTTTAAAAACTCACTCTAAGCACACAGATAAAAGAGCATGGTTGTTAAATACTTTCAACAATAACATAATATAAATGTTAAAACTGTCATTGAATTCATTAATATATCTGTAAAATTTATGCAGCATTCATACCTGATTTGATTTATCATTTTCAGACATTTTTAATAATGATGGTACCTATATGAAAAGATAATAAAATGTAACAAACTTGCAATAACCATAGAAATATATATCATAGTAAACATTCAGTAAATATATGATTTACTCTGGACAAAGTTCAAATCATTCCCTGTGCAACAATCTCTATATATTTTTATTATTAGATATAAATATGTTATTGAAATGGACATTTTTGTATTTCAAATTTACTGAAAAAAATTAAATAAAAAGAATGAATTCTATATAGTTTCATATACATTAAAAGAATAGTGTAAGTAAAATTTAGAATAAGAAGAGTTTTTTTTTTTGT
This sequence comes from Cheiracanthium punctorium, assembly GCA_038373885.1. NCBI lineage: Eukaryota > Metazoa > Arthropoda > Arachnida > Araneae > Cheiracanthiidae > Cheiracanthium > Cheiracanthium punctorium. Next base: position 386,214 of record JAWZYV010013396.1, read on the forward strand.
TTGTTTGTTATGTTTCTGTTACTACAGTATCAGTAACTGTCAAGCTAACATATTGGTATCAAGTCACCAAGCATATGCTGCCACTGATACAACAAAAGTCTTCTTTTCTCAATATAATCGTGAATTGCAATGACATGTTGGGGCTAGTGAGAAGATAAACACAACTTAACTCCATGATCTATACAACAAAATCATTCTTTGTAAAAATTTCTTTTTTTGGGGGTTGAAAATATGAAGGCATCTTCTTTATTATCAGGCAACTATCTTATTGTAATCCATACTTACAATGTTTTAAATGAGTTTTAAAAGAAAAAAAGTCAGAGGTACTAGAATATTATTTAGTAACTTATGGTGGATGGTGGTTGGTAAATCTTTTTTTCCACCAAGGTTAGGCACTTGTGGCATATACAATCACTACTACAAAGACCCAAAGTTTTAGTAATTCTATTATGATGAGTAGGCAGCCAATATTACCCCTATGAAAAGGAATGGATAAATTTATAAGTTCATAATTGAAGAAATTGATGTGCTAATAAAACCACCATACAATCTTGAGCATGGTTAGTAAATTCAGTGGTGTTACAGAGGTTTAGGCCTTTCGTATCAGAAAAAATCAACTTTAGTATCAGTTTTGCAGGCTTTCTTATCAAAAAATCTAATTTTGTATCAATTCTACAAACTTTTGAATCGCAAAAAAATTACTTTTGTGTCAGTTTTGCAGACTTTTGGATAAAAAAATATCTGCTTTTGCATCACTTACATATGTATAACCCCCCCCCCCCCAAAAAAAAAAAAATGTAAAAAGAAAAATATTGTTATTAGTAAAGCTGGTTATTAATTATTATATACACATTTTTTTTTAATGGACAATTTCAAATCAGTGTTATACTGGTGTTTCAATTTCTTTGATTAATGGGCTGTATTTTAAAGTATTGACATTAGCATTATATTACCAATTACAAACAATTACAAGCCAGGAGCTATATATAAGTAATTTAGCAACTAAATAATATTATACTTTAAGAAAATCTTTTTTCAGGCTACAACTTTTCAAAAAAGTTATTTTTTCTTTTTGTCAAGGCAGCAATTTTCAAAGTAAAACCTTTTGTTCATAATACAGAAGAATCAGATGTCCGGAATATGGCACACTAGAGGGGGTGAGCACCCCGAAATCTGACATTTGGGAACCTTTTGTTTATACTAGCATTATTTTCATGATTCATTTATAAATTTATGTAACTAAAAAGTGTAATTAAAATGATTAAAATATCATTATAATCTAATTAGGATTAATAAACATTTTGTTTAATTTATCTACCTATTATTGTGATGATAACTGACCCCCATACCCAGAAAAAAAAAGGAAACTTATGCTTTTTGCTTGTGTCACTATCTTGGAATTGCAAAGTCTGGACGATTCCTCTCTCCCTTGTCATGTGTCATGTGATGCGATGCATACTCCCATAACGCATGCCTGTGTGAGCCAGACAATGCATTAATCCCAAGTACTCTCAAATAAATAAAATTAAATGAGTTTTTTAACACACTGAAACAAAATAAGTACTCTCTATGAACTCTACATCCAAAATTAGCAAATGGCTCCTCCCCCCAATTTCTTTTTCGCACCACCCTTATTGTCCAACAAAAAATGCTTAATAAGAAAAAAAATCAGGTTTTAAAAGCATATATAGCATTTAGAGCTATTCAGAAATATAGGAGGAGTGTTTAGGTACATTAGCAATTTTATTATTGTTGTTTGATTTATATCAGCTCTAAACTATGTTTACTTTAACATATGGGATATGGGTAAAGTTTTTCTCTTTATTCTTTTGATGGAACATCTGCCTCATTTGATGCATATCTTTTACCAAACAGGGTAAAGAGGCAGGATGTTTTGACCGTCTTTGGTACCTTATGTACACAAATCTATTAAATAAAGTGCTTTGTAGAGGAAAAAAAAATACCTTTTTCTTTGCTAATTGTTTTTATTTTACTATTATGAACTCTACACTTGCTTTTATAGCTTTGTCGATTTTGGGGAAGATCAGTTTCGGACTGTACGTGTTTTCTGATATAAAAAAGAGAACAGTATTCTGATGAAAACGGGAAAGTGATATATTAGTATGTAATTTTTAGTTTTATTTACTTTTTTTTTAAACTCTAGGACAGGATGGATTTGGCTCAAAATTTGTTTAAAATTATACTTTTTGTATCAGAAAATAGCAAGAGATTCTTTTGGCACAAAGACCTTCAAAAATATGCTTTTTGTATCAGGATTTATCAAGGGATTCCACTTGGCGCAGCCATAGCACCCATGTAAATTTTATGGTGAAATCAAAAATAGATTGAAGGCTGCTCATCTTGGAGTGAGAATGCTAGTTTCAGAAAAATACTTTCTTTTTTTGGTAGCGAAGCAGAGGATATTTATTTGTTACATAAAAGAAGTGAGAGGTTCTTGTTGTCAAACCTTAAATACAGATTTATTTACACTTTTAGGTATTTCTCAAGAATACTTGTGGATTATAGCAGCCACTGAAATTTTATTGATAAGCAACCGAGATGTATCATCAAGATGGGGGTGGGGACATTTCATAAAAACATCTGCAGATATATATTATGAAACTCAAGACTTAGGAAGCACATAAGTGTTATTGTTATTATTTAGTTCCATATTCATGCTTCACAAGCTTAGCAAATGCTATAACCGACAAGTGCCTTATTAGGTTTTAAAACTTGGAAGTATACCTTTTCTAATATGAACTTTTCATGCTTCTCTGTTTTTTCATTGTTATCAACCAGAGGCTTAGTTTTGTTTCTTTCTAAAGAATTAATGTCTGAAATGAAGTTTGAAAAAAAAATTCAGCATTTAATAATCATAAAATAAAAATATACTATATTTAAATGAATAATTATTACTAATAATAATCTTACAAAATATTGCAATTGTTATCATAAGGAACAATTTTTTATAAAACAAATTTGTAATTTAAGGTGGAAAAATATAATCTAGAGTAGCATGTATTTTTTATAATGACTAATTTTTACTCAACTTTCAGTAAACATAAAAATACGAGGGTCATTTTAAAACTAAGAACCAATTGCGCATCTTGTCTGTGCATCCTGTCAAGTGACGTCAGTTCAAGGTCAACTACTCTTTGCCAATTTCTCACTATGCCGCCATTATGTTTAACGTCGCTGCTGGCGTTTGTTGTATGGTTAAACTGCTTTGTTTGTCGCCATGTCAATCAGTAATTCCTCCGACTGTGAAGTTTGCTCACTTATTCAGTTTTTAAATGCAAAAGCAGTTCATCCTGCTGAAACTCACTGGCAGCTTTTGAAGTTTATGGTGAAGGTGTAATGATCGGCCTCCCGTTGCAGCAAAAACATATACGCAACTGTAAAATTTTCATTCAGAAGTACTGGATCATCCAGCATACAGCCTTGACTTAGCACCATCAGACTTTCATCTGTTTCCTATACTTAAAGAATTTCTTGGTGGAAAGCGGTCGGAAAATGATGACAAGTTGAAAGAAACTATTACTAACTGGTTTACCGGTCAGGCGGCAGAGTTCTTTTGATGATGGGATTCAAAAGCTGGTGCCACGGCTTGACAAATGTTTAAATGTTAATGGTGACTATGTTGAAAAGTGAAAAAATGTTCATATTTTAGTTTGTAACCCAATTTACGTTCATAACTAAATTATTTCCTACTCCATTACAAAACAGTTTTTACTTAAAAAATGACCTACGTATTTTCTGGAATTTATTTTACATTCTTTTTCATTTCATTTATTTATTTATTTTTTTTTTTAAAGAAAGAAAATAATGCTTTATGTCCATATAACTGTGCTAACCTTAACATAAACATATTAACATGGACTAGTTTCTTATACAGGTATTACAGGAAATTACTTAACACATACATAGACAAAAATGATTTGTAATTATAATATTAGCCCTTTATCTGTTATGTCAGAATTAACTCAAATTAGGTTTTCTGAAGTAATGTACAAAATAAGACTTTTTTCTGTACATTATTTTGAAATCTAAAGTTTGCAATTTTTATATGTGTTTAAAGCACCTGGTAACACAAAATGATCTTCAAAAAAGTCTGTCTGTCAATCCTTCAGTTGTTCCATCAGTGATACTTTTTTGTTTGTTTGTGTATGATATAAAAATAGTTGAAGCAAATGATATCCAATTTGGCAACATGATAGATGATTACTCAACTTAATTTTTAGGTTATTATAATTTATATATAAACTAAACTATGTACATAATTTCTTTCTTTCTTTAAAATGAATAGATTTTGTGAAATTTTATAAATTTTTTTGTACATCACTCAAAATTGACTCTGAAGAATGGAGTTTGGTAACATTAAAGAAATGACTCAAACAAAGAGAATTTTTTTGTTCAAAATTTTTACATTTTGGAAAAATTCACATTAAGACATCTGAGGAGAACGAAATGAGACTTAGTAATATGTTATGTAGACACTCATTAAAAAAATATATATATTTATATTTCAAAATTTTCATTAGATTTTTTAAAATTATCAAGAATGATTTAAAAAGAATTTACATTAGATATCTCAAATTAATCAAACACAATTTAGTTAAAGGAAAGGCATTTCTTAACTTGAATAATTATTAATTCTTTTGAAATTTTAAATAATTTTAAAGATTGTAAAATTGCTTATAATCTAAAAACAACTCAAGTGAATGGGATGAAATTTGGTAATATGATGGCTGTTTACTGAACTTAGGCATTGAATACTTTCAAGATCTTCAGATTTTGTGAAAATTACATAATTTTTGTTCACATCACATTCAAATGGCTGTAGAGAAAATAAAATTTGGCAGCATGGTAAATAGTTACTCATTTTACCCGTTGTTGAATTTCCCTAAAATTTTAAAAAGATTTTTAAATTTGTAAAAAATGACATATTAGTTTATTATTTAATCAAAATTGAGCCATTGATAAAAGAGGGCAAAACTTATATACAACAAAAGTATAAAATAATATTATCATTAGCTTTTTTTTAAAAAAAAAAAACTTTGTAACCGTGCTGTTTAGGTCAGAGCCAAGTGGCACTGATATAGCACAGCTTCATCTGAAGATGTTACATTAATACTGATTCTCCCTTTCTACTGATCACCACACTTGTGAACATAAGAATCATCATCACGTTTCAGGATTTTGGGTGATTTAGTGTCCAGAAAGCTTTTGTTTCCTCAATAATGACTTACACAAGTTTTTGTCTTTTTTGTATGCTTTTCCAAAAAGAATGCTGTTTTCAGTTTGCAAAGAAGGGTATTCAGTAGAACATGATATAACAGATTGTTTCATAATACACTTGAAGCTTGTTATAACGACCACACATTATAAAGGCTATTCCATTATAACAACCCATGATAAAATGTCCAGCTGTTTCCCTATGCATTCAATGTTATTTTGCTTCCAGCATAGCGACTGTCTAGCATCGTTTAATCTCAATACGACACTCAAATTTAACGGACTCTTCCCAGTATTTTTCCGAAAAGAACACTTTTCATATTTTGGAATTTATGCAATGTGCATGGATTCTGAGGTGTATCCTTTTCAAAATAGAAGGAGACTTGTTACAGTCTCAGTCTGTGCAGATGTCAGTGCTGAAATTTCGCTTCCAGGGAGGAAGGCAAGGAGGAGAAAAGTAACCATCTTTCCTATCTGAAAGTGGATAGGTCAAAGGCCAGAAGTACAGTCTTGACAGCTTGCCATCCTGAAGGGAGGGGTGAAACGAACATTTGGGTCTGTTTCTTTAAGGTGAAAAGCAAACAGGAGTTCCATCTTCGCAATTGAACAAGATGGCCGCTTCAAACAAATGCAATAGTGCTAAGACCAAAATAAAAATCTTAAAAGAGGTAGATGAAAAAGCGATGAGAAAACTTGAAATTGCATGGATGTTTAAAATTTGCAAAAGCACCTTATTTGGTATAATTGAGAGCCAGGATTCAATTAAAAAAAAAAAAAGGAAGAATTAGGTTAAATTATCTAGAAATCGATCCTGTGACGGGAAATTTCAGAAGCTTGAAGAAGGATTATATAAATGGTTAAAAATAATGCAATCAAAAAATGTTCCAAAAATAGAACTTTGCTAAAGTCAAAAGCACTAAGTTTTGCTCAAAAAATGAATGTTGATGGAAGTGTATTCAAAGCTTCAGATGGATTGTTGTAGTTTAAAGTGAGACATGGTTTTTCTTTCTGGAAGCTTTGTGGGGAAAGTGGTGCAGTCAACAAATGGAAAGGGGAAAAACTAAAAGACATTATAGAAAAGTATGCTCCAGAAGATGCCTTTAAGGCAGATAAGACTGTGCTATTTTTATGATGAAAACTTTTGTTTTTAAAGACGAAACTGCAAGTGGAGGGAACAAAGGCTAACAGTTCTCCTATGTTCAAATATATATCTGGTACTGAAAAACTTTCACTGTTAGCAATTTGTAAATCTAAAAAGCTGAGGTGTTTTAAAGGCATCAAAACCTTACCAGTTACTTACACACAAAAACAATTCTAAATCATGGATGACATCAAGCATTTTTACGGAATGATTACATTGCTTGGATAAACAAATGACAATTAAACACAGAAAAATTATCCTTGTAATTGATAACTGTATGGCCCATCCCGAAATAAAAGATTTGAAGTCAATCACTGGGCAATATTTTCCACCTAACGTTACGCCTGTTCTTCAACCTCTAGATCAAGGGGTCATTATGAGTTTCAAATGTAATTATAGGGAATTGCTGTTGTGAAGAATTGTCTCTGTACTTGATGACGAAGATTACAAAGTGGATATTCTCACAGCTTTGCATCTTTGCAAAGCAGGATGAAATGACGTGACAGAAAAAACCCATCAAAAATTGCTTCTGTCATGCTGGTTTTAAAAAGCAACCAGAAATGTAAACTACTCCTGATTTAATTGATGAGGAAATCGAAACTGAAAATTTCGACAAAGAGGTAATGCTGTGAGAAATTTCTAAGAAAATGAAGTAGGATGAAAGCTTGAGCTTTGAGGAGTACACTACAATTGATTATGACCTAGAATGTGTCCAAAATCTGTCCAAAGATGAACTAATTTTCTCATTATTGTGTACAAGAAAAAATTGTGTCATCATCAGAGGAAGAAGACGAAGCGATAGAGCCAGAACTTTCAAGAATAAAAAATGTTTCAAGTGTCATTGAGACATTAGAATGTTTTTTTTGAAAGGCAAGACAACATAGAACATTATTTATCACTGATAACTGAAATGGAAAATTATGTTTTGAAAACACACGTCATTGATTGACTTCAAAAAACACACTTGCAGGAAAAACAACCAACCATTACTGATTTAAAAAAAAAAAAAAAATGTTTTGTACATACATACACCTTTCACCCCTTCATTTTCTACTTTAAAATGTTTTAGAAACATATTTTTAATTGATGAAATTTTATTTTCAATGCTAATGGTGAAAAATAATTTGAGTGTTTTGTTGGTTGGAATCTCTTTAAAAACTGCCTACTAATATGGAATTGCTGAGCATGCATATGTGTACATTTTTAAATTGTATCCACTATAGAGGCCACTCATTATAAAGACTTTTTTCTCTGGTCATTATAACAAGTGTCGACTGCACGAAGAACAAAGAAGTAAATTCTAGTTATTTTTTTTAAACTTTATTTTAAAAAAATGGACAAAACTGCAATGAGAAATAAAGCAAGATTAGAGCTAAATGAATAATGTAGAAATTAATAGCAATGTAGGGAGTTTAAAAGGTTAAATAAATTATATCTACGATATACAGGGGAGACCCCCTGAACCCCCCTAATTTTTTAGTTTCATTATTGCCATATTGAAACGATATTAACTGACTATGTCATTTTATCTCTCACCCCTTTTTCTTTTATTTATTTATTTTTTTTTTTTGTCATTGCCATTTGCAATCAGCAAAAATTTTTTACAACAAAGATAATTATTATTTTCCTATCGATGCATGCTTTGGCATGGCCGAGGCTGAACTTGATATCGCACTTTGTTGTTTTTATTTTGTTTGTGATGTGTTTTTTGACATCAAAGTGATGTACATTTTGCTTATAAATCACACCGTGTTTACTACACAATCAGGTATCGGAAAGTTTTTATCCTTACTTGTATGTTGCATTTTTATATCGCTTTTTCAATAAAAGAGTTGAGAGATAAAATGACACAGTCATTAAAATATATGTGATGCATATTCTACAACTTACGAAATATTGTAACAATAGATTAAAGCTGTTGTGAACTAATAGTATTTAAGTATATGTAAAATTATGACGCAAGGTTATTTGTCGCTTTTTTGTGTCGCATTTTTGGGACACATTTTTTGAACAAATTTCAATAAAGGGGGCGAGAGATAAAATGAAACATTAAAACAAGAATACATATTTTAGTGATTTCATAGATAACTAACAGTTTAGGTAGAAATTGGAGCATAGTCAAATTACTTTTGTAGTGCTACAAATGATTTTAGAGTTGCTTTCAACATTTTTCGAGTTAATAACTTTCAGATTTCAATAAATATGAAATATATATACCATTAAAATTTTTAAGATATGACTTTGATGATGGTGACATATCGAGATAACCATCTTGCATTGCTCCAGGAGATTCATCATTAGCACAACCAGGGACCATGGACATGTAACTATTTGGTTTCTTAGTAGTAAGGCATATATTTTGATCTGAAAAAATAAATGACGTCAGTAAAAATTTTTAGAAATAAAATTTGAGACTAATGTATGTGTTAGCAATGTTCAAACAGTGGATAGGAAAATATGAATTTATAACTGTGAATTTATAGTATAAGGAATGCAAATATGTTAATTAAATTTATAAATTATAACAATAAAAGTAGATTTCAACCTTCATTTTACAAGCAAATAAATATGCAACAAGACAGAAGTTTCAGTAGACTGTATATGTACAAAGTGATTGTGTAAACACATGATTAGGTTAGGTTTTGGTCAAGGTAAAGCTATAAGAGAGCTATCTGCCTTAGAAAAAGGCCTTGGGTAGAAGACTTTTAAGGGGTTCTAATGTGTATTCGCATTACATAAGGAGAAAAATGCCAGAATCTCCGGACCATTAAATTGACAACCACATGAGAGGCCAGAACCCTGAACCTGCACATTTCAGCCATCTCCCAATGCTCAGTGTCTTATTCATTCAGCTACATGTAGCACTAGTGTTTTAGTGATCATATGATATGTGAGTAAATTAAATTCTTAATGAGATGTTTGGGTGTGTAGATGTGCTCCCTAAAAAATATTGGGATATTATCTCTTCTAATGCAGAGAAGAAACAGCACAAGATCAAATATGTTGTTCAAAGCTTCTTGCATTCCTACCCAGAGATCCACATTTAGATTCTTACAGATGGGAATTCTTGAAATAAAAAGAACTAATAATTGGCATCTTTCAGAAACTTTAAGAACTACTGAGAGAATTTTTAGAGAAAGATTTATAATAAGATTTATGCTGGTGGTATAACAGAGTAGTTTTCAGTCTAGCACATCAGATCAATAATCCTATCACTTCTACCTACTTTTGTAATTCACTTTTATTAATTCAATTAAAAAATATTCGAGCAAAAGAATGTAAAATTATAATAGTTAAATTCACATACCTTCATGTACTGTAAGAACTTATACATTATACAGATGTGTATTACATGAATACATATTATGAGGACATGACAATATTCTAAAGTCTTGATAAAAAATATTTTTACTATCACAAACCTGGCTTTGATTTCCGAGATTTCATATCCATGTAATTAACTACTTCCATTGAGACATTTTCAGATTGTGTCATAACCATGTAACCAGTGGTTTCTGTTTTTGCTTCTGGAAGTAAAGAAAAGAAAATATATATACAGGGGTTGGACAAAAATATGGGAACACCTCGTGAAATGCAAGCTTGAAAAGAAAGATTGATTCTTGTGAAATATGTAGGTGGTGCTGGCATTTTTGCCAACTGATGTCCCCTATACAACGCCGTAAATGCACTGCACAGTTCAGTCATTGTCGGGGCACTGTTCTGTGAAGTTGTCTAGTCAGAGCTAACAGACTTCGAATGTGGGAAAATTGCTGGAGCTCATATGGAGGGTGCTTCCGTAAGCCAAGTAGCCGAGGTGTTTAGTATTGCAAGAGGTACTGTATCGAAGATTTATTCCGCATATTTAAAATACGAAAAAAGCATCATCTGCCAAATCGCAGCACAGACAAAAGTATTTGTCGAGTGATCGTGACAGATGATCATTGAGGATTGTGACAAAAAGTAAGACGACCACATCTGCAAAAGTTACTGCTGAAATGAATGTCATTCTTGCAAACCCTGTGAGTACCAAAAGAATATGAAGGGAGCTCCATAAGCAGGGTATTGCTGGCCGAGCTGAAATTCAAAAACCATTCATCAATGATGATAATGCCCGTAACAGGAAAAAGTGGTGTTTAAGTCATAAAGCCTGCACTATAGAGCAGTGGAAGAAAGTACTATGGTCGGATGAGTCTGCTTTCACATTGTTTCTCACTTCTGCCCAAGTTTACATCTGGATAACACCATCCCAACCCTATAATACACACTGTTTGTTGCCAAGAGTTAAACATAGCAAGGGTTCTATGATGGTTTGGACGGCCATATCGTGGTTCTTTGTGGGTCCCATAACTCTGTCAGGCCACATAACTGCCAAGACTTATGAGAACATTTTGGTTGATCAAGTCCATCCTATGGTAAAACTTTGTTCCCAGGGTCTAAAATAACTGACTTTAATATGTTATCTCCTAAGAATCTCTTGAATAATGGTAGACACCATTATTAAAAAATATTTAATGGATTTTTTTAAGTACCTCTTAATCCTTTGTTGAGTAAAAAAGCTTAATTTAAGGAAAATTTTTATTGCTACTTGTATTTATCTTTTAATACACCACAACACAAAAGGTACTTAGTTTTAGTGAAAATATTTTCCATTTCTTAGGAATTCCAGATGACAGATTTTACTGAATTAATTTTAACTTTTTACAAACATTTTATTTTAATTTATAAAATGCATAATGAGTTAAGCCCTATTTTAATCCCCCCCTCTCCCATTTGTTTCATATGGAAAAGATATCTTGCCTTCAGATGGAGACATCATCAGGTATTCATCAGGTACTTCAGTTAAAGGGTGATCAGAACACAATGATCCATCTGTTGATTTAGTTTGAGAATAAAAACTAAAAAAGAAAAGAAGCACATGTGTGAGGAAACATGTCTCAGTTAAAAAAATAATGTATTCAATAAGCAAAGTACAGGGTGACCATAATTAAACTGCAAGTGTTCAAGGAGTGCTGGAGAGAAAACTACCGAGAATATTCCAGTGAAATTTGCTATCTACACGTTTCAGAACATGTGCAAGTCAAATATGCACACACACAAAAAAAATCATTTTCACCTGATAGATGGCACTGTACCGTATTTCAAAGCTTACCGGTGGCATATACAACTTCCAAAACCGATAGACAGAGCATAGTGACATTCTACGAGGCATATAAACAATATAAAACATCATTTACATTTTATCAAAATTCCATACAATTCGCTTGAGTAACTAAATTTTTACAGTAACATGCAATAAAAAATGAACGTAAATGATCAGAAATTAAACAATTCATAAAGACACTTTGGAAAACAATTAGAACATTATTTATTCTCATTGACACTCATTGGACCTCTTCTTAATCGTTTCATATGCCGATATTCTTTCAGAGTAGCTGAATAATTGCTACCATTCTGATAGAATATCTTCACTAACAATGCATGTTCCTTCTTATTCAGAGTCATGATTGACCATTACTCAAAGTGGTCTTGTTTTTACACTGTTCAATGGGCTTAAAATTTGAATATGTGATGTCCATAAGCATTGAAACACGATATAGCGCCATCTACCAGGTGAAAATGGCAATTTTTTAAATTGCATATTTGACTTGCCCATGTTCTGAAACGTGTAGATACCAAGTTTCACTGGAATATTCCTGGTAGTTTTCTCTCCAGCACCCCTTGAACACTTGCAGTTTAATTATGGCCACCCTGCACATAACACAAAACAAATGTACCGTACCTTGAAGATTGCCTTATGCTGTCTACTTCTTCACAGCTACTGCCAAATCCTCCATTACTTGACAATGAGAATGGGCTGCAAGAAGCATAAATCAACATTAGGCAACAAAAAATATTTTATGCGCACAGGTTAATTTAACAGTGAAATATCTGTGTCCCTTAAATTCCAGCAATACTCGAATTTCTGTCTCTAGTTTTCCCTCATTCAAGCTTCCCTTAATTGGAATTTAGGCATTTGTCCTGTTAAAATGTGCCTCAAGCTCGCAGATGTGGAAGAGGAAACAGGTGGGATACACATAACCACTGTTTTGAATTTTTGGATTTTGTGACAAAATGGATGAAATTTCTCAAAAATGAAAATCAAAATACGAGTGGCATGAAACATTTAAAAAAAAGTTTTAACATGCAATATTTTATATACATTTTAATCAATGCTATAGATTGTTCGTGAATCCATTTATTTAATTGCACCATACACAAGAGTAGAAGAGTGAGAACTGAAAAAGTAAACTTTGCGTTACCTGAAATGTGCAATCTGTTTATAAGTACCTTTTTGAGTGTGCTTTTCACCAAGTTTTAATTATTTCATTTCAACCTCTTCAATTTGTCTCAAACCAGTGATTTTCTCTTTTTTCAGGATCTGACCAAGGATGAGAAGGGAGGAAATTTGAGTGTCAGTGAAATGTGGGGTGAACCGAGATATCCATTTAAATATTCTTTTTTGCATTACTACGAGGTGAGTTGCTGTTTAGGAAATAAGGTTCGCAAATTATTTTTACTTTTATTACTTTTTTATTCTAATGAACTTATTTCAGAACAAATGAAAAATAAAGTTTAAATAAAAGTAGCTGTTTCCTTTATGCCAAGAAGGGTAGTGAAACAACATAAATTCAGATGACCCTTAATTTATGTGGTTTTGACCGACGGCACAGTTCAAAGAAACAAATCTGCTTAATGGTCTTAGTTTATTTTAATTTGTGTACCAACTGTGTGAGAGAGTTGAAAAAATTGAGAATGATTCTTCATATGGTGCACTATACACTGTAATCAGCACAAATGTTTTATTATTTTCATGGATTTACAGGGCTCAGCACAATTTAAAGACATAAAAATAGTGATAAAAAAGGCTCATTTAATAAAAAAAAGTTATGACTGAAACAGAAGAATAATAATTTCTTATTAAAAGACAACAAAATGGATGAAAAGCATTTTAAAAACTAAAATGACTATGAAATAGAGCATACAGATATCAATTTTTCTACAACTTAATATTGTTTGCTAAATTTTTGTGATTGTGAAACGTCACATGGGGTTTGAATATAGTTTTTGTTTGATGTTCCTTTCAATTATTTTTTTTCTAACATGTATGATATATTTATTATTGGTCTGAAATTTTGGTTAATAATAATTAATTAATTATTATTGGTATGAGGGAAAAAATCAGACTGCACAAACAAGATGACAAGCAAAAGTACTTTTGTTTAATACTTATAAAAATTTAAAACTGTGCTGTGAATGGAATGATTAAATAGTTGATATTTTAATTTGCATAGTTCTTAAATTGCTATCCTATTTTCTTCGCAACTGGGTGACTATAAATTACACCTTGTCCTTAAAAAAAAAAAGAGTTTTAGTGAAGGTCTTGCTTTTATACAAACAATAAATTTTTATGATGATGAATTACACACAAATGGAAGCAACATATTTTACTTCCAGATGTTAACTGATGCAGTCTTTCAGGTGTGTTCAGACAATGGATTTTATAGGTGATCCCAGGCCTTAAAAATAACTCAATTCCAATCTTTCATAATTATCATGCTAGACTTTTAGAATTTGGATGATTCAGAAAATCTACTATCAGAACACACCCATTGAACCCGGTAGAGATTGTTCAACTTCACGCTGCTTGTATTAAGCACCTGAAAGTCATAAAAAACAAACAGTTCCATCAAATAAAATAGATATTATTTCAATTAAAACAGCAAATGAACAAGAAATGCTTTCTTTTGTATTTTCAACATGTGAAGGGGAGAGGGGGGAAAAATACAAAAAACAAAAGAATTATTCCCACAGATAACTGATTGATGAGCGAATGAACATGAAGGTTCATAAAACAAGTGACTTAAATTAAAAAACAGTTACTTGCACTGAGCCCTGGTTTACTATTTGTATGAATGCATAGCAGAGCTTATGAAGAGATATTCTCAGAGTCCTTGAGAATTTTTTTTGCAATCTCAAGCCATTTATGGCTACTTTATTGTGATGCTATGGATATACCTGGTGATTCTATTTGAAGGAGAATTAAATGATGGCCACTCATACATAGAGTGAGGACGAGAGCTTAACCTCCTGCATGGAACTCCAGTAGATGAATGTGGCGAAGAGAGAGAACTGAGAAAGGGAAAAAAACACATAGCGTATTTTAAAATTATTATTCTCAAAGAAAATTATGTATAAACAACAAAGTAAAATGACGCTGATGTTTATCTAATTCAGGCATCCATTAGAAAACAACAAAGCAAAACCTTACTGATGTTTATCAATTATGATGATTATCAAGTATCAATATGTGCACAATAAAGCTAATCACACAGGTATCAATAGGCAAACAATAAAGCACAATAAAGTAAAACCACAGGCAACAACAAAGCAAAACCTTACAGATGTCACAAATAAGCAAATGATAAAGCAAAAAAAAAAAAAAAAAAAAAGCAACAATAAAGCAAAACCACAGGCGACAATAAAGCAAAACCTTACTGATATTTATGAAAATTACATAAGCACACAAATTGCAGCGAAAAATAAATACATATATATAAAGCTAAGAGTAATATAAATAGTTTCACTTTGTCAATCTTGAAACTAATATCTTATTTTAAATAGAATATTTTCAATTATTCTTCAAGTTTTAAACTGAAGAAAATAGTCCACAATATTTTCATTTTAAGAGAACATAATACCAAAATATTATATCTTGTTTAGAGGGTTGAAAACATTTAATACCACTAAGTAAATTCCATACTGATAAACTATATGGTAAAGGTACAATTAAATTCTAAATAGAAGATAATGCATCGGATTTTAATAATTAAAAAAAATGAAGCAATCGTTTTGATGTAAAAATGATTATATGTTAATACATAACAGAATTAGTATAACTATTTTGTGAACTGAAATATATTTGATAAAAGAAAAGCTGTGCCTTCTCGATTTTTATTTTTCAGATCTGCCCCTTGATGAATGTATGAAATAAATATTTAATTCAAACACAGAAGATTAAGAATTTTATAACTGCCAAATAGTTTTGTTTATCCTAAAATAAAAATACTTACGGGCCACATTAGAAAAAAATCATAACCAAATAGTGACAATACATAAAAAACAAATTTAAAAAACTACAATAGGGTTAAAGAAGTTTGATGAAAATCATCAAAAACAAATCTAATGAGTTCAAAAGTAAGTTAGGGCTAGTGCAATGATTATTTATTCTTCAAATTTTCAAATTTTGTGGCTACTGAGGGTTGTAGCCAAGGGGGTGTTTAGTGGGTTCAACCCCCCCCCCCCCCCCCCCCGCTTGTAGAAGTGTATCAAAAATACTACCACATAGAAACATAAACCTAGATTTGTTTGACCAAATACATACATGCAAATTTTACTTAATATGTTATAGCACAGTGAAAGTTTGTCGTTCATAAATCAAATTAAAAGTACTTATTAAAAGTCATAAAAGACCAGATGTAAAACCTGACAGACTACCTCCATGAATGCCTTTTGCAAAAAATTCTTTACATGCGTAAGCAAGTGAAAAATATACAAAGCTGTCTTTCACAAACTAAAAAAACAATAACCACCAAGAAGACACTCATCTTTAGAACAGGAGTGGATCAACATAAGCAAAACCATACTGATTAAACTCACTTGAAAACACAATTATGAGGAGTTTCACTTAAAGTTTTTGGTCTAGTAGGTAAACTATCACACCTCTCTCTACTATTTGAAAGTGTGTTGCTACTTGCAGCAGACAAGGTTTGAGGGGTTACAACTCCTACTGGACGTCTAGCAGCAGATGAATTGGAGTTTTCACTAGTAGAGGCACTGCGTGGTCGATTAGAGAGATTGCCATCCTCACGAATTGTGGAAGACTTCATTGCACTAAAAAAAAAAAAAAAAAATACAACAGAGTGAATATTGAAAAGTTTCTGTTAAGGTTAAAGTGTGGTTAAAAACTATAATTATTTAGCACAAAGTAACAATATAAAAATTTAATACAGTCCTAAAATATTTATCCCAACCATATAATATCTGAACAAATATTCCATTTTGCTTTGAAAAAAGTACAAAAATATTTTTAAATATCTTCTGGCAACACTTATAAGCTGATAAATATTACAGGAGCAGAAAAAATCAAGATAAGCAAAATTTCTGAATCTTTAAATTTGGACAATATTTAAAAATTTTTCTTTATACAAATGCTTATAGAATGCACTATTACAGAACTTATAATCAGATAAATATTACAGAAATTTAAGAAAAAAAAGCAACCAAAATTTCTGAATTTTTAAATTTGGATAATATTTAAAATAGTTTCCTTTTTACAAATGCTTATGGTATGCATTATTACAGAACCTGATAATTTTTTAGTTACCTCTATGCAATTAAAGGTATTTTTATGGTATGTATGGTATGTTTTATTAGTATTTACTTCAAACATACAAAAATTCTCTCTCTGCATTCAAAACAGGGTGCTCATTTTTTCTAATTTGATTTCTATTGCTGATGTCAACAGAAACTTAGTTATAAACTGTTTTATGGAAGGTACAACTTGAGTTGAATTTATTTGAGATTTTTGACAGAGGATCCCTCACTGATTTTAATCCTATTTTCTTTCATTTGAAATAAACAAATGTAGGATTTAAAAAGAAAAAAAAAAAGCACCAAAGAAAGTAACATATTTTAAGATCTAAATCAGTATTTCCCCAACCACTGGTCCACGAGACTTTCCTGTCGATCCACATACATCAAATTCATTAAAAGATAATCAACAGCAAATGGTGTATTAACAAAAAATTGTATTTGTATAACAGTTGATTTCAAAAATAAACAACACACTGTTTTTGTAATATTTATTATTTTTGCCTGAAACAAGTCTGCAAAATATTTTTCCAACTTTGGCTGGTCTGCAAATGTAAAAAGTTGGAAAACACAGATCTAAATTATTTCACACTACAATTATAAATTTACACTTAATGCAAATAAAAATAAACAGGATTTTACCATAAAACAGTTTCATGCATATTCTGAGCAATTACATTTGCTTCAGTAGCCATATAAATCTCACCAGCTCCAAAAATGGATGAGCGACCAAGTTCTATAAAGAAGTGATCTTTGGAATGACCACATCTTCTTATAGTCATTAACTGAAATAATAATTAAAATACAAATGAAATATAATATTTAATAAGTACATAAAAATAAATAAATACTACACATATTTCACTTATTTAGAATGAATATACAGGAAAATTTAGGTGTTAAAATGAGAAAAAAAAATTGATTTAATTTTATACATTATCTGGTAATCAGGTTACTTCACTGTGAAATAGTTTAGAAAATAAAGCTTTTCTAGAATAAAATATTCAATTAAACTGATAACTGTTAAGTAACTTTACACAAAACTAGTACTATGAAAATTCCCTTCAAAGTAGAATTTTTGATAAAACTTCCTAAGCAAAATATTTAATTCATAAAGAAATAAAAAATACATGTTAGAACAATTAAAAAATAAGTGTTTTGAATGAACTTTTATTTTTAATTCAAATGATATGAAGAAGAATCAACTTATTTGTTCTGTTGCTATTTTACTGGATAGGGCATATTTTTTTTATATTTTAATTACTTTGAATTTTATTGTCTAAATCTGAATGTTTTTTTTCTCCTCTCTGCAAGTGCTGCAAAAGCCCTAGCATCAACTTCTCCGCAAAACCACAAGAGTAAATTTTCTTTCTCACATTTAGTTCCTTAGCTGCTCTTCTGCTAAACAAAATAAAATAACAGTTAACGCCAGTTATACTCCTTACTCTCGCAGCTGAAAATGTCTTGCGGTTTTCGCCTGCTGTTTGTAAGCATATGTTCATGGCTTCTGGAAATTTCCCGAAGCAGTGCTTTTTATTACCTCTACTTTTTGAACTGCCTTAATGGCTTTTCATAACGGTCATTTTCGACCATTGAGTTACTGATCTTTGATGGGGAAGAGCCATTCTCAGGATGGAGGTGGCTCTCTCCCCATCGCTCTGCGATTGTGAGGGAGTTTAACTCTGGAAGATTTTTTTCATACTCTCCCATGTATATTGTTAGTGAATGTGCTTGTATATAATATATTTTTAACCATATAGTTAACCCCTTTCCTGTTTTGCCCGTACGCCATACGGGCACTGCTTTCGGGCCTTTACTGATTTGCCGTACGGCATACGGGCAATCTGATTTCTATTTAGCTTTCACTGTTTCGCCAGTATCTTTTCTATTTTTAGTAACAAATTATTCGTGTAGATGGCGATAGTTGTCCAGTAAATGTATTTTGTAGTTTTCTATTCTGATTGGTTCAAAAGCACTTTTTTTTCCCCCACCTATTGTATCAGAAGACGAATTTTTATCTTTGTATTTTATCGATGTAAGATTTTAAGTATGTATTTTTAGAAAAACATTACTTTACACTAATAACTTTACATATTTTTTACTAAATTGAATGTATTTTTACATTTAAATAATGGACCGTATGCAACTAATTTCTTGTGATTCGGATTGTGACTCGGAATCAGTCTGAATTATCTATAAATGATAGTGATGGTAGCGAAAGTTTACTAGATGACCTGGATGCTAAATCAGACCTCTAAAAAAAGTATGTTTTGTAAGAAAACAATTGAATTGTAATCGAAAATAAAGTAATTGTACTATTTTACCTGTAAATGTGACTTCCTTGTTTGGCATTCATGTAGGAAAAAACCCAACTTGCAGGGAAAATAGATTATTTTCATTAAAGAAAAAAAGTCCTAATAAATGCTTTAAAATATTAGAAATGTTAATTTTAATAATATATCTTTACTTAAAAATGGAAAATGAACAAAAAAATGCAATAAAAAAATGTGACATTTTTGGGACCGAATTCTGGGAAAAAATGAACTGTTAAGGGGTTAAACCGGAATTTTTCTAAAATTGTAATATTTTTTGCGTAATGGTGTGTAACTGCTTTGTGACATCGAATTGGAAACTAATAAAAGACATGCAGCATTATCGCCTTTTTCTGTGATTTCCTCAAGAGTATGATCTTCATAATGTGTTCTTTCCCAGTGTTTCAAAGTTTTCAGTGTTCCCTTCAGGTAAGATGTAAAATCGTCAAGCGCTAAGATGGATGGGGTTTTTTTCCACAACAACATTATGGGTCAAAAATTTGTTGGCCACCTCCATTTTGTGCATCATTACCATGTGTGATTCATTTCATTCCTATGAAATCGGATTTAGTTTGCTCGCCTTAAAAACAGTTACGATGTCGATTTAACAGAAACCTTCCTTTTTACAATGCGGTATTCACAGGTATATCTTAACACGTTCTACGGAGGTCGATGCATCTTTCATACAATACAATGCAGTGTTTGTGTTCTTCAAGATTGTCCGCATAATATGTGACAACAATTTACACCAACCATCGTACTTTTACGATTATCGCCAACCTCCACACGAAATTATTCATTACAACAGAATGGTAAAGGTCTCTGAGGTTTTTAACAATACATTTACTAAACGCAGTCGAGAACCTGTCAATCTCAAACTTGTTTATCTTGAAAACCTCTATATCAAATAATTTCGAAAAATTCCAACAATCCCAAATCAAACAAATTTGTAGATTTTTTTGAAAAATTTAGTAAAAATCAGGGAATTTCTTGGAAAATCCAGTAGAGTTAGTAGATATGATCTTGTAATGTTTTTAAATGCATTTTTTTTAAACATAGAATGTTTTTTGGTCTGAGTTTTTTAACATGGAGAGCAAAAGAATGTTCAGTCAACTGGTACTCTTGTGACATACGAATGAAATGCCACGTCACAATCATAAAACATTTGGGCAGAAGAAGAGAAAAAATCTTGGCTGTTCGAGCTTCGTCAGGGGGAGAACCCCCTGAATTCCCCTAATTTTTAAGTTTCATTATTGCCATATTAAAACAATATTAATTGACTATGTCATTTTATCGCTCATCTTTTGCGTATTTCGCCTGATAACCATATGTTGAAATTTTTATGAGTGTAACCTATTTATAGAAAAATACATGTGAAGCATATTCTACAGCTTACGAAGTATTGTAACAATAGATTAAAGCTGTTGTGAACTAATAATTATTTAAATACATGTAAAATTATGTTGCATACTTTTATGTCGCATTTTTGGGACACATTTTTCAATAAAGGGTGTTGAGAGATAAAATGACATAGTCATTAAAAAAAGGAAGTTACTTCTTACAAAGCGGCATGACCTTAATCCCTTTGTTAACAAAAATATAAATTTTATTAAGTGAGGTGTGAGGCTTAGCTTTTGGAATCCTTTCTGGCTATATCTCTGATTATTAAAAAAAAAAAAAAAAAGTTTACTCAAGTTAAAACAAATTAATAAATTTCAAAATGGAATATAGACATGAGTTTAAAAAAAAAATTAATAAAGTATGCACTTACCGGAAATTCCAAATAAACAACATCATTAGAAGGACTCATTTTAATTAAAGTTAATGATTTTGAAGACAATGCAACTCGGTATGGGCCATTTAAGTTTTGATTACTATCAAAATCATGTTTATCAATCACAACTTGCCACAAATGCTCTAAAAAAAAAAAAAAAAAAAAAAAAAAAAAAAATATGAATGCAAAGTTTGACAAACAAATAATTTTTAAAACATTTAAAAACTTACAATTCCTTTGACTTCAAAGTTTTGAGTGTTTTTCAAAATTTTGAAGTCAAATGTTTTAAAGTGAAGACAGCTTAACTTTTAAAAGGTTATTTCTGTGATGCTTATAACAGCATTAATGATCGGCTAAATTGATTTTAAGAAGAGAAAAATAAGGTATTCTATAAAATGCAGATTTTCCTTAAAAAAGAAGAAGGAAACGTACCTATCAAGTTAGTTAAGTGACTTTAAGTTGATGGGCTGCTGCTTATAAGAGACATTTCAAAAATTTAGATTAGTGTTTATTATTGCAAAAAGTTCTTTGCCATTGTCTACTAGAATTTCTACATCTGTTCAAGTGGTATTACAGAGATGTTTGCTGAATTTATTCATTTTTTTTTGGGCCCCACTATGGCTGAGTGGGTAAGGCACTGATTATGGTACACTGTTGAAATGTGAAGGGCCTAGGTTCAGATCTATTGCATGGCTGCCGATCTAAGAATCTAAAATTTTTGTTAGTTTTCTGTAGATGTGATGTGAATAGGTGTTAAAACATTTTAAAATGTCCTCCAACCAAGGTACCTTAAGAACCCCATAGGCAGGTGCCCTCAAGTAGGCTTGCCATAAAACCAAACTCACTTATATTTCTTTTTGTTTGCTTAAATCCACCAGTTGAGGATTCTTGAATGACTGAGCGATAAATTCACTAAGACTATCTTTTTTGATGTGAGTCTTTAAATTTGCTTCTACAGAGAAGCAATTCAGTAAACTGATGATAACAAAAGGAGGGGATACAGTCTGATTTTGCAGCAACATATCTATCATCTACAGCCAAAATTTAATTACACCACTCGATAACTAAAGGATAAAAAATTCATTGAGTGAGGACTGTTATGCATCACTTGTGGCAGAGGGAGAAGCAATGCCATTTTGAGATTGTTTCGCATTGCCACATATGTCCGCTTAGAGTAATTTTGACTCAGAGAAGCTAGAACGCTTGTTTGAGTTTCAATTGCCAGCTCTTGTCAAGATCCATCTATTGCATATATAAAACATTAGTGTGAAATAGTTATAATGAATTTACAGTGTGTTAAAGTAAAAAATTAAAATAAATAATGCAATGTCAGCCTATACTATTCGAAAAGCCAAATCAATATATAGAGAACATTTAAGGTTGGAAAGGCCTTCTCAAGAGCAAGATACCCATAAAACACTATGACAGAGTGAAGTGGTGCCGGGAACATAAAAGAATTTGTTGCCCAACTTCATGCTCAGCAAGTTTACTTTGTCTTACATCAAAACTTCTCCAACAACTCTAGGTAATACTTCCATTGATTTAACGTTTACCAAGAATCTCAATGTATCCTGTATGCCATTTATTTCGTACTTTTCATACAGGGTTTCTTCACAGCTTTTGCTTTCCTGACATCTATCATGTTCTTCCCTGACTTTTTATCTAGCGTGCTTTCCAGAATTTTGAGTTTCTATTTTTAATATTACATCCTTTAATTAATAACTCTTTATATATTTTGCCACTTTTTTACAAATTACTAATAATAAAATCAATATACACAAAAATATTATTTGACATCACTGGATTCTAACAAAAACCATGTTTGATAATAATTTAGGATAAAATTAAGAATATTTCAACTGAACAAGATATGTTAATAAAGGACACATTTAAAAATTATTTATAAGGCTAAATAAGAAAATGAAAATAAAATAATTTCTACAATTAGGTTCAAACAGGATGTATTTTCTTGATTTTGCTGCAAAATTCAAATATTCTTGCATTTCCCTGACCTTTCTTCAATTTCTTCAAATTTCCCTGACTTTTTTTGCAAATCCCTGACCAAAACTCATTTCCCTGACTTTCCAGGTCTGTAGAAACCCTGTCATATCACAGACCTATCATTAATAAAGGTATAACACAGTAATTATTTGTTTACTTGATTTCTTTCCTGAACCCGATGAAACTCAAAATCTTTTTTGTAGGAGGTGGAGGACTAATACATCTTTTAGCATAAAAAAAAAAAAAAAACTTACCAAACATAAGTCTTGATTTATTTTCTTCTGAAGATGCATATTTTTTCTGTATCTCTAACATAGCATCTAACCACAAGTTCAAATCCTCTGGAGTATCCGTCACAACAGAAAAACAGTCATCTTGAGTGTATAAGGCGATGACATTCTTCTGCTTTGAGTGCAACTTACGGCCTATGTTCAAACAACCCTTCAGAGAAATGCTCCTCCTTGGCTCGCTCCCAGACTTCCATTTCTTTTCGGAGCTGTAGTATTCCAACCTGGCTTCAGAAGCTTCAGACTCATCATAAAGCACAAAGAAACGCCTTTTCATTTTCTAAAAGATAACAACCATTATTGAACAAAATATAATTTAACCCTTTCCCAATGCTGAAAAAAAGCGCAGCCATTGCCATCGCTCAACTTAACTACCAGCAAGATGGCGGACGATTGAAACGTTCAGTGCGTGCCACACATATAGAGACCCTTTTTTGACGCAGCTGGCTGTGCGGCACAGCCAGCTGTCATCAAAAAAGGGTCTCTAGATCTGTGGCCCGCACTGAACGTTTCGATCGTCCGCCATCTTGCTGGTAGTTAAGTCGAGCAATGGCAACGGCTGCCCTTTATATACTATAATAATTTAAAATTCCTTCAATTAAAAAAAAAAAAAAAATGTAGAGTGCAGCTCATAATTCTAGCAGTACCTAAAATACTTATATGTATTAAACTAAATTGAAAGTAAGCGGAACAATGGTGATGTTTAATAGACTATGTTTTGCAAAAGTTGGTTGAACTATGATGATGTTACGTGATGAACGTTTCGATCGTCCGCCATATTGCTGGTAGTTAAGTCGAGCGATGGCAATGGCTGCCCTTTTTTAAGCATGGGGCAATCTATCCAGCTGTTCTCGCATTCTTTTATTTTTCAGCAGATGTCAGTGCTGTTAAAAAGAATCGTGACATTTTTTTTTACGGGAAATGACGTGCTAAAAAGTAAAGGATTCTCGTGGAGCTCTGTCACCAGCAACTATATTGATAGAAATCGAATCTATTTTTCGTGACTGGCAACAGTCAAAACGTCAGAGTTTGGTGTTCCCAGAGTGGGAACTATTGTGATCTTGTATATTTGGGATAGTATAAAAGGTAACCATATATAATTAGAAATATTCAACATGGATTAACATTTAACCTATATTTATTGCATTTACTATTTACAAGTGAATATTACATGCGCACGTTCTAGAATCCAGCATCTTGAGCGCGAATCGACAACAACATAGATAATAGAAGGTAAAGTAGAGTGAAAACATGACATGCGATACTAGCGCCATACAGTTTATGGACGAAAACCCAACAGGAACACAGCACGTTAAAGGGTTAAAAGGAAAAACGGGGGGAAAAAAGTTTTTTTTTTTTTTTTCAAAAGCAACATCTATTTAATAAACAACAAAAATATACAACTGAACTTGGGGGAAAAAAAAAAAAAATTCATTTTTCACATGTTTCCTGGACCAGACAGCGATGGGCTTCTGTACTCTTTATAGACGTATCCAGATTCACACTGGAGAGCGATTTAGGCTGTCTGCTGATCTGGAGGGAACAAAGCACCAGATACCATTAATCCATCTCTGTTGAAAGACACAATTACCAAGGTGGTAAAATAATGGTTTGGGCAGGGATTTCACTGGGTGGTCACACTGACCTGCATGCGTGCCAGGGAGGAACTCTGACTAGTGTGAGATCTTGGGATGAGATCCTTGATCCATATATCCATCCATATGCTGGCACAATTGGCAATGATTTCATCCTGATGGATGATAATGCACGACTATAGAGCATATCCGATAGAGCATCTTTGGGATTCTCTTGGTAAACAGGTAGCTGCTTTAAGTCCACCTCCAAGGTCTTTAGGAGAGCAGGAATTAAGCTTACTCCGTTTCTGGTCTTTGCTTCCCGTTTCAGTAACGAACAACTTACTTGACAGCATGAAAAGTCAATGCCAGAAATGCATTCTAGCTAGGGGTGGGCATATTCCTTATAAAAACTCATTTTTGTTATGTTTCTACAAATTTTATATCACATTTATATTTTTAATGATTTTGTACTACTCTAGTTAAATATCTGCAATGGACAGAAATGAACTTTTTTTCTGCATTTTATTACAAAATAGCTATTAGAGTTGTTCTTTTACGTTGTTTTTTCAGTTAAGTACTCATTATTTGGATTAAAAAAAAACAATTTGGAAAATTTTGTTGTTTTTTTCTTTCAAATATCTTATGTCTTCATAAGAAAATAAATGTCTCGTGGTGGCCTTGTCACTAAACTCTGTTACCGTAAGAACACTGAAAATGAAGAAGCACCCAGCTTGGTCAGTACTTGGGAGGGTGAACTCCACTCATGGCTGGGCTGCTGTGGGACCGTGAATGCTAATGAGAGCTGGTGCACATAAAATCAGTCGTGGCTCCTATGTCCTCCATGTATTTAATGCTACCTCTGGGGGTGCCAATTTCAGATACTAGGTCTCTCTTCTAGATGGTTAGAAATTGGGAGATTCCGAGCAAAGTTGGACTTCCTCCCACTGGAGCTCATTAAAATGGAAGACGTTCCCTATCCCCCATCCCCACCCTATGTGGAGACATGGCACCGCTCCACGGTTGCCAGACGGCATTTGCAACAACAACAACAGAAAATAAATCTTTTATAAGAATATTTATAAGAAAATGAATAAATCAGAAGTACATTACTTATCAAAATTTACATGAATAATTAAAGAAAAAATATTAAACGAACTTGAAAATTCGCTTTTGTTGGAAAGTAATGCTTACTTTAAGTTTTCTAAGATAACCAACTCTTTTAACATCAGGAGGTAACACAGAATTACAATCAGATCCACATCCCTTAGTAAAAGTTTTGTATTTTTGGGACATCATCCAAGTTTCAATTTACAGGTACTTTAACAGAACAATCACTCTGAAAAGGAAAAGATAACTAAGTCAAAAAAGCAAAATTCTAAAACTAGAAAAAAAAATTGTTAATTAAATACACAAGTGCCTCAACTATAGATGCAAGTTGGGTATCAATAAATAGTTACTTAGGTATTTACCTCTCACCTTTTTTGGGTAAATACTCAAAATCAGGATATTTATAATATTTAGTTATTTTTACAGTTTATCATCAGGGGCTGACTAACAGAGTCTAGGGCAGATGCCTTCATCAGCAGCTCCCTAACCCAGCTGGGGAACAAAAATGTGTTCTTTTAAAATAATAATTTCTATTTTTATGAGCTTGAGAAATAAACATGCTTCACTGCTAATGCCTAAACACTCGTACTATTCATTAAAAATACCAATCATATTTTAAAAAGAGCAGTTAATCCTTAATCAGAAATGTGAAAAAATGAACCTGAACAAAACTCAAAATAAATTACTAAATGCTGAGCATTAACAATTTATCTTTCATGGTAATGCATTAACATGACTGACTTTACATTTGACATTAAAAAGTAAGGCTATGAAAATTAGAGACTTTGAAAATGTAGGGGGTAGTAATATAGGCACAGCAGTCTCAGAGACTGCTTGTTTCCAGTTAAGTGTCAATTTAGAGGACCTGGCACATGTCCTATTAGCCTTGTGGAAAATCAGTGCTTGCATATAACCATAATTTGTCTTGACTAGTCTGAGAAGATAAATATCTTTAATTTATACCAATAAATTTGCAACTTGAAAAATAATAGCCCCCAGAGATCTTTTTATGCCTGTAAAAGCGTATTTTCCTTATTAAAAATGAATAAAAATGAAGTAAAAATACAAGTTTTAAAAGTAGAAGCTTTTTACTGTAGAGCCCTAAAAGGCATAAAATAAAAATTTTTCTTCCTATGATATGCTGTAAATGATTGAAAGTTTCAAAACTAAGAAAACTTTTGAGAAAAATATAGATATTTAACTTTTGCAAGAGATTTAAAATTTTTAAATGTTCAAAATATTTTTAAAAGCATTTGAGACGTTTGCAATACAGATGTTATTAATAACTAAATCAATGCCTTACAAGCAAATAGAGCTCAAGTGGAGTATTGGACTTAATAATTTTTATAATATTTTGAACAACTTCTAAAAATTTTCATCTCCTGGAAAAAGTGAAATATCTACATTTTTCTCAAAAGTTTTCTTAGTTTTGAAACTTTCAATCATTTAAAGCATACCTTAGCAAGAATAAATTTTTATATTATGCTTTGTGAAAAAGCTTCTACTTTTAAAAATCATATTTTTACTTAATTTTAATTTTTTGCTTTTTAGTTACAAATACAACACTATTTTGATTTGTAACTATAAATGAAGTTATTTTATGGAAGTTCCTTATCGTAAAACTTGAACATTACACTTTAGAACCCTTTCACCGGGAATTAAACTCAAGTTTCATGGGTGAGAGCCAAGTATCTAACCACTAGACCAAGCGGGATACAACAGTGACAACAATACTTCTAACTTTTATAAAGTGGAGGTGTCTTGTTTCTAAGTGTGACACTATGATGGAAAGACAAAATACAATTTCATTAAAAAGCTTTTAAAGAGAGATAGTCATTAAAATTTCAATTATTTGTATTTTCATGCTCTGCATTTTAAAACAAACTTTAACATGTATTTATTTATTTTTTTTAATCATGCTGCATGTCTCCAATGAGATGTAATAGTGTCTAGGTGTGCTTTGAATAGATAAAAATCTGGAGTGACTCCACTCGACTTTCCGAACACTTACGATTAAGATCATTACCAAGCACTTAAATAAATTTTAATCGATGAATCATTCAAACATATATACCAAATTGAAACTCCATCGAATGCACCCTTTAAACGCTTGCGCACTTTCAAGAATTTCTCCCCATATGCCATTATGCCATAACATAAAAGAAAGTTTTGTCGTAGCCCTTTAGGAGAACTATAAGTCCTATACACACCAAAATCAATACCTAATAATCTTAGGATGGTGGTTTATAACATGTATACCGAATTTGAGCTCAATCGAATGTATCGTTTAAACGCTAGCGCACTTTCAAGAAATTCCCCCCATAGGCCATAATGTAAAAGAAATCTTTGTCGTAGCCTTGTAGAAAAACTATAAGTCCTATACACACCAAAATCAATACCAGTCTTACGACGGTGGTTTATGACATATATATGCAATTTGAGCTCAATCGAATGCTCCGTTCAGGAGCTATCGTGTTCACTCACATACACACAAACACAAACACACACACACACACACACACACATACATACATCTCGTAAAAATAGCATAAATGGATTCAGAAGCCCTCAAAACGTGTAAAAAACACCCAAATCTCGAAGTCGAATTTTTTCATGATGACAATACTTTCCTTACATGGTACATGTTCGGAAAGTAAAAAAGGCATTAAGCTACATATTTTTTATGAATTAGCTTCAGTTTATTTTTTTTAAATTTGTCACATTTAAACTTTTCCTTGCTTTTTAGTCTTCCACTTCTAAGTTTACTCCTCTGAAAGTAAATTCACTCCTTCAAAATATGACAAGAAGTATTTTTACTGGTAGAAAAAATTCCTAGCAATAACTCTGAGAGCCGCAGAAGAAATACTTTAATAAAAACTACAATTACACAGATCAAGAGCTCTATTCTTCAGATATCGTAGCTTTTAAAATATAATACAAAAAAGTTTACACATTTTAACAGAATCAGATGAACAAAATATTGTACTCGTACACGCTACCATGCCCAAATATTTAAACTTTCAAGAATTAATGAACTGCTATAATACTGTATACAGGGTAATTCAAAACTTCTTGGAGAAAAAAATGGAAGCAGCAACAGAGACAGCCAAAACCATTTTAGAATCACACTGGAATACAGGGTCAAAAATGTCGTTATGCTTGTTAATAATCTCTAGAAGATGTGTAGAAGTACAATAAGCAGCCAAATGATTAGGGACACTACTCAAATTCTTGTTTTATCTAGTTTGAAGAAAGTTTTTGAGCATACAAGTTTGTCTCTCATCGAGCACATAAGTTTGTTTGGTGTTCTCATGAGTTTTTATTTGCTCTTTGCTGCTGGTATCATTATAAGTATAGAACCTGTAATCCAGAATGGTTGGGACTGGGTGTATTCTGGATAACTGGTTGGGGATTAACATGACATTTACTGATTTGATTGGCAGCATATATGTTACTCTCCAGTTTTGATTAGAATTAAACATTAATTGTTAATATACGAGAAAAATAATATAAAAAAAACCTCTTAATATGATCAATATAAATAATAATCATTTAGAGAGGAAGTAGTAAATGTATGATAGCTTCTTGAAAACTTAGTCACATACTAAAAAAATAAAGTACACTACTAGATTGCTTACTTTATAAATTCTAGATGTAGTACGCAAAAAAAAAAAAAAAAATCTCATTTTTGCTTTTCTTTTGGAAAAAATAGAAATTTAATCGATTGAAAAAGGATTCTGGATAACTGGTTTCCGGATAAGAGGTTCCATACTGTAGGTGTTGAGTGAACACTGCAACCACGTGTGCAAGTGGACAGGGAGTTCATCCCGAATAGTATACTTGTCAGTTGCTATTGATGCCTTCTCAACTAATGCTGAGAAGGCATCTGCGATCTCACAAGAAGGCAACATCCAACTGTGCCCTAGGTGACTTAAAGTAATACATGAGTTTGATGAATCAACTAACGAGTAAATTAGGCCCACTGAGAGAAAGGGACAAGGGGGGGGGGGGGATTGCCCCGTGCCTTGGCAAGGCCCAGGACCATTTTAGAAACATTTATAAGTAACCAAATTGGCTGATTGAGGTGTTTGTTGTTTCCTATTTTTCACATTTTCATTTAAATTGGGGTTGCATAAACTAATTTGATAAAGAAGGGAACTCTGCTTTAACATCACAGAAAAAACAACATAAGAGAATACATTCTCAAACTGATGTTGGTAAGTCATACTTACTGAAATCAGTCTGCAGCATTAAATGTCATTGGTGTTTGCTAATTTTATCTTTTTGTGTTATTCATTTGGGTATGAATTTTATAGTAATTCTGATTTAGTTTTCAAATAAAGAGTACCAACATTTTAAAAAGGTCTTAGATTTAACTGTATCAAGTGGTTCTCCGTATGCATTAAGAAAGAATTTCAGAATTACATGTATACTACTTTAAAATAATTCTGATAAAATATATGCAATTTGATGTAAGTTTTAACATGTACAAGGTTTTATATAGTGGACTATGGTTAAAGTGTACTAATTTTAAAGTGTAAAAACTGTTCTGAGTTAAAAAATGGAAGTTTTTAAATTTTTTTTTTAAAGGAGGGGGGGGGGGGGGAGTAAATACCTTCCTGGCTCTCTGAAAATTGCATTGGCGGCCCTGAGTAAATGTGTATTCTGCTATCATAGAGCATTTTACCTTGATTTTTTTAAAACAGAGGGATTATTATTTTACAACTGTTAGTTTATTGTATTCAATGATACAAGGCTTTATCCTTAAAAAGTCCTCTGCCCTAGGCAGATAGTCTACATGAAACTTTGCCTTAACACACAAAAACAACAACACGTTTCATAAAATGTACATTCATGTTTATTGATAAATCAATATAAAATAATAATACATTTCATTGAAAAGAGGGACGTTTTGTAATATTTTTTGAGAATGACCTATGTACTATTCGATTTTAAAAAAATACAAGGTTGCTGAAATCAGAATATTATCACTGCATGCTGTTTCATTAATATGCTACTTTTTATTATTATTAATAGTAAAATTCTATATTTTTTGCATTACTGCCATATTTTACACACATATAGTATTTTAAACAACTGACTACAATAAATCCGAAATAAATTAATAAATTAAAAGTTTCTATTAACCCCCCCCCCAAAAAAAAAAATATATATATATATATATTTAAGGGAAAATGATAACTTTAGCTTGTAACGAGATAATTAATAGTTTGCTGGTAAATACTTATAATATAAATTGACAATAAAACGGAAATTATGCAAGAAAATAATTAAATTTTGAAACAATACAGAAAGAACTAACACCTATACCGTTAGAAATTAAGCAATAAATATTATGCTTTGTAAAAAAAGTCTAGGGACTCTTTAAATCCTTTACCAAAATAATTTGCAGTATTTGATTTTTAAAAGTGATTTTACTTTCGTTACCATATTAAATTTTTAAAAGATCATAAACGATAAATAAATAATAAATAGCACAGAGTCCGAATGTGTTTTGATTAAATAAAAGAGCTTTTTAAAGATGCACAACCGGTACGATCTTTTAAAACTGGATTTGAACTATAGTAAGAAATTAGAAATACCTTTTTATTTACTTTACAAACCCAAGACTTTGAATATATTTTAAGCACCAGGTGAAAACACTTGATGAATGTACACATTATTTCATAACTTCATAAACATAATTGCTAATACTTGACTTAATTCACGTCTGTCATTTGAAAATATGAACAACAAAACTTTACAACACATAATATAAGAATTACAAAATGAGTGATGTAAATTTCTTTCATTCAATTTTAATTTACGGTCAAATTATTGACAGCGAAAAGAAAACAACAAAAACGCTAATCACTCAAACTGGAAAAAGGTAGATTCTAATCATTTTCAATGATTGATTATTTTGGCAAAATCACAAAGGCCTAAGGAATTCTAAAACACAAACACACATATATGTATGTCTAAAAAACAGAAATATTTAATACATGCAGAAACTACGAATGTGAAGTGCCATATTGATTGATTAATGAACATCTTAAACAGCTGGTTTATGAAAATATCACTGTACAATAACTAATGTAGCAGAGTAGTTTCAGCATGGGCCAAAAGACGGCGCCTAGATCTACATATTTTATGATCACATTAAATGGAAATATTTTATGAAAAGTTCTATTAGCATTCAAAAATACATTTATCTAACTTCTGTACTAAGAATACTAGATTTATTTTGTACTTTTTCGATTTCGAAACTATCATATGCTTTGGCATGGTTTTTGACTGGCAGCAACCACGGAGTAAAGTTAAAGTACATATCCGCTAAGGTGACCAGATTTTTGTTGTCAGAATCGGGGACATGTCCCCGATTCTGACAACAAAACTGGGGACATTTATAATTAATGCAATAATTAACAGTAATTTAATTAAAAAACAATGCAATAATTAAAAAAATGTCCCCAGTACCATTTTTACATTCTGGGGAATATTTGAAAAACGTCCTGAAAATGGGGACTGTCCCCGCAAAATGGGGACGTTTGGTCACCTTAATATCCGCACACAATCAGCTCGGAAATTGGGGACTGTCAAGGAAAGTTGAGGACGTTTGGTCAGTTTAAGTTAAGGTGACCATATGTTCTCAGTTTTTGGGGATAGTCCCGATTTCTGTTTTTTTTTAAATTTGTCCCCACAATGCAAAAAAAACGACTGGGGACAATTTTTAATTGTTACTAAGGTGACCAGATTTTCAAACGTATAATGGAGGACATGTCCCCAATTCTGAAACAAAATTGGGGACATTTTATTATTAATGAAATAATTTACAATAATCTAATTAAAAACAATGTAATAATTAAAATTTGTCTTCAATTGCTTCTTTACATTTTGAGGATAAATCGAAGAAAACACAGAAATTAGGTACTGTCCTCGAAATTTGAGGACGTATGGTAAGGTGACCAGATTTTTGTAGTCAGAATCGGGGACATGTCCCCGATTCTGACAACAAAACTGGGGACATTTATAATTAATGCAATAATTAACAGTAATTTAATTGAAAAACAATGCAATAATTAAAAATTGTCCCCAGTTCCATTTTTACATTCTGGGGACAATTTCAAAAACGTCCTGAAAATGGGAACTGTCCCCGGAAAATGGGGACGTTTGGTCACCTTAATTATTACATTGTTTTTATTAGATTACTGTTAATTAATTCATTAATTATAAAACGTCCTCAATTTTGTTTCAAATTTGGTGACATGTCCTCAGTTTTACGTTCAAAAATATGGTCACCTTAGCTAAGATGACCATATATTGTAACGCAGAATTAAGGACATGTCCGCAATTCTGAAAAAATTGGGGACAATTCCTAGTTAAGGAAATAATTAACACGAATCTAATTAAAAACAATGTAATAATTAAAAATTGTCCTCACTTGCTTCTTTACTTTTCGAGGACATATCGCAAAGAAACACAGAAATTGGGTACCTTACCTTAGCTTAAGTTAGAGTTGCAAAAAAAAAAAAAAAAACCTCACAGTTTTTGAAAGCCTAGTAAAAACGAGGGAATTTTGGAGAATAAACCTGGAATTGTGGTGTATATTTAAGGAGACCATACGTCCCTACTTTTCGAATCCTCGAAAAGTAAGGAAGCAATTGAGGACAATTTTTAATTATTACATTGTTTTTAATCAGATTAGTGTTAATTATTTCACTAATTATAAAATGTCGCCAATTTTGTTTCAGAATTGAGGACAGTATATTTATAATAGGAATCTTGATGCAAACAAAACCAGCCGTTTTCCAATGGACTTTTTACGAGTAATGTCATTGGCGATGTTTGATCCTCCACGTGCGCGAGCTTATGCTGGCGATTAAGGCCCGTTTACATGTGAAAATGGAAAATCCCGGGTTAAAGCGGAGAACAGGGAAAAACTCGCAATGCATCATGGGAAAGCGGGGTTGACTCCGTATTAACCCCACTTTCGACCAGGAATCTTTCTGCCCCGCATTTTTTCCCCTAAGTAGGGGAAGCGGGGTAGAAAGCAGTGTAAGTCCCGGGATTTACTCCGCATTTTTGCACATGTGAACGGGCCCTTAGTTTTGTTTTCAGTTTGTTTGGATCTTAACCGTATGTATGTACACCCTCCAAAAGAAGCATTCGAGCAAGACAGACATTTCCTATGTTGGTTTCGTATATTAAAAATTATTTATCATAGAATATGAGTTAGGCTATGTATAAATATGACTTTCCATATTTCTATTAAGTTCTGCGTTTTTCTAAAACTCAATTATTATTCGCAAATCTAAAATAGGAAATTTCTCTCTTGCTCGAATACTTTTATTGGAGGGTGTATGAGGATTTTGATGGATAGCAGTCAAGCGGTTAAGGGTTATTTAACACTTTTTTTAGACGTTATAAAAATTGCAAAAGAAGCTAGAATATTAGTCGTTAACAAATAATAACTTTTGATAAATTGATTCTATTGTCATTGTGAGTTCTTGTTTAAAATATTATTAATCATTAAATACTAAAAATTATTAAAGAGATCGTACTTTAAAAGGTGTGGAAAGTTCTAAATAAATATTTGTATTATTTCAAATGCAAGAAACTTAAAGTAGCCTCAGTATAAAAAGTAGCACATAAAAATGTTTGACATACTTGATATTAATTATAATACTAATTTTTAATGTATTCTGAGATTCTGACAGACCCGAGAATTGTGGCGGTAGCTAGATGAATACGAGGAAGCAAAAAGTAGTAGAACTATAAACAAAGTAAAATAAGATATAGTGCATGTAAATAAAATTATTTTTAAAAGGGGTAATAGAAAGAAAACAATTACAATGTTTCGCAATTTCTTTCGAAAATTCTGTTGTGTCTAAAGTAATTTAAATATGTAGATCTGGATGCATAGTCCGGCGTTTCCCGGGAGCATTACCGCTTGTGCTCGCCAATCTACTCCCATGGCTTAATTTCAACATCGTTAATGTATAAAGTGAATACGAGTTTTAAAAACATTAGTCTGCATATGTGAGCAATTTTTCAAACATTGTATGTAACGCAGCCACCAAAAATCGTTTAATCCTCCAATAATAATTAGAAAAAAAATCTTAAATTAATTATAAAAAAAAAAATCGTCAAGTCAAGTCAAAAAAAAAAAAAAAAAAAAAAAAAACAGAATAATAAAAATCTTCAAGTTCCCCTGTTTAAAAGTTACTAATTTAATATCTATTTAATTAAAATATAATAATAATAATAAAGAAATCCGCCAAGTGCCGTTATCCTAAAATTATGAGAATAGTAATAAATATCTTCAAGTTTCACTGCTTAAAAATTTATAAATAAGTAACTCATTGCCTAATTCCTAATCCATAAACAATAAATAATAATTATAACAAAATGACTTGCTGAAAATTGCCAGAAAAGGGCAACTGTCACAAAGTGTCTTTAAGAAAATTTGAATTCCCCTAGAAATTCCGAGTAACACGCTTAAAAAATAACTGGCGATGTTCGCTAATCTATTCAACCCTCTCCGAGTGCCCCCATTCCCTTCAAAAAAGAACACTCGCCTAGTTGTCTTGGGAACAGTTAAGTCGTTCAACCAAAGGGGAAACACATGGAAAGAAAATTTGTCCCTACTACCTTCTTTCTTGAATAGAGATTTTTCTCTCGAGATCTTTTTAAAAAATCGTATAAAAATTCTAATAAATATTTCTGCCCGGTTAAAAATTTAAAAGAGGGTGAAATAAATGTTTTATCCATGGTAAAAAGGCGTGAAAATTATTGTCTGTTAGATTTTTTGATGTGACAGTTTAAATTACAAATTACGAAAAACTTATCCGAAAAGCGATCTTCTTTTAAAATTTCTTAAAAGCATACAAATTTAAGTACGATTTTGAAACAAAACTTATTTGAAAAAGAATACTCTGTAGTTTTCAGTGCTATAAAAAAAAATACAGTTTTCGGGGGAAAATTTAGTTTACAATAACGCAAAATGCGCGAAAAATGGCCGAAAACGGAAAAAAAGAAAACCCATAAAATAACTAAAAATCTAAAAATCGATTTTTAAAAATTTTTATTTATTTATTCGTTTATTTTTTACGGCAATAGCTTTTCCTTGTCCTGTTTAGATAACGTGCCGAATTTGGTCCAGATCCGATGAACGGTCCAGCCGCCTGCTGAACATGTATACAACATATTAAGGAGGATTATATATTTTGAGCTCTTAACAGGCTTCAGGATAACAAATTGTATTCTATTACTTTTTGTACATTTTGTTCACTTTTTGTTCGTTGTATTGATTACTTTTGTTCAAGTTCTCTGAACTTGAGCTTT
The DNA here is from genome assembly GCA_038373885.1 of Cheiracanthium punctorium. Lineage (NCBI taxonomy): Eukaryota > Metazoa > Arthropoda > Arachnida > Araneae > Cheiracanthiidae > Cheiracanthium > Cheiracanthium punctorium. The sequence continues at coordinate 422,405 of JAWZYV010013396.1, forward strand.
GTATTTAAGCGGCAAAGCAGAAATTTTATATTATTTTGTTTTTTAAAAGCTACCGAACATTTAACTGCAGTAAATTCATAACAGAAGATTTACCTCTGGTTTTAATTACCAGTCTAAATTTGTTAGATTACGGAATTCGTTCTTAAAATATTAGAGTAAGTGGATAGTAAAGTTTGCACTTTTGTTTTCGATTCATACCAGTATTTTGAGATATTAACGCTGTAGATTCCGTAATAGCTGTAAGCGCCCTGCATAAAGTGGATCCCGTATCTCCCGAAGACACCTAGGAAAAAATGCCACTCCCTCATTTTGACACATGATAAGTTGATAAGTGGTTAATTTTTTCAAGGATAGGAGAAGGGTAGCTTCTATTCATAGGACCACAATGGGCACTGCCGATTGCTCTCTTCTCAATTACTGGGAGGTTACCCATTCTAACAATAAGCTATTCTTCGCACTATTCACGTGTACATGCAAAAGGCGAGAACAACTTAGTTACTGATCGTCCTTAAAGGAAATCAAAATTTCTCAAGGGGAGGGGGGAGATGAAATTTCCCCTAATAAAGTCTTTGGTACTCTGAGGTTTTGAAAATATCTGTAACCTGCAAACGAAAGGGTTAAAAGCTGTAAGTATTATAGTAATAGTTTTCTTTGTTGAGATTTATTTTGTTTCATAATTTCTAAATCCAGGAAGAGTAAGCTTTTATTTTCTATGTTTAATAAGTCGTTATTGTACTGGAATAGATAAAATGTTATAAAAATAACCGAGAATTTTCAAAATTTCTTTCCCCCAAACACTCGGTTTATTCCAGGGAATAAAGCAATGCCCATTGAAAACAGTGCGTCTATCATTTACAGTTTTTCTACTGGAGCACTCAAAAGAATTTTAATACATGATTATTCTAATAAGATATTTACCCATTTTATCAGCACAATACCATCCCACTATATTGTTAGTTAATGGTTCAAAGACCGTCGTGCATCTCCCTCAAAAATTGAGCCAAATGCTGCCTAGTATGGCGACTTTTGGGGATAAATTGCCAAATATGACGCCAAAAAATGTATGGAAAAATAAACTCAGCTTGGTGATACTTTCATTAAATCAAAAAGTTCCTAATGTGATAACATTATGTATGACGATTTCAATGGAAATTTTGAAAATCCGTAACTCGCCCACGAATTATCCGATTTACATGCAACAAAATTACGATATTTGATTTTTCAGCACGTGGAACATTTTAGACTCCTAAAACTTAGAAGAGCGAATTCTTCGCTCTCCGCGTCCGTGTGATAGATGTACGTTGTATAAGTGGGATATTTATATTTTTTTTACCGAAAAGAATCCCATGTATTACATGTTCCATGGTTAATAATTCTTTAACCCTCTCGTCACCCTGAACCTCATATGAGGCTAATACTTCAAATAGCAATATTTAGAGAGAAAACAATTGAATTCAATATTTTTTTTCTTTCAGTGATATCAATATCATTAATTCGTGTACAAAGTATAGGAAGCTCTTAACTAGATGCATAAATCGTGCCTAGATTGCGGTACTAGTCAATTTAAATCATTTTTTACAGTTTTCGCTTCATTGTTTCAGGAGAAAAATTAAGAAAATTTTACGCTGCTTTTTTACCGTTTTTTTTCTTTTTAAGGTAAGTATTGTTTTTTTCTTATTCCTCAACCTTAACCTAATATGTGCATCCATTTAAATTAATTTTAGCATAACAAAATGCTTCGAAAATGCAGAAATTAATATTAGAAAAATCTAATATGAATCGACATTAGAAAAAAAAAATTTGCATGGTTTATAATAGTATTTTAGATGCATCAAATGCTAGACAGATTATTTTTCTCCGATTTTTCATAATTCGGTGACGAGAGGGTTAAAGCATATTTTAGACTTATTCGTCTATCTCTAACAAAAGAAAATATATATATTGTTAAGGACTACAAAGTAATGATCTCGGTCGTAAATAGTGTGTGTAAGGATTACAGTTTTTCTTCAAGAGCTTTCAATACATTACTGTCCATGGTAGTGTACAGACATTCAATCTTTCAACTACAATACAATGAGTATATAACGCTTATAACTGTTTACTCTTCAGTTAAAAGGGGATAAATTTTAAAGTTCTTTTACAAGGTCTTGCAAAATTAATAGTGATATAAAGCTTTCTTTTAATGATTATCTCTAAAATATCTCCGAAGTGTGAAGGTCCTAGGTTTTGGCCAACCTCGAGGCTGTCGATCTAATGGTCTGGTGTTTTGGCGATTTTCTCCACACGAAACGTGAATACGCATCAGGTACCTTTAAAAAGGTCCCGCGGCAAAAGAATCTCCTCCCCCTTTGATAGACAGCCTTCGTGTTGCTTTCCCTAAACTACTGAACTAAATCTTGCCAGATTTAAGTACAGTACATCGCCAAATTTGGCACAAAAATATTATTGTGTAGGAAAGATGTGACATAATCGATGCGATTGGCATGATTTATGTTTCTTGTTAATATTTTTGTGGATCTGTTTGCTTCGACACGTTTTTGTTGCATTTTTCAATAATGTTGCCAGACAGCACGGGCGGAGGATAAAATGTTGAAAGTCGATGCCAAGAACTAAGTCAACAAAACTGAACCTAGCTTGGCGATATCTTAAATATTTGGCGAGAAACTGGCAAACTCTACAGTTTATTACAAAGGAGAAGTGTATTTAAAATATGGCTGACGATGATTGTAAAACAGTTTTAATAGGCAATTTTAATATAGATTTTAATTCCAAAGAAGTTTTTCATGGAACAAGAAAGACAAAGACGGCATACTCAAGGATTATGATGCAAATTTCAAACAGTATTTATAAAGATGAAGTATAGTTAGAATATGTCTGGCGACAACTGTTAAACAGGTTTAGTAGGCGACTTTAATATAGATTTCAATTCTGAAAAATGTTTTATGGAACAAGATAGACAAACGCAATACACTCATGGATTATGATGCACTTTAAAATCAGTAACTATAAAGGTGAAGTAAAGTTAGAATATGCCTGATGAATATTGTAAAACAGTTTTAGTAGACAATTTTAATAATAGATTTTGATTCCAAAGAAGTGTGTTATAGAGCAAGGAAGGCAAATACAGCACACTCCTAGATTATGATACACTTTCCAACGTAATGGAAGAAGGAAAACAACAAGGGCCGAATCATGAATAATGATTCTCTTTCCAACGTAATGGAACAAGAAAGACAAATAGGGGCGACGCATGTATTATGATTTGATTTTAATATATAACACTTTTGTGCGTAAGAAAAAAAAAAAAACTGAAAGTGTTTCAGATGTTTATTATATTTTTTGGTAATTTTTTTTTCAATCATGTACTTATGCAGTAACACTCATAATTGCGTGGAAAGCTAGGGGAGAATAAGAAAGCAATAGCACCTATACTATAATTACGCTTGCCAGACGTCCCGGTTTGACCGGGGCAGTCCTAGTTTGTGCAGACAAAATCCCGGTGTCCCGGCCGGTTTACTTCACGTCCCGGTAAAAAATTAAATTTGATTATAGATGACCAAAAAAGTCTAAAAATAATTCACGGTGAACGATTATTAAGGATAATTATTAGGTTGTAACCAAAGTTTTCCGCCACTCCATAGTATTGCCTGCACAAGCAGTTCCCATTGGTGTCTTTGCCAATATTTTGTAAAACGATTTTTGTTATTTGAAAGAAAAGACTTGTTTTAGAGCACTGTGTTGTGAAATCTGTAAAACAATATCGTTATGATTAAGTATAAGGTGTCTGAAATGGAACTACCACGCTACCAGATTGATCCATCATTTACTCTTAGTTCTGTCGCAGAAAGTCAGCTACAGAATGACACCGAATCATGTGTACAGCTTAAGGTACTACTGTTGAATCATATGACACTGTGAAGATTTGGTACCGAAAGTTCAAAAACGAGGACCAGGATATTAAAGAAGCAGACCGCTCTGGCCGGCCTACTGACGCTGATGAGTCCCGCCTACGACAATTTGTGGAAGAAAAAATATTCATCCATTCGAGAGCTAGCTAAAAGAGTTAGACTTGAGTGCCATGTCCATTAGTCGTGCTAAGCATCGCATAAACTTGACATATAAGGTCAATAGTTGGGTACCGCGTGAGCTGACTCAAGCAAATCTGGCGGAAAACTTTCGTTACAATCTGATACTTTGTCATTTGTTTCACTGTACTGTGTAAAAAGTGAAAACTATCGAAGAGTGATGGTGTGCTAATAACTACTGTTTCAATTTTTATTACTTATTCAAAGTGTTTCTTCTCACCTACGCAACTTATAAATAAATATTAACACGTAAGAAATAAAATGTTTAAATTTATATGCTTGTGTCATTTATTAATACCCCTGGTTCAGGTTCTTATTCAGCAACCATTTATTCATACCACTGAGTATAAATTAGCCTCTAAAACACTCCAAAAACCCGCCAAGGGTGTGTACCCTTGGGAGGGGGAAAATGTAAATGCAGTGTCACGGCTAATTACCTGCGCCAGGAACAGGGCCAAACGGAGGAGATTGCCCTCCTTGGGGGACTTTCTAAGGGATCCTAACCCGTAATTACGAGAAGTTTCGTAGAAAGCCACGGAAAACTCCGAACGGTTAGGTCGGCGGACACGACCTGGTTTTGAATCAGGCGTCTTCCGTCTCCCAGTTGAGAGCGCAAATGCGTTCAGCCACAGGTCGGGCAAATGCACCCTTGAATACCCGTGACGCTGGGGGCATTCCGGCGTCCCGGTTGAATATTTCAGAAATCTGGCTAAGCCTACCTATAATCCCTTTGGATGTCTCGATCTCTTGCTAGACAACATAAAATCGAACTGTTCTTTGGGAGAGGAGGTTAGTGAAGGTTTTCTAGGATAAACCTAGAAAGAAAAAACGAATAGGTGAGCAACATTCACACTACTGTTTCCATTCTTATTACAAATGAAATCATTAATAAATCTTACTTCGCATTTTCTTGCATGCCTTTCAAGAATTTCGCCTGTCCTCATTTATGTAGTGTTTGTTCGTAAGAAAAACTTTTGACTCCGTTTGATGAAGCAGCAAAATACAAGATATGCGGTGAAATGTTCGACGCTAATATAACGCAATGTCTACGAAAAGAACATGGATAGATTATCGCGTATACACAATCTCTCTGAAAACCGCACGTTACTTAATATCTTCTACTTTGGACGTACAAAGCGTACTTAATTTTCGATAGGTCTCGTATTTTCAATGGATTATAAGCTTGTCTGGCACTTCTGCGAGATTAGCTTTTATCTTAAAAACTCTGAAGGCACAACTGGTTCTGTTCCAGTTTCGTATTGCCGGAGAATTATCTTGGTAACGCTGTTATCGTTCGTTTCAAAAAGATCAGTTCTTATGCTTATCACGTGGCCGAAGAACTAGTAGAGTATCCCGATAATTCGTCGGCAATAAAATGTGCCCAGGTAGAGAATATTTATTACGTCAGGGTTACTTTTTGCTTAGTTTTGGAGATAGGACTGATATCGTAAGTTATAAATGGGGCGAACTCGTTAATCCTACAGAATAGCTAAACAGACAATAACTAACAGCGGCAATAGGTTTTATTTCCAAGGAGGGTATAGACACTCCGCTCAACCGCGCGCCCCGTGTTTTCAGCTGCTCATCCAGTATTCCTTGGATTGGAATCACACATTTCAACGAACCTTGTGGGATCCATAGAACACCCGCGCACATTCGGTTGTCCTTTAGCACTGAAGTTGTAATCACATCCAAAAATGAACCTCTCACGCTCCGGCCTAACATTACACAAGACAGTAACAATGTAATGATGGCTTCTTATGCAAATTGAATGAATAGCAAATTAAAATAAATATACGTTATATTTGTAAACGAATGGTACATACAACTTTGCTGTGCATCGAAAGACGATCGAATAAAGAGCATGTGGAACCCCCCCCCCGTACCTGTACATTTGGCTATTTAACCCTTTGAGGCGCAACCCTTTCCCAATGCTGAAAAAAGGGCAGCCGTTGCCGTCGCTCGACTTAACTACCAGCAAGATGGCGGACGATCTAAACGTTCATCGCGTGCCACAGATCTAGAGACCCTTTTTTGACGCAGCTGGCAGTGCGGCACAGTCAGCTGTCATGAACGTTTCGATCGTCCGCCATCTTGCTGGTAGTTAAGTCGAGCGATGGCAACGGCTGCTCATTTTTTCAGCATTGGGCAATCTATACAGCTGTTCTCGCATTCTTCCATCCTTCAGCAGCTGTCAGTGTTGTTAAAAAGAATCGTGACCATTTTTTTTACGGGAAATGACGTGCTAAAAAGTAAAGGATTCTCGTGGAGCTATGTCACCCGCCACTATTTTTACAGAAATCCAATCTATTCTTCGTGACTGGCAACAGTCAAAACGTCAGAGCTTGGTGTTCCCAGAGCGGGAACACTGCGCGTTAAAGGGTTAAAGCAAATGCACCGTTTATGCACGAGTGGCTTATCTTCAGAACAGGTTAGGCTCTTCTGGCCATAGCATTAAAGTTCTGGAAACACAGAGAAAAGTGGGTTCAAAACTTTAGGCATATGATACCTGAACAAAGCAGACACTCGATTTTATATTTGTGATAGCTGCAACTCTATGTTTTCCAGTATGACAAAAGCTACCAAAGCCCGACTAAGCCAACATGCAGCCCCTTTCATATATATACCCATTCAGCTAACAAAAATTACAAAGCCTGGCACTTACATAAGTTCCAGGATTTCTACTTTTGTAAATGCTCAGAACTTTTTTCGACCGAAAAAGGGCAGCTCTTTGATACCGCCGAACATGATTATATTGACCAGATATTCATAATTTTTCTGAATAAATTTTTTTTTTAGAGAATTGTCAAGTTTAAGCAGAAAGTGGGAAATTTTCTTTAGAAACAACACATTTCTTCAAAATACAGTAGGAACATTTCTTTATTTGGGGGGCTCCTCTGACTGGAGGCCCGGGGCAGCTGCTCTGCCTTAATCAGTCTCTGGCTGAAACTGCCGGACGGATTCGGATGAATTTTCTAAAAGAGATCGCTTATATCCTGAATTAACAACTTACCTTTACCCCTCCCTTCCAAAAAAAAACCAAAACTTTTTATTCGTGATTTTTATGCAGGTGTCGGTAGATGACCTCTGCTTATATACCCCAAAATAGAATTTCCCTTTTTAATCCTTTAATTTCAAACAGACTTTTATAATTTCAGATTTCTTGTCAGATTGCTATATAGCAGTCTGTTTGCAAACCTGAAGAGCTTGTTCCAAACTTAATAACGACCCCCAAAAAACAGAGCAAGCATAAGAAAAGTTAATGAAAAGAAACAAACTCGGGCAAGATAACTGTTATAAGTAATGAGGTTTATTGGTCACTATTTTCAATTAATAGCTGTTGTACAGTGCAAAGAATCAACATTTGATATCAGTGATATTCAACAAACTTGAGTCCGGATAGGAAGTTCAGCCATTTGCAGATTACTAAAAAGGGAACTCTGAAGTAATAAGGAAGTTACAGAATGGCAGTCTTTACAAGTCCTGTACCATTTTACGACGTAAATACTCGTTATTGACTTGCTGAATAGAAGCGTTGAAATGGGAAGAGGCGATTCTTAAATCGACGTTATCGGATTGTACAACAGAAAATTTCCTGTTGCAGTTGGTATCATTTACACCAAAGGCGATGATTCTCAAGCAATCGGGACTGCATTCTAAACGAAGATTTTTCGAAAAACGTTCGCGCATATGAAATGAGCGATCAACACGAATAATCACATAAAGCTCAAGTTCAATGACACATCAGCAGTTCATAAAGTAGAAATCTTTCTTGAAGACTGCTCAATAGATATGATGGAATTTGAAGATATTTTTTTGCACACAGTTTTTTAAGAACGGTGCGATGGAAGATGATGTCTATTTCTTCAGATGCTCAAGGATTGTTCATGAAAAGTCCTTTACTCAGTTTGGTGACTGAATTAGTTGCTGTTTAAAATTGACTTGTTGATTCACTTATTCGAAAAGTGATCATTTCCGAGATCTTAAGAGCTGGATATCACTGAAGATGTAGAAATTTGTAAAAGCGTACCGCATTGAAACAGGATGATCAGAGAAATATTTGCAGATAAAGCTCAAGTTCAGTTAATTTTAAGTAGTTTATATTACAGAAATCGTCATAGAAATTACTGGATGAAACCAATGAAGATGGTATCCAATGGAGATGTACGGTGGAAGGTGGTGATCGTAAATACAAGCGTTGGTTGGTATTTCTTGTCGCATGTCATGAAGAAACTCGAAGCGTTGTGTAGAATTAAAACTAAGCATCGAGCTCTGTAGAGAGGATCAAGATTTACATGTGAATGCAGCGGAGTTAAAAAGATTTTTGTTAAATCGGCATCGTAGTTATTTCACTTCGAATACGAGCAAACAAATCCGCGAAACACAACAAAATGACGATTCACACACTTGAAGGAGTGGGCCAACAAAGTTTTGACCCATAGTATTTGTTGTGGCGAGAGACATCCATCTTTCCGCTCGTCGATTCTCCTACAGTGATGGAAGGAACACTGAACCACACAACAAAAAAAAATGAGATCACATATCACTTTTTGGCTTAAATATTTATTTGCTCAGAACATCAGATTCACTTGATTATTGAAAACTTGATAAAAATACACATATAAAAACATGATGACTAGGGGGAGCATCTTCATAAAAAGAAAAAAACGTTGATACCATAGCGGCCTGGCATCTCCGCGGGTGAAAACCTCCGTCACCAAACGTGTGATCGGCATAGATGCAAATCCGCGCAACGCGTCGTTGTGGGCAAAGCCTCCTCACATGAAGTGAGTGGCTTGCCCCACCAAAAATTACTCTCCAACTGCTAAAAGAAAGCCGTTAGACCTACTGCTATAGAAAAAGGGAGCTCGATTTTTCTGGAACAATTTTAGCAGATGTTTTTCGAGCAATATGCTTCTTGCACTGCACAGGAAAACCGCAAACACATCTGTTTCAGCGGCGCAGAGAAAACATATGCGAGCGAAGGGATGTTATGATTATTCGTTTAGTATTATAGAAAACTGGCGACAACTGTTATTTTATTTCAAAGCAGCTGAAAGGGAAATGCTTTAGAAGTACGTTAATGCGCTGTAATTGAGAAGGCCAAGAGGAAAAATGAAAGCTTTAAAAGATAGTTATTATTAAAAACTTTTAAATTAAATTTAGAATAGATTATTAGTTTAAATTTAGACAATATTAATTAGGATTTGTGTTAATAATTTTTCATTAAAAAATATGCACGTTGTGTCAACGTGACAGATGGTATGTCAGGTCTATTGAAATTCAACTGGATTTCGATGGTTCTTAAACTATGGTACTCGTTGGATTTCAATGGTTCTTAAAAATTTTCACGTTTTGATTGAAAATAACATGTTACACACAACTGTTATTATAGTTTTGGTGTAGCTATTGTGACTATTGAGGAAGAAGTCTACCGAGTAAAGATTTAGATTTGATGTGTAGGATGTGGCTAGGTGGTGCAGTGTGTGAATTGTGACTATTGAACATAAAAATGTATCAGTTAAGTATTTTAAATCTTTAACTTGGAGGGGGTCTGGGTAATATGGGTGATTCTGAGACGGGTCTGATGCAAGAGAAGTAGCAGAAAAATTTAAGTATTCGTCTAAATTTTTTTTTTCTCCACGGATTTAATTTTGGGAGAGACTGGGGATAGTGGCGGTGTTAAGCAGGGAGAGTATGTGTTGGCTGGGGGTACCTATTCATGATATGAGTGAAGAAGGAGGCCATGATGGCAAAAGTGGTGTGGAAGGATCTGATTGCATGATAGATGAGGATCAAAGTGTAGGTGACGATATAACTGGTGATAGCGAGGATGTGATTGTTATTGCATTCGGAAAAGACTGGAGAAAATGAGACTAGGGGGAGCCTGATCTATTGTTTCGTATGTTAATGTGCTAACGGTGCTTTTGGCTGTTGTGTCACTATTGTCTATAGATGTTGTACTTACACTCGACTCCTACGGGCCCACCCGAGATGGCATTGGGGGGGGGGAGCGAACAAACGTAAAATTCCCGAAAAACTTCGTTATAAAGAAATGCATAATGCAAAAAACACCAAACAATAGCAGGGACGCCATGTTTCGAACAAGGTCTAATACAGACTGAAATCATTAGTTGAACTTTCATTATTTTATGTTGTCAACAATGTCTGATTTTGAAGTTTGCAATATTATTACTGCGTTGTTTTCTACTCCATTGTTAATGTAAGAATGATAAAAATAAGGTAATGAAATGGATAAAGGTTTTGCAAATATTATGAATAAGTTTTAACGAATACCACTTTTTTCTTCCATTTTTCTTTAAGAATTCCACTAATATTATAAACGGAAATTTAGTCAGTTTGTAACTCTTTCGCTCTGAAACCAGAGTCCGAGGGGCACAGGGCAGACATTTATTATAAGGGTTCCTTTCATATATACCGATTCACTTTACAAAAATGAGAAAGCTTGGTGCTGTGGGCTTACTTAAGTTCCAGGCTTTCTGCTATTGTAAATGCTTGGAACTTTTTTTCGACTGAAAAAGAGCAGCCCTTTTCTCAAATCATCCTTTTCTCAAAATGTTTTATTAAAGCCTTTTTTTTTTCATAGCTTAATAACTTTTTAAAGGGAATTGTTAAAGTTTAAGCAGAGAGAGAGAGTGAGAGAGGAAATTTTTTTTTCTATAAACGACACATTTCTTCAAAAGGCAGTAGGAACATTTCTTGATTTGGCCCCCTCCCACCCCCTCCCTTTTGAATGCTGCCCAGCCTACCCCTGACTTAGTCAGACTCTAAAAGCTACTCGAAGCTGATGTTTGATTCATTATTTTTATAACTGTATAATTTAAAGGGTACTTACGTATTATCCCGGCGACCCGTCAAGGCGAGTGATTCTTCGTCAAGATAAATGCCGGACACATGCAATTATTGATGGTTTGGAATACGATTGGCAACAGTTTGCCAGCACATTTGACGAAAAAAATAGTTTGGCGCCAATGACCGCCAGGGTAATACGTAAATACCATTTAAAGTTTACATTGTGCGGAAATAGATAATTCCTTGTTAGTAAAAATATAAGTGCGTGTCTTATATTAGTGCTATTTCATCCACGCCGAATTTTTCTGTTGACACATTTTTGTGGACGTATTTGCATCGACACGTTTTCATTGCATTTTTCAATAGGGTTGCGCGGATAAAATGTTGGAAGTCGCCAAGGTTTGCAAATTCGATGATTTATTGCCAAGTTTGGCACAAAATGATTAGTCGCAAAACTGAACCTAGCTTGGCGATATCTTCCTTATTTGGCGAGAAAATAATGGGAAACGCTACAGTTTATTACAAAGGAGAAGTATAGTTAAAATGCATGCCTGAAAGATTGTAAAACAGTCTTAATGCGATTTTAATGTAGAGGCACACTCATGAAATGTACACTTTCCGATTTAATGATATAAGTAAGGAAAATAGGAATGATGCATGGATTATGATACTCTTTTAATATATAGCAATTTACTGCTAATTTAAAATATGCAAGTGTTTCATATATATATATATATACACACACACATATATATATATATATATATATATATATGTATTTATATATAGCGTGTTTCGTTTATCTTTTCGCAGATCATGTGCTAACTTATTGTAGGTATCGACAACTTGTCACGAGCCGGGACAAGTTGGCACATATTTTTTTTTCTTACTTCAGACTTTTGTTAAATATAAACTAAGCGCATAACAAAAACAGAACTCCAGAGTAATCATAGAAAACATCATGTTACAAAGGAGCTGTTTTGTTAAAAAAAAACTTGATATAAATCAATAGCTAAAACCTGCCCCTACTAGCTCCGGTCTCCCCTACTCTTGCACTGTAGTACATGCAGAATATGATTAAAGCAATTTTGCGTACAGTTAAACAGGCCTAAAACTAATTTTACGTCCATGATTAATGCTGTTTCTTTTACTGCAATGGAAACACTGCGTTCTTTTAAACTAAGTTCATATTATCAAGCGAAATACGGCGAAAGTTTGCCAAAGATTTCTTAAAGTTATTGTTATATTCAGTACTTAAGAGACATGAAACAATATTAGACAAGTTTTTCTTCAGGTATAGTTCTAAAAAAAGGAAGGGGATTTAACCTGACTAACAAAGTCATAGCATGCTTGAAAAATTTTTTGTGTATTATTATATTAATACAGTAAATTTGTAACTTTTTTTTTTCCATTAGCATGCTTAATGTTGATTTTGAAGACTAAAAATAAACAATTATTCAGTCAGTTGTCAAACACTTAATCAATTCGTAATTTTATAGTCTTTGAATAACAGAAGGAATTTTTTTTCTTCAGAGAATATGTGAATATAAGTTTAAGGAAAAATCTTAAGAATGATCAATAAATTAATCACAGAAATAATACAGGCACATTCCAAACTTAAATCTTCGAAATTAAAAAAAATTAAACTTTTCAAGAAGTACTTCAGTATCATATGAACACACACCCTTGTAAAATTTATCGCTGATGTTAGTGTATTTTTTGTTACTTTTTAAAACGTCGTACTTAATATAAAACCCACAGACTATTATTGATTTTCAATACGAGATGTATTTATAATCAAGGGCGTAGCCAGGATTTTCATTAGGGGGGGAGGCAGGACATGGAGTCTAACCGGAGAATGCCCGGTTTGTCATAATCAGATCCTATGACTAGCTCATTTTAGGGGGGGGGCAGCTGCCCCACCCTCGCTACGCCCATGTTTATAATAGCACCTCTCAGCCTCTTAATTTCTAACATTACACAATTGACTTACTAATGTGTAATTTGATGAACACAACAAATATCCTCACCTTTTCTTTTCTTTTCTTTCTTTCTTTCTTTTCTTTTCTTTTTTTTGAAGAAGAATCGCAAGAAATCTTTAATTGGATATAAATTAAAGTGTTAAGTAAAATTTCCAGTACATATTTCTATATATTTTCATCCAGTTTATTATTATTTTTAAATCTGTATTTATTTATTTCATTTTCACAGCAGTAGCTTTGAAAAGACGCTGTTGATCAATTTTTATTGTATTTTCCGGCCAGTTTAAATTTTAATTAAGTTGTTTGAGATTAAAATTTTTTTTTACTCTGGCACTGTATTATTTTGGCTTGTTTTTAATTTAAACGTGAAAATATATAAATGCTTAAAGAACAAACTTAGATGAGATGGAATTTCTCATTTTTTTAATACTCTGGAATATAAGCAATTGAATATTAATATTAAGAAATATTTGCTGTACTTACTTTCTATTAAGAAAACGAAAATTTTAAAGTTTTTCAAGTTTATTTAGAAATAGTATTTTCCTTCTCACCTTCTCCAAAACATATTTAAATATTTTAAAACAGAGTTCCAAATTCGTTTAATATATTTAAAAGTTAATAGATGGCAGCACCAAAGAAAAACTGTAAAATTACAGAAATGCTAATGGACTTCCTATGGGAGTCTTTATTTAACTTGTAATTTCTCTTTAAAGGCATTAAACATGTTCCTGTTTAAAGCGCGGTTATCTGCATGGGAGGAAAAAAAATGCATTAAAAAAAAAAAAAAAAAAAAAAAAAAGAAGAAGAAGAAGAAGAAGAAGAGAGAGAGAGAGAGAAGAAAACCCAGTACATTATTATTTTTTTTTGATGGCTGATATCTGTATTTTCAATTTCTGAAACAATATCACAACACAGAATAGATGATATTACAAACTATTTATGAAATTCATAAAACGCTATCGAGATGAATAAAGAATGATATTTTCTGAAAATCCAAACGTTTTCTAAAAAGGAGAATCCATTATTTTCTTCAAAAAATAAACAGAATTCATAATTGAATGAATCACACGTCTGTGCTTCGCATTCTAGAAAAAAAAAGTTCTATTAGAGCAAAGTTAACTTAAAAAAAGTTTTATTAAGAATGAAATGTATTTTATACACGTTTACGACGTGAATCCAAGACGTAAACTATCAGAAGGAACACTTTATGAGAGGTCCATTACAGTGTAGATTTCCTAGTATTTGTTCGCGATTTTTCACATTTTACTTATCTTTCAGCTGAATAATTAGAAATCCGTAAGTCAACATGCTTCCAAACGTAGTGAAAACCAACTTTTTATCCAAGCGAAATATGCCCCAGGCGGTCGGATACAAAACGCGGCGTTCAAACATCATTTTTAAAATAGCCAATTTTTTGATTTCATAGTTTGTGAGGGGATTTTCATCAAGCTGAAGAGCGCGTTCGTAGATATTCCTGTACATTTTCCTGATATCTTCCAGTTCCTGCGTAATTTTTGACGCAACATACGTAATGGATATGATTCCGAAGCTACAGAAGAATATGTATAAAATCCCCTCTATGACGTGTGTTTCCACTCGCTTGAAGCATTGCATTTCCAGTGCCAAGCCCGTAAAGCCGACAGTGATCATCTGGCACAGCTGCAAGAACACTGGGACCGAGAAAAGAGCTTCGTGGCTTTTCACTTTTGCCAAGATCGTTTCATGTCTCCGAGAATGGTACGACATAGACTCTTGCTGCCAGATGCACGATCCTTTTACCGTGTTTCTGATTTCAGCTAAACGGTTGGCGAGCTCTATGCTCAAGAAGCAGTAAACTAGTTGGAAAAGCGTCGGAAAAAATATCAGTTCTGCGAAGTAAGCGAAAAGACAGAAGAAAATGGCGATTTTGTCAAAAGATTCGAATCCACTACCTTCGTATCCGAACAGCCAAATGTTCCTGTACGAAGATACTGGCTGCGAAGTCACCGAATGCGTCGACAATACGAAGGGAATCGAAATATTAAATAACGACAAAATGAGCATTATGTTGTAATTTAACGACTTATTTCGGATCGCCCGTCGGTTGGAAGTCTGACCCTCCTGTTCTTGGTTGCTGTTTTTTAGTAGAGAATGAAGTTTACGTCCATGCGAGCGGGCAATATGCCATAAAACAATAGACAAAATGCAGTTGCACACCGAAGAAATTGCAGACTTTGTATTATCTTTTATTTTTTCCTGGTTGCGCAGCAGCACTATTGCACTATAGAAAGTCGCAGAATACAAGAAAATAGGAAATGGATGCAAAAGCGCCGTCAAGTGGAACTTAAATTTTGATGTAGGCTTGATGTATGGTGCTGAATTGATGCCAGAAAAATCCAGCAATTTTATCAACCAAGTGCTTGGCGAATGAGAACAAGTGATTTTTATAAAGGAATCATCAATTTTGCTCCTGTTTCTGAGCACGCTTAAATGTGAAAATACTTTCATATTTATCTGCTTGCAAATTAAAGAAGCTGCCAGAAGTCATATAAAATACTTTCAATAATATAACATGTTTTTGTATGAACTATTTCTTTGTGCAGTTTAAAAATGAGCGTTTATGACCAGTGAAAGTGTAATTTAGAACAAATGCAGGTATTTAGCTAGTAGTCAAATACTCAACGATTCTTTGTTAAAATTTCAGATTTGCACACGTTGGAAAAATAATTTTTGAAGCTGCTTTTGTCCAGAGTTTGTTTTACTTGTTTGAAATTTGTAAATGATATTTAATCAATTAATCAGTACCAGGGAATTATAACTTAAATAGTCAAGTGACATATAACAGCATATTTTCTGTTGCAATTAGTATTAAATTATCAGTAACTATGGTAATACAAACTACTACAATTTTATTGTTAGTGCATTTTTATTCTTTTATACTTCTCATTTTCTGTGTATGAGAATTTTATGTATAATAACTTGACGACTACACAGTAAACGACTCTTTAGAGGGATTCCGAATACATAAAAAAAGCAAATATTCTTTCCAATGCAGTAAAAAATTTTATGTTAACATTTTGGCTACTATCAGATTTAAATAATTTCTTTTTTCTTAATTATTAATAAGAAAATTATGGATTTTTAAAGATTTTTTTGACATTCATATATATCTTGAGCAAAATACATTTACACTCTTTATGGAGTCAAAATACATTGGATGAAATGTCAACATTATACTATTAATTCTGACGTTATACATTGCAGAAATATATGATTAAAACGTGTCGCAAACATTGCTAATGCTCTAACAAATGCAAATATCATAGTATTCATGCCATATAGTATAGAATCATGCTAATTTACTTAAAATGTACGAACACTTTTATAACAAAATAAAAGTGCGGTTAATGCACTAAATGCGTTTATGGTATTTATACTTACTGAGTCAATATGATTAGTAGAGTCAAATTATCAAATCAAGAGTTAGTTTAAAATTTTTTGTTTCGGTCAAGTCGAATTTCCCTTTAGTATATAGTTATAATATTCCATGGAAATTTTAATTTCACGCATTTTTGTCGTCATTTCTATTCCATAAAGTATATCATGTTGAGTGTAAGATTTTCTGAAATTTCATCTGTGGCATAGTTCAATTACACTTGCTTGAACGAAACTGGACTTTTTGCGTAATGTCATACGCTGGCACTTACTTGGAAAATGAAGTTGGGTCCTGATAAGATTTAATATTGCAAAATCAAACTTGACAAATTACGGGCATTGAAAGATGCCATATAACAAATTTAGGTACTATGATTTTTGAAAAATTAAATTTTTTTTAATGGCAAAACATAAACTTAAAACCTGTTTATGTCTGACTTTTCAAATCACTATTTTATTCCCTAAAATTTACAAGAAAATTATTTTTTAAATAGGAATTGGAAAAATACTAATAATAAAAGTGTCAAGTATAAAGTTCTTAACTCTATATAAGAATAACAAAGATATCTTTAAGTTGTGATTTAAATTAATCGAAATCCATTCGTCTTGCCAATGTTGTTATTCGATGTCTGCATTATTGTTCAAAACCACCAGAGGTAGAATGCACTAAAATCATAGTTTAAGTATCTTAAACATTAGAATTTTCAAGATCATATTAAAATTAAGACACCTTTAATATTCAATAGCAAAATATGTTCATTTTAGATTTCGCTCATCATTCACAATTTGACTCATTGGCGTAAAAATAACTTTTTAATTGAATATTAATTAATCAATTTAATATTTATTTAATTATTTATTTAATATTAAATAATAATAAGATTAAAACAATGAATATTCTACGATATGTATGTTAAAATTCACTGAAAAACTTCTTGATACTTTCAACATAGCCAACTTCGAAATTTGGTCTTCATATGTCTTCATTTCTACACAAGGAACATCTTTTATGCACATCTATGCAAGATTCACCAGAAGAACATTGCGTGCTTGATCGTAGAAAGGACATACTTTTCACAACATGGAAAGCTAATTCTGCTAGCTTTGAAGAAAACGCAAGATATAAGCTATTCAGCGTTCATTCGTTTTGTTTACTTAGCGACCATAAAGCTCACCAGAGAGGAAACCGAACAGTAAGATTACATAAGAAACTAAAAAGATGAATTGTTTTTCTTCGCTGTGCAAACCTTTCAAATATGTGATGGATTATGAAAAAGTAATTTACATGATTGCTTATCTATAAAAAAAAGGATCATATTTTTTTCTAATAATAATGGCGCAGTTATAATAATACTAATGGCGCAATAAAAGTATCAGATATATTAAATGCATGATAGGATTACCTGTGCAGTATAAAAATAATTGATTTCGTTTTTGTAAACATCGAGTCACAATACTTCAAAAGTGAAAGGATGTTGATAAGCGCATCGATTGATTGATTAGTTCGAGAATTTTAAATTTCCTTTTACGGATATTTTGCAAGAATTTTCACAAGGAAATTTACACGCTTAAAACAGCAACAAAAACAACAACAACACAAAAATAATCAATTAATTTATGTTTGAAATGTTTGGAAAAACAGATTAAAAAATAAATAGAGGGGAACGGGGTATTATTTATAGAAGCTCATCAACAGCTATTGAATGACGTTAATAAGTAATACGAAACTGTCTTTTTTTAATGCTACTTCAATTATACTCGAAATAATTGTGGAGGGCCATATGGAATTTACATAATAAGACACTTAAAATGAACCTTTATAAGTAATCAGAAAGTCAGAGCCACGGTAAAAAAAAAAAAAAAAAAAACAGATGCAATAGAAGATGAAGAAAACGGCGTCTGTTTCTGAACGAACAGAAACCGTCAGAATAATCACAGAATTTTCATCCAATCAGAATGTGCACGGAAGCGACGTCATAGTCGAAATGATTACAGGAACGATACAACACGATACGTAAATCGCGAAGAAAGGATCGATTACAAAACTTTTTCCAACGTGATCTCATTTGCGCTTGCATTTGTGCTCTGCATATATCATATATAAGGGATAGAAAGTGCTCTGGCAACCGAAACTTGAGGCATTTGTTAAATCAGCTGACTTGTGGCAGGATCTCACGCTCATAATTCTTGCGCAGTCAACTCTCCTCAGGTTTCTACGGAGTATTTGCTGTCAGCCAGTTCATTTCAGTTTTCATCGTTAAATATTTAAGAAAAAATGGTACATTGCTGTTCTGCTTATGGATGTAATTTGTGATTTGTGAAAGATTCTAGAATAAAATTTCACAGGGAACTGCTTTTTTCTCCCATTTTTATGAAACTACTTTTATGAATGAAGACTATTTCAATGTATCCACATTCCGTAAGCTATGGCGATATTTTTACGTCAAGAGGGTTTGTAAGGCGTATATTCACAGTGATTTTGTCTTAGTTTATACTTACCACTCACCAAATATAGCAATATAGCACAGGATATTTTTGTTTACAGCGTTCATCAGTTACACGTTCACTGGGCTCCGATAGTTTGTAATACAGTACACCCTTCATGTACTTCCCGAAGATCTGTGCGCTATCTGACCGTTGGCGGTGGGTGCTGGAAAATAATGGAGATTACTTTGACGAATAAAGGTGTTATTGGATATTTATTTCTTTAAAACGCTCTTTAAAACTTATTACTAGAACCAATATACGAAAAGTCACATGGAAATTTAATAATTTTTAATAATAAGTTACCCCTAGAAAAAATTATTTCACTTCTGTAAGTTCTACAGTTAAAGAGTTATTTAAGAAATTCACAGAAAAAAATGACGTATCTTGCAGAAAATTTAAACCTTTGCATAATTAATTTCTACATAATTAATTATCGTAGAGTCTGCAAAATTGAGATTTGTGGTTATCTTGGTCTATAAATCATCTATATAAAATTTAAGGCAAATCTAAGTTGGTGTGGTGAACTGCACTGTTTGATCTGACATGTAATGACCCTTAATAGGCTTCATGAGGTGTCCAGACCAATTTTTTTTTTCATATATTTGCATTATTTAAAACCGACTGGTCTTACAATATCTGAGAGAGTTTTAAAATTTAAAACTGCTAAAAATTATTGAATGAGTAAAATAATACAGTTTTTAAAATAGTTAAATTTTTCGCTATTTTTTTTAGGATGCTTGCGAAAAATTTCAAACCGATCAATTTAACGGTGCAGATTTGTTTACAACGCACACAAAGAAACTATATAACCCTAGATAAATAATCTATCTAAAATTTGAACAATAAAGCTTGGGTTAAAACTTTAATCCGAATTTTAAAATAGGATAGCTTGCAAATAAAACTTTGAAGTAAGCTATCTAAATATGTTATTTAAAATAATTCTTTTTAATCATTACTATTGTATAGTTTTATTACTTCCGTTACACTTACGAAATTGCGATTACACTTGAGATTTTCGGAAGACATTTTGACATATTACAGATAATACTTAAAAATCTGCAAACGTTTTAGGCTCAGCTAACAGAAAAATTACATTCAAAATTCGAAAGTGTTAGCCGAAGTTACGGCTGTGAAAAGTTGAAAGGTTGTTATTGAAGTTTGTCAAAGAAAAGACTTTCTCGTCTTTTTCAAAATTTTCATTACACTTCCCATTTAACTAAACTCATAATTTAGTTTGAAATTACTTCAAAATCTTCCCCGTTTTTCTTCCGCTTCCCCTTTACTTCCCTGTCTTTATCTCGACTTTAAAAGATTTCATGAAAAAATATTTAAAAAAAATGGCGGTAATCCTTTTCCCTTCACACGATGACGCCAAGCGATAAAAATACCTGTTCTGAAACAAGCATTCCATGAGAAAGTACCATTAATAACGTGGAGTTAGTGCGACAGTAATTTAGTTCTTTTTTATGGTACACTGATTCTGGAGATTCTCAAAGGAAAACGATCCAGCGCCATTTTCTTTTCAAACTTGTCGAGTGTTCTGCGAAGAGAAACTATCTATCAACAAAGCGAAGGAAAAAAACAACAACGTTGTATATATATTTTCCCGCCGTCTCTAAGCAAAAATAAATCGTTTATCTCCGAGCAGAGTGTTTCGTATATAACCTGGGATTCTTAAAATGTTTTTAGCACCTTTACGATTTGCTGAGATTTTACGGCTGTAAAAAAAGTGCTGTTCACGTTCTAGCCTATCGTTTTTAAGGTGTTGGAAAATGGAACGAACTCTTTCACGAGCCGATAAAGTTTCTGAATGAAACAGAACAGGGCTTGCGAAGTCAGATTTTACGGCACCTAATTTGCTGTCAATTATTTTGGAATGAAGTTTCTTTTTATGCCATGTTTATGTCGTTAAAAAGTGTCCTCCAGTTGTCAATAACAGTTTGTGAACCTACTATATCATTAAAAAGTATTGCGTGAATGATTGTAAGAACTTCATGAAATATCCTGAAAAGTAGATTAGTATTATTATTTGATCATAATATCTGAATCTTTAGCTTTTTGACTCTTATTTAAAACACTAGGGGCCATAACACGGAAGATATTTTGTTATGGGAATCCGTGTTGTATGGGTCCTGAGCTATACTCCACCTGGAGTGCGGACTCCGCTTATAATCGCTGGAAAAATTATTTGCACTCCTCAGAAACACAATGATATTTAATGTTGCCATTCAAAAGTTATATTAATTAGGAGCTAAAGCATAATAAAATTAGAACATCTGTTTCAGCTGTATTTTTAATAATGTAAAACCTATTGGACACCTTGCGAATTTGCCACCCATGGCGATTTTTCATTATTTGGCGACTTGCGTACATGTAAAGTTGATAAAAGCTAAGGAACAGATAGGATAGCTTGCCACCCATGGCGACTTTTCATTATTGGGCGATTTACACATGCTCACAACCTATAATTACTGTTCATTTAAGGTTACCGGTAAACCGTTATCCATATTTTCATTTACATAATCGTTTGCAGATTGGCGTACTTAGCACCACGAATTATACCATCTCGTCGCGCTAGCCAATATCCAAAGTGTACTGTAACTGCTATAATGGCATAGTTAACGCCGCCAAATATTTCTACTGGTAGAAAATAATCCAGCTGGACCGAACCGGCTTTAAAATCATCTGCATTTTAATTATTTTTCATTTTCAAGATATTAGTTATTCTGTTTTGGAAAAACGGATAATCGCTATTTCTAAACTCCTGTTGTCTAAGCGAACTTACTATTTGAAAATTGTCAACTTTGTGTAACACATTTTGAGTTACTTATTTCATGTAGTTTTTATTTTGGCGTAAAATGGGTTTATTTCTACTTCATGTTTGACAATTTCACGTGATATTACATACTTGGAAACGCTTTGTTGCAAAGAAATGAATGATTTTATGCCAAATCTGGCAACCATTCTGTTTATTTTTTCAGTTTTTTATTAATATCTTCTAAAATAATTCGATTTTCGAAATTTAAGTCAGCTTAGCAGGTTCCTCGAAATTTTTCGAATCTGTGGGCACCTTAGTCGAAACTCAAATCCCCACGGTTTAGGAGGAGATAGGTCCACAAGCTATTGACAGCGCCATCGGCCTTTACTTTTTTTTAGAATAGAGAGACACATTCTTATTCAGACGGTGAATAGCGAAGTGTTACAATATTGTTTGAATTAAAAAAAAAAATACCTGTACAAATTCTATTAATTCATCTGAATTAACAAGCTAAATTGGAATTATTTAGCGATTCGTTTGACACAAGATTGAGGTGAGTGCATCAAGTTTTGAGAAGTATTTCAGATATATACTTCTCAAAACTTGATAAATGCCCCTTTTCAGTTTTTTCAGGGTGAAAGAACGACGGGTACTGAAACGATTGTAAGCAATCTTCTGCAGAATAATTTGCTGAAGCAAAGTCTGCTGAGGAATAGGATCTTTCATTCCAATAGCCCTTCACTTGTTACTCGATTTCATCCAAAAACTTCTTCTCAATGAACTTGGTAAAGTGTGGCACAATTCCGTTTGCTTTTCAAAAAATTTACTTTTTTTTTTGAAGTAGGACAACCTCAATATTTTTCGCGAAAGATTGATTTTTGTTTTACTTTTGCCTTGATGGAGAAAGGATTCTTATTTTTGCCGTGTCTCTGGGATACAAATGTAGCAGTTAATATCCCGAAAAGTTTAAGATGAATTGACCATCTACATTTAAAGTTCTTAGATATATGTCCTGATTCAAGGCACCGTTCTTGTGCCAAAGGATTGTCAGTTGTATTCACAGAGCACATAAAAGGGATAGAGAGGGCTTTGACAACGCAAACTTTAGGCGCTTGTCCCAACACCTGACTTGTAGAAAGATCTCACACGCACAATTCTTGCACATCCAACTCGCCTTAGATTTCTATGGATCATTTGCGGCCAGCAGGCTAATTTACGTTTTCAAGTTTGTATAAAAAAATACATTGATGTTCTCATATGGATGCAAATCATAATTTGTGAAAGGTTCTGGAACAACCTTTCACATGTGAGTGTTGTTTTTCATCTTTTTAATACATCCTTTTTATAAATGAAGACTTTTCAATGTATCGACGTACACTAAACCTGAGATTTTTTTTTTTCTCTAAGAGGGTTTGTGATGCGTATGTTGTCAGCGAATTTGTCTTGTAGTTTATACTCACCACTCGCCAAATACAGCGATAAAGCACAAGTCTAGCCTCTCTCTTCATTTCCGTACCCGAAGTCATACGGTTCATCCTTTCCTCACTTTTCCAACGGGTTTCGAACGGCGCTGCACTCTCTGGTATATTTTAATTCTCTGGTGGTGTACCCAATGAGTAATTTTGTCATTAAAATATGATTTTTCTTTTCTTGGTTAGCGAGACTTAAAATGGGGGTGGGTGTCTATTCAGCTATAAACTTCTCTTATCATTATTTAAACTGTCTAGAAATGTTCAATTTCCAGTGATTATTATAATATGGGATTACGTATTAACGACTTTTTAGAACATTCATTGATGAAAAGGTGGTGGCGTTCCCATGGCGTAATTTCGTTTGAAGTTTCTTCTTGAACAGCGTCAAAATGAGCAATTTACGCCAAAGCAGGATATTTGCGAAATCTCTCTCCACTCGAAAATGGAGGCTTTCATCAGCTTGTAGTTCAAGGGCTCTATCAAAGCTCTCCTAAAACCTTTCTAGATTTATTTCAGTAACTATTTGAATTGCGGTGAAATTTAAATATTTTAGTTAAGTTTGCAATTCTTATTACCATGTTCTTGGAAACGCTATATTTGGGTTTCATAGCTCTTTGATCTTTTATGGGGACACACAATGCTATTCCGATTCAAGATGGAAAATACACAAGACGAAAAGAGTGATCATTCCTAAGGCGTGAAATGGCAGATAAAGAAGAGTCTAGAAGATTGAATACTTATTCTTTTAGCTATCAGATATTCCGATAAGTGTCTACTTAGAGGTAACTGGAGCTATTCACTTTACACTGAAAAATTTTCTTTCAACATTGAACCGTTGTTGGAGCTATAAAAGCAAGAGCATTGAAAGTCAGTTCATTTGGTTTTTCGAAACTGCTGTAGATGGTGCAATTTCATTTATGGTTCAACTTTTCACCATAATGTAGCAATCATATCTTACAGCTAACTGCAGCAAAGAGAGAAGAGACGGCATTGGTGGCGGAGGCTAATAAGTATTTCCATGTGAGCATCTAACAGCAACTTTTCGATTTAGTAGGCTTAGGTACGGAATATTCACAGAAAGCAGCTCCAGGTTCTACTTCCGTTATTGCAACATACATATTTAAGAGTTGGCTAAAAGTACAATCATGGCGAGTTCCTAGTATCAGAAAGTGACTTCCACAGGCGCTGCCATTTTTAACGTCACTTACCAATTAAAGATTCAATATTTTACCAATGAATTGCTTTATTGTTTTCGGTTTTATGGTTCAACTTTTCTTCCTTTTATTGTTCGACATACATAAGTTTATGGTTCAACTCGAGCACCAAATGTTGGAAGATGGTTTCGTTATCTTTTGAAGCCAACATTTCTTGTGTCATGTTTTGGTGAAATGTTGCACAATCTTTTAACTGCGTACTACTTGACTACACATTCCTTTTCTCCTCATTAAAGTATTTCGATAAAGTAGATCTTGCCTGTGGAAAGCATAAAATTTTTTACTAAATAATGAATCGTCTACGGCGTTTCCAATATTTGTAATTTAATTTTTTTATATGGATTTTAGTTATCAGTGACACATGCGCAAATGTATCGTTTTTGACGAAAACTATAATGACTATCAAAGTTATGGCAATTTTCTTGAGCATTAAAAGCACAAAATAATTGTTCAATTAAACGATTATAAGCACAAACATCGAACAGGATTAATTTCCATTCATCTTCCACAAAACATCATCCACAAAACAGCCTCAATGAATGTGCTAAATCATAATTTATTTACTTGATTTCGAAGTAAAAATCTTGCCATTTTTTGTGACTTAAAACTGGAACAGGATTAATTTCCATTCATTTTTTATTTAATATTTCTGAATATTAAAGGTACAAAACAGCCTAAATGAATGCGTTAAATCCTAATTTATTTGCTTAGTTTCGAAGTAAAAATTTTGCCATTTCTTGTGGATTACAACGGGAACAGGATTAATTTCCATTCATTTTTCTATTTAGCATTTCTGAATACTAAAAGTACACAACAGCCCCAATGAATGTGTTAAATCATAATTCATTTGCTTGATTTCGAAGTAAAAACTTTTCTATTTCTCGTGGATTACAACGGGAAGAGGATTAATTTCCATTCATTTTTCCATTTCGTATTTCTTTTACGTTGAGAGTCAGTTGAATCGTACTTAACCCTTTAACGCGCAGTGTCCCCGCTCTGGGAACACCAAACTCTGACGTTTTGACTTGCCAGTCACGAAGAATAGATTTGATTTCTATAAAAAGAGTTGCGGGTGACATAGCTCCTTGAGAATCCTTTACTTTTTAGCACGTCCTTTCCCGTAAAAAATGGTCACGATTACTTTTAACAGCACTGACATCTCTTGAAAAATGGAAGAATTCGAGAACTGCTAGATAGATTGCCCAATGCTGAAAAAAGGGCAACCGTTGCCATCCTCCGCCCTCTTGCTGGTAGTTAAGTCGAGGAGATGGCAACGGCTGCCCTTTTTTCAGCATTGGGAAAGGGTTGCGCCTCAAAGGGTTAAAGCGAAGTTGAAATAAGCAAGTAATAAGCGACTTTTAAATGTTCTGTAGATATAGCTATGTAATTTAAAGGCAAGAAATTGCAAGACTGAAGAGTCCAAGGCATAATATATTTTTCGATTTGTATAGGGTGCCCTTAAATTAAGGTGACCAGATTATTGTAGTCAGAATCGGGGACATGTCCCCGATTCTGACAACAAAACTGGGGACATTTATAATTAATGCAATAATTAACAGTAATTTAATTGAAAAACAATACAATAATTAAAAAAAGTGTCCCCAGTTCCATTTTTACATTCTGGGGACAATTTGAAAAACGTCCTGAAAATGGGGACTGTCCCCGGAAAATGGGGACGTATGGTCACCTTACCTTAAATGCAAGTGACATTTTTCTTACTGGACAAAAATATACACTTCTTGGGTGGCAAATCTCTCAAAGTCAACTGACAGATCTCTCCGTTTATATTGTTTAAATTTAAGAAGAAGGAACACAGGGCGTCCGAAAAGCTTCACATTTACCACTTTAGGTGAGAAGATAAATCATCGCGGTCTTCCATTTTCTTTTGAAACTTGTTGACGTATTGTCCTCCAACGGATCTTGTTTCCAAAAATTTGAGAAAATAAAGCTGGCCCTTCGAAAATGTTTCTCCCTCAGAGACTGTAATCAGTGTATCTTCGAAAAACAGATAGGGAGGCTGAAAAAAAAAAAAAGAATTACCCGCTAAACTTGCGGTTCTTGTAACTCTAAATTATTAATGGCAGTTGTTTATAGAATACGTTTCAAGGGGAAAAAACAAAAACAAAAAAAAAAACAAAACAATTTTTATCGTTGCAGCAGCAAGCAGCTCCTGGGAGGAATATAGTTTTTAGAATTTTTTTCCCCTTCTTCCTTTTTTTTTTTTGTGAACTCCGATTCTTTAGAAATCCAGATAAAGCGTACAGGAGGGAGCCATTTTCAGGTAAGTGTAAATTGAATTATGAGAGTATTTAATCCCGGCGTTTAGCACATTTTATTTTTATTTATTTACTTATTCTTTTATATATATATATATGTGTGTGTCGGTACTGTTCTAGACTTTTTCAGCGTCATGTGAGATTTTTCTTGAAGCAGAATTTGCACTTGCAGGAATATTGATGGTGGTGCAGCGAAGTGCCTGACGTTTTATCGCTTGCATTAAATTAATCTGAAAGGACGGATATGTCCCTTATCTTTCTTCTCCGTTACATACTTTTAAAGTTTATTAATAGTACTGAACACTTTTTTTTTAATTTCAAGATGTAGTAAATTTTGAACAATTTAAAAAAGTTTTCTTTTATTATTTTGCTGATTTTGAAAGTTCATTTTCAATCTATTATTAAAGAGACGGTGGGCATTAACCCTTTAACGCGCAGTGTACCGGCTCTGGGAACACCAAACTCTGACGTTTTGACTGTTGCCAGTCGCGAAGAATAGATTTGATTTCTATAAAAACAGTTGAGGGTGACATAGCTCCACGAGAATCCTTTACTTTTTAGCACGTCATTTCCCGGAAAAAAATGTCACGATTCTTTATAACAGCACTGACATCTGCTGAAAAATGGAAGAATGCGAGAACCGCTATGAACGTTTCGATCGTCCGCCATCTTGTTGGTAGTTAAGTCGAACGATGGCAACGGCTGCCCTTTTTTCAGCATTGGGAAATCTATCCAGCTGTTCTCGCGTTCTTCCATTTTTCAGCAGATGTCAGTGCTGTTATAAAGAATCGTGACCATTTTTTTTACGGGAAATGAACGTGCTAAAAAGTAAAGGATTCTCGTGCAACTATGTCACCCGCAACTATTTTTATAGAAATCAAATCTATTCTTCGTGACTGGCAACAGTCAAAACGTCAGAGTTGGGTGTCTTCACGGCGAGGACACCGCGCGTTAAAGGGTTAAACTAGAAAAGAAAGAATCCAGGTGGGGAACGAACACAAAAGTGAGGTGGGGGTAACTTTTGGGAGGAGTCTCACTTTTATTCGAGAAAAATGATTCCTTGCAGTCTTGCATTTCACTTTAAAACTTGTCAACATATTGCAGTCTAATGGATTTCATTTAAAAAATTTAGATAATTAAGCACTTTCAAGAAAAATTTCCCTTTGAGACTGTAATAAATGCATCCTTGAGAAACAGAGTAGGAGAACGAAGAAAACCTTATTATAAATTATTAATGGCAGTTGTTGCTTATAGAATTCAAGAGATTTATCAAAACAACAATTTTTCTAAAGCCCGGAGCGCTTGGGAAAACGATTTTTTATATATATTTTTTTGTTAAATTTAAAAAAATACTGATGAAACATAGAAAAAGGAAATCCTTAAGTGTAAACTCAACTAACACAGTGTTTAGCCACGACAGTTTGTGATCCTGTTATGTTCTTGTACTTTGTTGGTTGGTATTACTGTTCTAGACCTTTCTAGAGCTGCTTGAGATTTTTCTTAGCTCAGAAAAATAAATAAATAAATAAACAAATCGTTGGGGTTGTAGATAGAGCATCAGTGCTTGCTTTTTATCTCTTGCATTACATTAATCTGAAAAGACGAATATATGCTTGATATCTTTATTTTCTCTTATACATTTAAAAATCTTATTTTTGATTCTGACACGCCTAATCTTTTTCTTAAAGAATGTCAATAGATAGGTATGTTATTTGTGTGCTGTCACCATTTTTTAACTCTTATTTTGAATTTCGACAGTCACTTTTCATGCTATAATTGAAGTTTACACTAAACACTAAAAGTCCACTTTTCGCTCAACTATTTTAGTGATGCCAAACTTCTGTGACTATCAAATTCACATTAAATGAAAACGTGCATATATCAATCACTGTATAACTATTTTAACTTAGAAATGATTTCAAAACGAATTTTATTATAAAAAATACATAATTATCGTTCTCCTTGAAATAGTTTTAATTAGTAGTTTTATATATCGCGAAAATGAATTATAATAAATAATATGTATTATTAAGTTCTTAAAAAATCACATACTCTTTCAGTGGAAATCAAAATTTTCTAAGAGATTTTTTTTTGCGCGTTTTGAGGTACATAAAAATTTCCTCTTTATTTGGTACATACAAAAAAAGTTACTTAAACGGAGAACATAAAAACTAAAATATTCAGAAACATACATAAATTGTAAATAGGACGATAGCTCATTTTCCTGCCTTCCTGCCTGCGTATAGGTTGTGTATTCTCGCAGATGATGATGCGGGAAATTTTGTTCTATAGGAAAAGTACGTATTTCCTAATTTTAAGGGGTTTCTACAAAGTGTTTTTATATTTTGTTGATTTCAACACCAGTTTCTTTGTGCATTTTTTAAAAGAGTGTGTTTTACTAAAAGTGAGATTGTGAGTTCTTAATGCCTTACAGGCAAGAGAAAGGTATTCTTTTATTTTGGTAAATGCTATTTGTCTATAGTTATTTATAGTTTAGAGCAGCATTTCTCAACCTGCGGGGCGCGACCCCCTGTGGGGCGCAAAAAAACCAAAGAGCAAGTAGTTATGCATGTTTAAAAAAAAATCATCTTATTTATTCTTATTTTTACTCAAAAATACATCCATTTTCGCTTAAATGTTCATTCAAACTTTACTGATAACATTATTTTGTAAAAAATTCGACTAAATGTTAATTGTTAAAGATTAAAAATCTGAATGTATGCTGAAAAATGTGAGGGGGGGGGCGCCAATGTAAGTTAGTCTTTGTTGGGGGGGGGCGGCGACGTTAAGAGGTTGAGAACTTCTGGTTCAGAGACTCATTTACATATTAAAATAGAAGATAAGTTTTGAAAGCCAAGCCCGATGGTAATCCAATGATTTAAACTAATATTGGAAAAACTTGAAGTACAATATTTTTTGTTACCTTTCTAGGAATATTATTTGACTTACAAGCTTCTGAAAAATGAGGTTTTTCTGAAAAAAAAATTATGATAAAAATAATTGAAAAACAGAGATGTAAAAGTGAAACTTTAAACTTACGGTAAGTCGTAACTCTGAAAATATTGTTTTCTTTTGGATTAGATATAACTCCAAGATATAATTTATGAAAAGACAGTGATAGCCATACCAACTTTTTATGGATAGTAATTTTTACCCCATATTAATTGTTAAATTATATTTTTAAAAATCGTATGTAGGATTATACATCAATTTTATTTTCCATCAAAATTGCCATTTTTCAAAACCCTATAAATAAATATTGGTTCTATTAGAATGAGTCAATAGAAATAAATTAATAATGATCTCAATTAAAGTCAGAAATAAATATATCAGACCTCCCTCCCAAATATTACAATTTATATAGAAATATAAAAAACACTTAAAGCATAATACATACGTCGGCTAAACAGGCTATTAGTGTTACAACTAGAAGTTAAGAAATCGCCAATGTTCGGATTTTATTCTTGGACTAGGTACTAATGAGCTTTTATTCTTTTTGTTACTTCAATGCTATTTCTTCTTTAACGTTTATTGATATAAATTTTATAATTGTTTGCTATTAAGTATATATATATTAAGTAGTTTGCTATTAAGTATATTAAAATACCTTAATTTTAATATAAAAGCGACTTATTACCAGTAAATTGAAAGGACTACAATGAGAAGTCATAGTGCCGTTTTCAAAACCCTCGCACATTATCTGCAAAAGTTTCCGATTTCTTCAAGCAAATATAATTTATATTTTTCTTTCAAGTGTACTTGAACAACAATTCCTCAAGGTCTATTGACAGATCCGTCAGTGTGTATCATTTAGACTTTAGGGAAAACAGAAAAAAAAAGAAAAGCATTTTTCAAGTTATATCCTCACAGTCTTCAATTTTCTGTTGGAACTTGTTGAGGCATTGTCCTTTATAGGATTTTGTTTCAAAAATTTGAGAAAACAAAACGCGCCCTCGAAAGTGTTTCCCTTTGAGGCCGTAATCTAGTAAATCTTCGAGAAATGGAAAAGGTGAAAACAAAGAAAACACATGAACTTCCGGTCCTCGTAACTCTAAATTATTAATGGCAGTTGTTTAAAGATACAACGGATTTTTCCAAACAACAATTTTTATCGTTGCAGCAGCAAGCAGCTCTTGGGGAAACTATCATTCCTAGGTTTATTTTTCTAACTCTTCGATTCTCTAGAAATCTATATAAAGTGTACAGGAGGGAAACATTTCCAGGTAAGTGTGGATTGAATCATGAGAGCATTTAAATCATAAGGCTTGTGTGAGTTACAGTTTTGGACCTTCTCAACATCACCTGGAATTTCTCTTGATGCAGAAATAATGTACTTAAAGAGTTATGGATACAGAACCGAAATGCCTGTTTTTTATAGTTTGCATTAGATTAATCTAAAAAGAAAAACAAATTGCTTATATTTATACTTATATTTTTTTGTTTTTAAAGATATATGTTACTTTATGTAAAATTCTTTTAGGAAAAGTTTAATGAACACTGATGTCATTATCTCTATGCGAATTTGTTTAATATATGTTTACAGAATCAGTTGGACATTAAAAGTCTATTTCTAATCTATTTATTTGGTAAATGTGAAAATTGATGAAAGTATTCAGTTCACATAAAAGGCGAATATCATTTCCAATATTAATTACAATGCGTGGTTGAGTATAGTAAAATGACGTACGCTTTTAACAATCTGAAATCAACTGACTTTTATGGCACTTTCAATTTTATGCAATTTAGAAAATTAATTTTATAAATACCCGATGAGTGATGTATTTTTCTATCATATGTGTATATGAGAAGAAAAAAAAATCGTTAGAATTTAAAATAATCCTTTATGTTTAATTTTTATGTACGAGGGACGACGTTTGAATTAAAGGTGGGTGGGCCTTCTCTGCTCCCCCCCCCAACCTTTGCAGCTGCACATCTAACTGCATTAAAGATGATTGTAATAAGCAATTTCGTGTATGACTTTCAATGAAATTGAGAAATTTGAAATAAATAATTTTTTTACAGAACGAAAATAAATGCTCGTAAAACTTTCTTTAATTATGATATTTTTTACGCGGATCTAGCAACACAAAGATTTTAGTTTACAGATCACAATGGTTTGCTCGAAATATGTACATGTATACTTACTAGTAATTTTATTATTCGTGCTACAACTGAAATTATTTACATTTTAACTTTTACTAATTCGAGCTTTATGAGGATTTTTTACATAAGTGCACCATAATGTCTGAAACATATAGTTTTATTACATGACTGACTTCTGCAGTTTAGTCAGTTAAATTATAGTATCAAGTTATAATGCCATTTTAAATAACAAACCTCTGTTTCTACTAAACAGTTTATTTCCTTTAAATATAAGTAGTTGTTTCTTTTCCTGGAAATATACAGTTCTTGGGCAGCAATCACTCAAGATTCGTTGACAGACCTTTTCGTATATATCGTTTAAACCTGAGAGAAAAGAACGTCAGACGTCCGAAAGGCTTCACGTTTCCTATATTTATACGGAAAATATGGCCACCGCAGTCTTCCGTTTTCTTTAAAAATTTGCTCACGTATAGTAAAGTTATTTTAACGGGTTTTATTTTTAAAATTTGCAGAAATACCTAAATTAGATCGCCAAATTTTTCCTTTTAAGGCTATAATTAGTATAATCCATAGGAATAGACAGGGTAAAAAGTGCTTTAATACGAGGTCCCTATATCTCTAAATTATCAATATTAGTTGTTCACAGAATTTTTATAATTACTGCAGAAAGTAACTCGTGGGAAATTGAATTTTTTTAGAAAATCAATGATTATTTTAGAAATCTAGATAAGGTGTTTAGAGGAATTGGGATATTTGGATAAGTTTAAATTGAATTATGAAAGCATTATTTCCTTACGTTTTGTGCAAGTTTTTAGTTACTTTATTTTTTACTGGTGCTTGGTTGCTCGTCAAATATAATACGAGCATAGAATTGTAGATCATAACCAAAAAGGCTTGTCATTTCTGTACTCTAGAACCAGATGAAGGTAAATCCATATATTACATTTTTCAGGTTAAAGCGTTGATTCTAAACGAAATACGTATGAATGGGTTAAGTACATACAAATTTAGTAATAAATAAAGTTAGTCTAGTGTAACTTACGTTAGTCTGGTTCTGAGGTACAGATTTTATTCCTCGTATTAAATAAATCTGAAACGATCAATTATGTCTTATATCTTTTCCTTTGTCATATTTTACTTTTAATTTTAGTTTATACAAAGCATTTTTCGAAAATAGTAAGTAGCTTAGTCAACTGTCTACTGCTAATTTTTTAAAATTTGAAATGTCACTATTTAATTTATAATTAAAGGGAGAATTATTTTAAAAGTAAATTTTTCGTGTACTTATCACTAAAGGTAAACACTCATGAATTTATGCATTTAAAATTGAGTAAAGCTATGCGTAAATTTAAACATTCTGCTGTTTTAAATACACTCCTGCTGTAAAATGTATAAAGGTACTTTTTTAGCTCTGATATTATTAAATATTTCTCTTTTTATGTATACATAGTTACATTTAGAAAAATAACTACGAGAGTGAAAATAATAAACAATTTTAAGCACGTGTTTCATAATTACGATTGTCCATTTCATTTAAACAAATAATTTTTTAATATAACGACACTCTAGAATGTTTTTTGATAGAATTTTACACATTTCGAAAATTAGAAAGGGTTTTGAGTTTAATTCTTGAAACACATGCATTAAAATTTCTGCTGTTGTTAGTGAAAAAAGTTATTCATGTTTTAGATTTATTTAGCATCCGTCTTATGTTCTGCCTACTAAAATATACTTAATTCAAATTCTTAAAAACTGTTTTTGTACAGATGGTTTGTGTAATTGAAATTGAGTAAATTGAAGGAATAACAGCGTTACGTTACACTTATCTAGAAAGCTTGATTTTGTTTCAAACATAAATGCCTCTTCTTTTTATGGTCAAAAACAGAGATTTGGGAACAATTCCTTAAGGTCAATCCCCCGATCTCTTAGCATACACTGTTTAAACCAAACGAACAGCGACAAGCCGAAAAGCTTCCCATTTCTCATTTTTGTCGAGAAAATATATTATCACAGTCTTCCCTTTTCTTTTAAAATTTGTTGACGTGTTGTTCTTTAACAGATTTTGCCTCGAAATTTGGAGAAAGTAAAACGGGTTCTCTTGAAATTGCTTCCCTTTGAGACTGCAATCAGAGTATCCCAGAGAAAATAGACAATGGGAGAAAAGAAAGAAAACGTGCCAAAACTTGTGGTCCTCTTAACTAGAAGTTATTAATGGTAGTTGTTTATAGAATGCAAAAGATTTTTCAAAACAGCATTTTTATCGTTGCTTGCAACAAGCAGCTCTTGGGGGGGGAAACTATCATTTCTAGATTATTTTTTTTTCTAACTTCCAGTCTTTAGAAATCCAGATAAAGTGTACAGGAGGGAGGAATTTTCAGGTAAGTGTAAATTGAATTATGAGAGTAGTTAATCACGGCGTTTTTCGTGTTTTTATTTTTCTAACATTTCTTTTGTTGGTGTTCGAGAACTACTGTTTTCGAACTTCTTTTTAGATGTCGCTAGTGATTTATTTTTGATGTATAAAAGAAAGTGTGTTTGCAGGATTATTGATGCAGCAGCAAAGTGGATGCCATTTTTTTCGTTTTGCATTAAACGCATCTGAAAGATACTTTTAAAAGTTTATTTTTAGTTGATACGTTTTCCTGTTTGAGAAAACGAGATAAAAATTAAGTTTTTCGAGTACTGTCTGCTGGTTTTCTTAGGGTTCTCATTATTTTAAGAGTCAATTTTGAATTTTTTGGCTAAATAGGTGGCAGGCATCTAACATAGACTTTTGATGTAATCACCAACAATAAGTTTCAATTATAGGAATTTCTTAAAGTGTTCACGCTTTGAAGCTTATCCAGTAAAAGCGAAAATTAATTAAGTTTCAAAAAGGATGTTGCTTTGTATTTATGGATAGACGATGCAATATCCATGGAAATAGTAGCCATTGCCTCCCGAGGGGGTTGGACTTCTGTCTGTTGGTCTCCAATTTCGAACCAATTCCAGATGAGGGACCAACCACCCCCTGCAATCGATTCCAGAGTTTGAACATGAGGGACATTGGAGCTACTACGAATTTTACGTGCACCGGCTCCCATTAACCGGTCTTACAGCAGTGCAGCCGAGAGAGGAGTTCACCCTCCCAAGCACTGGCCATGCCCGATACTGCTTCATTTTCCGTGTTCTTATGGGAAAGGTGTTTAGTGACTAGGACGCTGCGGGACTTTGAAAAAGCATTTTAACACCTTATGAATTTTGGTTAGGAATGATATTTATCAAGTTAACAATTTTGACATTATCTTATATTCTTTATTTTGTGTTGCTCGAGGTGTGCGTAGAATAATTTGTCCTTCTTTAGTATTTCAAGCACGTGCCCTTCTGATTTTATTCGCTCCGACGGTTCTGATTTAAAAGGAGATGATATTTTTAGAGGGTTTCATGCATATTTTGAAGAGAGTAGGCAATTATAACATGAGTGAAAGTTAGTATTGCGTACGCATTACTGCGGATATAATTTCCAAACGGTAAAAAATCTTGTATTTATGAACGGGGACGCATTAAAATTTCCCAGTAAACGACAGTATAAATATTAAAAACCACGGTGAACTTCAACGCATTAAATTCACAAGGAAAAATTTATTCCTAAAAAAATAAAATAAACTCTTCATTTACGAAAATTAGCTTTCAGTTCAAGTGTTCAAATATTTATTTCCGATATGAATAGGTAAAAGGAACATCATTATGGCTTCTGTTTTAACATAATATAACGGAATAAAGAAAATCTGTTTTCAGAAAAATATTTGCTCATTGTTTTTTAAATGTCAACTTTGACTGAAGCTGTTTATTCGAACGTAACCGTATATCTTTATAGAACAGTTTTTCTTCAGCTTTTGTTCAGCGAGCTTTAAAATCAGGATAAAAAGTTCTTGTATTAATGAAAAGAAAGCAATACTTTGAGAGTGACATCATGGCTCACTTGAAGCTCATAATAAAAAGGTGATGTTTCGACCGATACATAAAAAAATGATAAATCACCGAAGAACTTAATTTTTATGATGGGCATTTCTTTTAATAATGATAAAAAAGAACGCAAGTTTTTTTTACTTTTTAATGTAGGGAAAACTTTACCTTTTCAGGACAGCTTGATTACTGATAAAACAGGAAACGTTAAAAAAATTCTATTAGACGAGAAACGTTATATAGACATAAAGGACAACATTCCCAGGGAAAAAAAGTGCTATCTACGATTCAAAAAATAATTTTTTTATGTCTAACGCAGAGTTGCTGAGAGTAATTTAAAACTGACAAGAAGTCAGAAAGGCAAACTAAGATCATATGTAGGGCTTACTGCTTTTTTCAGAAAACGCGTTTAAAGATTTTAATACTGTACAAAAATACCATCTTTCAGGAACATTAGATTTTACTTAACTTAGTTTCTAGTTATCCTAGAAACAAAAATAAAGTGGTTTTAGAGCTTTAATCGTGCGACCTATAAAATAAGCCTTTTAAAACGAAAGCGATTTTGGAGGCAGTCGTGTACCTTAAAGCAGGTGGATAAATGTGTGTAATACATTTTTTTGAATTTTCTTCCTTGTATTGTTTTATGGTGTAGCTTCTTACAATTTTTTGAGGTTCTCACCTATGCTTAATGCTTTTCGTTTCTTTATAGTTTCTCAAATGATTAAAAAAAAACTCTTTGAAACTTGGGAAACAGTTTTAATGTAAAATGCGCCCGATATTACTTATATTTTTCGTAATTCACCAGAACTCAACAGTTGCTACGGTCTGAACACGAAGAACAGTAAAACCTTAAAAAGAATGAGTGGAAAATCATACATTCGGAAAAAGTGCAATATACGAATACATCAAAGTACTATATAAAAAATTAATTTTTATAAATGCATTATAAATACATTATAATCTAGTAAATTATCCAAGAGTAAAATATTCTGTTGACAAAATTGTGTTCACATTGAGAGTCAACCGGGTTACAGAGTCGCCACATCAACAGCAGCATTGTCTTCTTCAATTGCAGCATTGTCTTCTTCAACTGCAGCATCGTCTTCTTCATTTGCAGCACGGGAAAACCCGTCAGCTGGTGCATTGAAATAGGCTAGCGGCGGCCACACTACCTTTCCGCGTCACACTTTCACTGTGCCAGCTGACGGGTTTTCCACCGGCATACAGCCAGCTGACTTGTTTTTTTAATTTAAAGTAGAATGTAAAGTAACATCTGTCAAATTTTCAACCGGGAGGAAATCATTGAAAAAAAAAGTTTTTTTTTTTTTTTTTTTTTTTTTTTTTTTTTACATGTTCGTATGAGCAGCTGACGTATAATCCACCGACGGTTTTTTTTCAAACAAGTACTATGCCAACTATTATTTCAGAAATTTTCAACCGGGAGGAAATGACTGAATTTTTTTTTTTTTTTTACGTGTCTGGAAGGCGGCCGCCGCCCAACCCACCCATGGTGCGGCAGCTGACGATCCCCAGGCTTCAACACACAACTATCTTAACCATCTCACGAATTATGGGCCGGGAAGAAATAACTGCCCAAAATCTGTTGCTGGCTCCAGGACTATCATAAATGATCTGTCTTTTTCATTGTTGAAATTTTCTTCCGTTCACAGTAAAATATGAATATTTTACATTTTAAACGATATAAGAAAAGTTCCGAGCTCTTGTAACAATGTCAAATTCTAAACTAAAATAATATGCAATGATGCTGTTTCGATTCACTTTATTCATTGTACAAAAACATACATATTTATGTTTTACAATGCTGAGTAAGCATCAGATTACCTTTTCATAAGTGAAACATTTATAATAAGAAGAAGGAGAGACGGGGTACGACGTTTTCCAACTTTTCTTAGTTTAATTTTTGTATTTTTTATTTTAATCTATTTTGAGGTCAGTAGGATATCATCGTATTTCTTATAGATTTATCTACATCTTTTTTCTCAAAAAAAGTTGATATAGTTTTTAAAGGCAAATGCCGAAGTCCGATAATATAAAATTGGAAAATGTGCCCTGCATGCAGGTTAAGTTTTTCAACTATACTTTAAATGGTAAAACACAGGTAATAAATCTTGCTTGTTATTTAATATGTATTTTCTATTGTAAACTTAAACTGCATAGTAATAGTAGGCAAGATATAGTAAAGTAATAGAGAAAGACATCTAAAACAAATGTCACTGAATCTATTTTACAAAAACTGTCACTTAACAGTCTTACAAAGACAGATTTTTCTCTATCAAAGTCGCCATTTTGATAAACAGTGAACGTAAACAAAAAAAATGTAACGAAACAAAAATTGGTGCGATCTTCATTCGCACGTTTTCGAAAGAGACTTGTCTTGAAATATGTGCCCCGTATGCTCTTGGAAAACTTGCCCCGTCGCCACATTGGAACTTTGACACAACCTCAACGAGTAACAGTGCAGGCAATCTGCAAAATAAATACATAGTTACGTGAAAAAAGAAATCCCTTTTTAGCACATGCAAATACCAAATCAGCAAGCTAGTACGTTTATTTTAAGTTTGGATAAAGACCAGGAAGTTTATTCAAAATGAAATAAATGGAAAAAAAATCTGATGATGTGACAGCAATTACTGAACTAAAAATTTCGTAGATGGTGTGTGCTGTATTTTTATTTAAGCCTGTTTGCATCCTTGAGTCATTTAGCGGCTCATTTGAAAACTGAAGTGAGTGAGAACACGTGTCCTTATATAAAATGTGTGCCATTCTCCCCCTCTTTTGTAACAACGGGATAGTCACTAAATTTCTTAATCAAGTTTCTGAAATAAGTGAAATGCCCCCCCCCCCCAAATATTAAAAAAATTACATTTAAAATTCCAATGAATTTTTGAATTAAGTATTGACTGTTAAGAACTGTAAAGGACTGTTAAGGACTGTTAAGAACTGTTAAGTATTTTTCGTGAATGAGTCAAACATTTTATAAAACAATCAACAGGAATTTGTGACTAATGCTTCTATTTTATATAGGATAATCATTGATAAATGCATGAAGATGTCATTTGCTCCGCCGCATTTTTAGAGGATTCCGATGTCTTGTCTTATTCTTTTTTTTTGTGCCCGTAAATGGCATTTTTAAGTATCTTGAACATTTTGTATTAATGAAAACATATGACGTATTAAAAGCACTCAAAAAAGCTGGTATGAAAAACAAATTAAAACTCAGTATTTTTTGTATAAAAACACAAACACCAGAAAAGGTCTTTACGTGCCTTTCGCGTAGTATAATAAGGGCCCATCTTACTTCAGAAACAATTACGAAACTTACTCAAAGGAAACCGAACAAATAAAATAAAGCTTCAGTTACATAAGATCACAATATTCAGTAAACGTAGTATATTACTATAGTTGTAGTAACATGATCATAAAACTCAATAATTTCCTAGAATGTAATAGATTTTAATTCTTTTTTGTACACCGTTAATAGAAGTAGTTCAACGTTTCACCCCACACAGCTAAGCAGCAACCTTTCTGTGGAGAAACGTTTCACCATGGTTTGGCTCCACTGATCTTATCATGGTGCACCAAATCATGGTTCAACGTTTCTTCATAGAAAGGTTGCAGCTAATTCGACACCATTTTATGGTAAAATGTCAACTACCTTTATTAACCATGTACTCTTGTATGATGACTACGAAATTTACGATATTTTATTTTTTTTGATTAAGAACATGAATATTTTGACACCGACAGGTATGTCGACACCAAGCTTAAACTGAGTGGTAATTAAAGCCCGTTGATGGAGCCTAAAGTACATCGATAGACAAACAGGACAAAAAGGTAAACGCAGGACATAATGGTAAATTGTAAACGCTTTTCAAATTTGTTGAAAAACGTTAAAATAACACCTTTTAAATCGAAAATAGCTTCCTTTATGTGTAGTAGTACGTCTTATCAGAAATTACTCAACAAAGGGAAATTTAATACCAAAGTGCATTCCTTAAAAGCTTTAATGGAATCACTTCTTTCTTTCTTCAAACGGATAAGCATTAGACAATTTGCACTAATTAATGTACAATGATTACCTTTCATCAGCATCAGTCTAGGACAAAACAAAGAAAGCTACTACTGTAAGCGTTGCAATTTAATTTTGCTATTTCATTAGTTACAGGCGCATTCGTTGTAAAAGGACCGCTTCTAGGCTTTCCCCTACTCCTTAAGAAATGGCAAACACGGCTGGGATGAAGAGAGAAATCTTCTAACTTATAGTGTTGTGAATTCGTCTTATAAATAAGTTAGTTTCCACCTCGTCGGCTTCGATTCTGAGTAAATTCACTTACCGGTATTAATTGGGCTTGGCTGGTAGATAGAAGCGGGAGGAAAATGTTCGTATAACGGAAAATTCGTGACAAAGTGCGGCTGTGAAATAAGTACTTCAATACATACATTTTTCTTTTCCAAATATTGAATTGCAGGGGAAGGTGGCCCAAAATGGTCCTCTTAGGGGGAAAACTTGCAAAAAATAACATAAACGTTAAACAAAACTTTGGCCCTTTGACACAATATTTTACACTACATTTTGCATCTCAAACATATTTTAATAGTATTTTAAACCCAAACTGAGTAACGAAAAAAATAGAATTTTGAAAAAGAGTCGGAAAGAACATTTTACATCCACCCAAGGTCAAAATGATCCTAATGAAAATAATTGTAATAAATGAAAAAAAAATGTAAATCGTTTTTTATCGGCAAAATAAAAGATATAAAAGTAATTATGACTATACATAATGAAATTAAATACGTTTTACAATCATATAGTATACATAACTTATTTTATGAAAATTTTAAAATAAAAAAGTGTCACAAACAATAAAATGGTATATTTTAAAATTATAAATAAATAATTATGGCCTACAATAAACGCAGAAATAAATTAAGTAATGTAATGGGGAGTCACGTATTTTGAGAATGGTTGAAGGGCTGCCATTGCGCCTAGGATCCGGTACTGGAATTTCCTCAGTCGAGGGATCATTTTATCCACCAATATGGCTTCCACTTTAGGTCATATCATGAAAACACGCCGAGAAACGTAAAAAACTAAGAAAGTGTAATTCACGTCCAAAAGCATACTCTATTGAATAAAAAGTCATATTTCTGTACATACAGAGTGTCCACCGGCGATTAAAAAGGTGACTTTTGTGACCAATTTAAAGATTAGGTGACTTGGGCGACTTTTTTGATCAAAACCCGGCATTTTCGTACTATTTTCAAGTTTTTGACTACTTGCACCTTCCTCCAGGCGACTATTTTGAAAATCAGATTTCGGTTTTTGTCAGATCCCTTTTCTTTTGAAAGCTGCTATTGATCGTTCATCAAGCATTCTAATCTATTTTTTTAATCGTGCTATAAAAATAAATGTACTATATGTTCTGTTATATAACGCAAGAAGTTTTTTAATTTATCATTTTATTCATTTTTTTTCTTAAATGAAGCTAAATGACGGTATGTTTTTTTCTTAACTACAAAGTCATGCAAAAATGCTACTATTTTGACAACTAAAATTAAGAAAGTGTCTACTAAACAGGCGACTTTTTAAAATGACGGTGAGTCTACTAATGATACTATTTTCGCATCCTGACATTGGTGGACACTCTTCATCAAAGACGGTATTTCTAAATAAACAAAAAAGTTAGTGCTTACGTTATAAGAGATATAAAAAACCCAGTTTTTTGAAGAATTCTACTCCGACACGCAATACACCGATCGCTTAAATAACGCCATTGCTTCTTCTTGACTTGGCACACATAGTTTATGTGTTACTTGGTAGATAGCGCTGCGTGCTTGGACGAAAACATATGTGGATCTTTTTGCCCGCTAGGATCATTTTGGGACACCTACCCCAACATTTTAAATAAATACATTTCTTCAAATTATTTATTAAAATATGTCCACTCTGTTATGTTCAATCTAGACAGTACATTTTTCCTTCATAAAAAATAAAAAATATCGTTTAGAAAAATATAAATTTTTGTACGAACTAGGTTTTAACGATGTATGTATGCCTTAAGATCTTAATATAAAACTTACAACATTATTTAAGTTAAACTCTCCATAACTGGGTGGACATGTGGTAAGAGAATGGATAGGTAGTATCATCATTAATTCATTTCTTAAATTACTAAGTTTTCAAGTCATACTTATATCGTGTAATTACTACAGGAAATTAAGTTTTTTTTTTTCAAAATTCTAACTTGTATATAAAAATTATAGTATTTTAAAGAAATAAATTTGAGTGTTACGTAAGAATTTTATGAAAAGTTGCTTAGAAACACATTCTTATTTGAGATTACATAAAAAAAATGTTTTTAAATTAAAAAAATGTGTAAATTTTCCGTTTTCGGAGAAATAAATCTCTTTAGAATTACAACTATCAGCATATGAAATAACGCCCGTGTAAAAATTTTCAACTGCAGATAAGCGAAAGAGAAATCGTTTTTTGAAAGGAGTTTAACTCCGTTATAACATTATTCAACGAATCAGAAATTTCATGCAGTTAAAAGTTCGTGGCCAACTCAAAGTTAGTTTGATAGAAATATTAGTATAAGGTAAATCGGGGGAAGTCGCCACATTTAAGGATTTTTCGATTAAATGCATTGAAAATTGAACCAACAAGATCATGAAAAAAATTACACTTTATTTTTCAATATTTAATTGGTTATGTATACAAGTTAATTCTCTTCTTAGTATGAAAGTACATAAGAAATTTAATATTAAAGAAAGTCATTTAATTGTGGCAAGATCCCCCATATATATGGGGAAGATGCCACCAGTTATGGGGTAAGATGCAGCAACACCCCAGTAAATAAAAAAAAAAAATAAGACAAACATTACAAAATTAAATGTGAATTAACAATAACTATAGAAAAACGAAACAAATAAAATTCTTTCATAGAATTCTTTTTTTAAATTAAATTTGACTGTGAAAGAAGCTCATTCAACTTTTCTTTTGTAGTTTCGAGGCATTGTCTGTATGGTAATAAAATGTGAGTTCTATTTATTAAAATTTAAAATGTCTTAAGCATAAGAAAAGATATAAAACTTAATGCAGATATTATACCAAATGTGTAATATTATGTAAGAATATTATATGTGACGTTAATTAAAGTAATATGGGAATAATACTAATTGTTTTAATTTTTTAGTAATTTTAATTATTAATAATTTCAATTACTATTTTTTAATTAATTACAATTATTATTGGTTTAATTATAATTTTTATTCTTATCCTTAATTGTATTTAATTATTATTAATTATAATAATAATTATTATTAATTGCATTTATATCTTATGCGATAATATACAGTGTTAAAATAAAAAAAAAGAAATTTGAAGTTCATTTAATTTATTTCTGAACCATGTGCTGTCTTCCCCCAAGTATAGGGGGAAGATGACACACGCTTATTTCCTTATTGTTATTGGCCCGCTTCTACATGCATCGTATGTGTAACATAATGCGTAACTCATATCGCTAATACCTTATTTAAAATAACAAGTATGTTTATGAACTTTAAATATGAGGAACGGAATATTATAAAACTTGTACTCACCACATTAAATGCTCACGAGATGCAAAAATAATGCCAATTAAAGACGATTAATTCAGATAAATTCACAAGCCACAAACAATATCGGACCAGACTCTTCACATAAGTGGCTCAGTATTACCATTTATCAACGCATAAAAGTATAATTTATAATATTGCGTCTTATAAATATATGCAATTACCTTATAAATATACCCAAAAATGTATATAAATAAAAAAATCAGAAATCTCTGTAATGCATAGAAAGCATTACAGAGATTTCGGATTTTTTTTAAATTGGAAATTTGGTTCCCATTGTGCGTGCCAGCGCCACCTACCGGTAACATTTGGAACTACAAACTTTCTTGTCATTAAAAAAAATCCCATCACACTCAAAACCTATTTGTGCAAACCGCAATTTTCTATCATTATTTGCTTTTTTAAAATGAATTTTTAAAGTTTGTCCTGACTTTTGGATTCCCCATATTCCATAACATTCCAACATTCTCCATAACACTTGCTCATCAAGCGTTGGTTTCTCTTAAGACTCGATTTAGAGACCATTTTATTTTGGGAGCCCCCACTGGGCGGACAGCTTTACCCGTTGAAGGCTCGGACAAGTTAACATGCCAACCCAAGCCGGGA
This sequence comes from Cheiracanthium punctorium, assembly GCA_038373885.1. Classification (NCBI taxonomy): domain Eukaryota; kingdom Metazoa; phylum Arthropoda; class Arachnida; order Araneae; family Cheiracanthiidae; genus Cheiracanthium; species Cheiracanthium punctorium. Next base: position 466,198 of record JAWZYV010013396.1, read on the forward strand.
ATCGACCCAAAATGCGATATAATGGTTCTTTAGCCACTACGCCACCTGAGCAGCACTTTTCTAAAGTTGATTTAAACAATTTGATAAAACAAACCAAAATAATGAGTTAAAACAGCATGAACTACCGGCATAAAAGAAGGACAAATGGCTTATGGTAGACTAAGACTATTTTAAATATTGTACTATGTACAAAAGCAGTGGCTAACAAATAGCCAGTGCCGGCTCGTGGGTTGTTAAAATGGAGGTTCAGAAAATTAATTTCGAAAATTATATAAATATGCAGATACGACGCACCTTACAAGTTAAAATATATTTGCATTTCCAGCAGTTAAAGGAAAATAATGCACGCAACTGAAAGAATGCAAGTCATCTTGGGTCTAACATTTCGTCACCAAGATAAGTTTTAGCAAAAGTGTTTTCTTGATTTTTTATTTCACCTTCTTCTCAAAGGATAATATTGCAAAATATCATTGCTAGCTCCGAAATACCTTTTTTAACTCCCATCTTATTTATTTACACGAATTAGGATAAATATAAAGAAAATACTAAGAAAAATGGAGAAATTGCATTAACTAACCGAATACAACAAACCAAGGAAGAATCCGGAGGAGATAACGGCAAAATATCCTCCGTGAACACAAAAAAGGTGTGCGAACGGAGTGATACCAGCAGCGCCTCGCTTCTACAGCAGCTTTCTCGGCGTCTGTCCTCAGAGACCCGTTCAAAAGGTCGTTCGAACACGCGAGCGACAAAAGACTATTCTGTAGTAACCTACGACACAGTGCGTTAGTTTTAATAAGCGTGTTTAATAATAGTGATGGGTAGGGGAGAGTAAAACTAACGTTTTAAAGTCACAAAAATCTAGAAGTGTACTTAATATTTTAATTTCATTTTTTAATGTGTTTGTTCTTGAGTTTTTCCTCTGGGGGTTCACGTGCTCATGTGCTCAAATGGAGGAGCCGCCACTGCAAATAGCTAAAACTGTTTCAAGGAATGTACTGAAAAAATGCAATTTAATAACGCCGAATGATATGGAGAAGAATGATTAAAATTTTACTGAAAAACTGACAAAATATACGGTCAAGTAATTTGCTAATTGATACTAAGAAACAATGAGAAATATTATACTTGTAAAAAACAATGTCTAAATGTTTCTATACAACATGCTACAAGAGTCTCAAACAAAGTACTAAGATATCGCAGTAAAGAAATCCTACATAATGGACAAATTTCAGCATATCAGTGTAATAAAATATTTCTAAATAACCAGTCAAAACGATGTCAAAAATATTAAGCAACAATGGTAAAAATGTCCTAATTTTATTTGAAACTATGTGCTAAACTATAGCACTAAAATGCGATAAAATGCACTACAATACCAAACAATGCTCAACAATTCTAAATGATGTGCAGTAAAGCACATCAATGATGTGCAATCAATAGATATAACATTAAAATCATAACATTAACAATAAAATATAACATTAAAATCACGGAAAAAGATATATTAAAAGAATACCGAACAATGTACTAATGAAACTCAGATAAATGTACTAAAAGGAATTCCAAACAACTTGGTAACAAAATATCAGATAAATTGCTAAACACCGCTAAACAATAAGCTAAAACATCTAGCTAACTCAATCAAAGTCGTTTTACTAAAACGATGTCAAACAACCAGATTAGAACAATGCCAAAGAATGAGCTAAAACATTGCTAAAAGATGTGTTATAGTCAACCAAACAATTCGGTAAACAATCCATTAAAATAATGCAGAGACAATGTGCTATAACAAAGTGAAAAGAAGATAACGAAATTCACCTGCTCGGTAGTGAACAATACCGTGCAAGACCCCATAATGAGTAGCCACCACTGTTTGTCATGGCGTTCACTTTTCATATAAAGCAAACGCTCGAAATTCGAAGAAACAAGACATTCCTACACAAACTTGAAGAAATCTCTTCTTAAAAAACATTACATAGCAATGTACCAAAAATAAGTTCATAGCAAAAGAAATTCCACAAAAGTTTTACTAAAAGTGATTCAGTGTTCTTTAAATAAATACCCAAGTGTCAGACAAACCACTTCCTTTGCAGTAATAAGGCATTCAATGATAAAACAAAGAAAGAGTTTCATTTCTAAGCGCTTAATTCCATTTCACCCATTTAATTAGCTATCGGCGAATTCTACGTAAAACGGTCGCTTCTAGGTCTTCTCTCTGCTCCAGGTCGACGGAAAACTAAGTGTGGATGAAAGAAGAAAGGAACCTCCAAACCTGCAGTGTTGTAAAAGCTATAAACAAGTTAGTTTCCATCTCATCAGATTCGATTCTACGTAATTCACTTACCAACATTAATTGAGCGTGTCTAGTAGATAGAAAGCTTACGCACAGATAGAAATATTCGGGGATGGAAAAATTCCAGGGAAGTGCTGAAAAACAGCTTATTTAACCCTTTGAGGGGCAACCCTTTCCCAATGCTGAAAAAAGGGCAGTCGTTGCCATCGCTCGACTTAACTACCAGCAAGATGGTGGACGATCGAAACGTTCATCATGTTCGAAACGTTCATCTGTGGCACGCGATGGACGTTTCGCTCGTCCGCCCTCTTGCTGGTAGTGAAGTCGAGCGATGGCAACGGCTGCCTTTTTTTCAGCATTGGGCAATCTATCCAGCTGTTCTCGCATTCTTCCATTTTTCAGAAGATGTCAGTGCTGTTAAAAATAATCGACAATTTTTTTTTATGGAAAATGACGTGCTAAAAAGTAAAGGATTCTCGTGGAGCTATGTCGCCCGCAACTATTTTTTATAGAAATCCAATCTATTCTTCGTGACTGGCAACATTCAAAACGTCAGAGTTGGGTGTTCCCAGAGCGGGAACACTGCGCGTTAAAGGGTTAATGCACAGTGTTGCTTATATTATTAACATGCATTCGTAAATATATTCAATAGAAACGTGAAGTTATGCTGCTGAAAGAGTCAAAGCTACTTTTGAATGATTTCCATGTTCGCGACATAGTTTTTCTTATAGCTACAATGATGCTTTAAGAAATTTCATTTTGTATTTGCAATGAGTCTTTTGAATAAACAGTACTGGAATCTCGAGATTTGCCTGTTCATGCAGAATAGAGAGTGAAATTTTGTTCTGTTGATTCGTATATTTATGCATACACGTTGCATATGTTAGCAGTGAATGGATTTATTAATATAACAAACTAGAGAGAAGATCATCAGATTTTTTAAAAATAATTTTCTGACAAGTATCACCTTAGCAATGTGTTTGTACCATAGTTAGATACTACTAACGCACGCGCGGATAAATTTGAAGGCCTTGCAGATAGTTTTGCAATAATTCCATTGTTCTGTGGAAATTTTTTTCAAAAGAAGGAGATTTAACCAGAAGAAATGTTTTTTAAGTCACTATAGTATTGCATACATGTGTGTACGTACACGTATACATGAGTTCATATACGCACAGCGTATTCTGCGATCTCGGGCTAATAAAAGTTTGCATATAGGTTTAGATGCAGATAGTTTTGCAATAATTCCATTGTTCTGTGGAAATTTTTTTCAAAAGAAGGAGATTTAACCAGAAGAAATGTTTTTTAAGTCACTATAGTATTGCATACATGTGTGTACGTACACGCATACATGAGTTCATATACGCACAACGTATTCTGCGATCTCGGGCTATTAAAAGTTTGCATATAGGTTTAGATTATGTACACTTATAGTTTATTTTTTTAAATTTGACTATGGTTTATTTAATTATATATTTAAATTTTCAAATGAATTTGTTATGTTTTCGACGGAAAAAAAGAAAGAATTTTCAATCTTTTACATTGATGTAATAAGGAAGAGTAGATTTAATTTCCCCTAAAAAAATTAAGACCATGATAAAATTTAAGGTCTGAAGTCATCTAGTAGTTTAGTTAATGAAATGTCTTAAAACGCTATAGAAAAAAAATATATATAATTCATCCATATATAATGTTTCCATTTGCCGAAATTATATGAATGCTTCATTTTTTAGATTTAAGAGCACAGCGAAAAACCTAAGCATTGTGAAAGTCATATACTTCAGAGAACTGTGATAAAGTAAGTTTTGATATGAAAAGTCAGCTTTAAAATTCAATGAATGTACAGCGTGGTTATAATTAAACGTCCCCTATGAACAGTGCTCTATAGCTAAAACAGGCGAACGGATTGTAAACAAAATAGGTATATTGGCTATACATGATATGCACTCAAAGAATTAAAAAAAAGAAATAGTTCAAAGAATGTCCACTAGGTGGCATTTTGCATGAAAAACGGCAAATTTAATGATGGAAATCACTAATTCGAAATATACAAACAATTTTAACATTTATTCAATAGTTTTTGGGCATTTATTCACTTATTTGGGTAATATTTGAGCTGCTTTCACCATACAAAAGGCTATCTACTGTCTGTCGACCACAAGAATAGCTCTCAGCAAGGAGTCGATGTCAGTCTGTTGCCGTGGAAACAAGTCTCACCCCATTTTCGACAGGGGAGAGCCAAGAAAAATAATATGAGGTATGAGGTTGCCTTTCATTCCGCGAATTCCTCTCACGCTCAATCCCCTATTGGTAATGGACAGGTCCAGTATCTACAGCGATCGCCACTAACCAGACTTGTTGGCGGGAGCTATTCTTGTGATCGACAGACAGTAGTAGACATTTTCCTAACTAAACATTCTGAAAAATTCGCTTGAGCGCACCTCGCGTACAGTTCCATATGCCCAAATTTGGTAGCAATCTGCTCACCGGTTACAGCTGCAGAATGTTTTTCCCCCTCTATGCTGAAATTTTAAGCTATTTCCATCAAGCGTCCGGAATCGAACTCTGGAACTATGGGCTGGGAAGCCAGCGTGTTAACCGTTCTACCAATCTGCCTCGCTCTGCTATGGCTGAAGTTTGAAGTGACTGTTACGGTTGTCACGCCGTTTTCTGGCGAGATCGATCAGTGGGCGATGCCAATAAGTTTCTTTAATTTTTCCATGGGATGAATCAAAATTGAAATAATGTTATGTGTGATTTATAGACTCTACTAATAGGGAAATAATCATAATATAAACTTAAAAGCAGTACACGTTTTAAAACTTTCAACATCGCAACACTCATGTTGTGTCGAATAAGACAAACGACGACGCAAATCGAGACAAACGACGGATTTTGAAATCAATTTCGTAGTATAATTGTATTTTATTTTGAAGAATTTCCATATTTGGAAATATAGAATCTTTTATTTTTTAATTCTATGGTCAAGTACATTTATGACTGATGATAAATTATTTGTTATGCGGATGTGGCTTTCCAAATCAAGCAGTAATCAAGTTGTATTCAAGCTTGAGAGTTATAATGACTTCTCCAAGCTTGCTGCAAGCTTAAAATGAATTGAATTGTCAAGCTTGTATTAATACGTCAAATTCAAAGAAATGTCAAGCTTGATTTAAGCTTATGTGCTGTCTGGGGTCGACCACAAGAATAGCTCTTACCAAGGAGTCTATGTCAGTCTGTTGCCGTGGAAACAAGTCTCACCCCATTTTCGACAGGGGAGAACCGAGAAGAAAAATGACATGAGGTGTAAGGTTACCTTTCATTCCGCGAATTCCTCTCACGCTCAATCCCCCATTGGAAATGAACAGGTCTAGTGGCTACAGCGATCGCCACTAACCAGACTTGTTGGCGGGAGCTATTCTTGTGATCGACAGGCAGTAGTGGACATTTTTCTAACTAAACGTTCTGAAAAATTCGCTTGAGCGCATCTCGTGTACAGTTCCATATGCCCAAATTTGGTAGCAATCTGCTCACCGGTTACAGCTGCAGAATGCTGTTTGTAGGGAAAGTTTAATTATAACCAGCCTGCCAAAAAATCATCAATTAATGTATACTTAAAACAATAAGTAATATATTATTTTACTTTCAATCAATTAATGTATTTTTAAAACAATAAGTTTATATAAGTTTATATATTATTTTACTTCAATCAACTAAATAATTAAATTAATAATTTATTGGTGGCTCAAAAGGAAGCACTTTCCTTGTTTTAAATTCCTTTATACGTCTTTACAAAAGATCAGCCTGAATCTCATTTTTATGCTAAGAGAAAATTAATAATTTTTAAGTAGTTAATTTATACACTACGAGAAATTTCTCCCAAGTCAGGATTGCATAACTACCCACAAAAGGAAAGTTTATGGCAACGTGCATCCCCCCCCCCCCCGAAAGCTTTAGTAAGAGTTAACTCCGCGATTCTCAAAATGAATAAGTGTCAGACAATTACTGCAGAGCGATCCGTTTTCCAGCAATAGGGCACTCAGTGACAAAACAAAGAAAACTCCTCTTTTGAGCGTTGCAATTTCATTTCAACTATTTAATTAGAGTTATTGGTGCATTTGTTTATGAAAGAATCCGCTTCTGGGTTTTCCCCATTTTCCAAGAAGTGGAAAACGCGATGTTTTGGGGGGAGGGGATTACGAAACAGAGAAATCCCTTAACTCGCACTATTGTGAAAGCTATAAATGAGTTAGTTTCTACTTCAACAGCTTCTGTTCTGGTTAATTCATTTACCAGCATTAATTGAGAACGGCTGTTGGATGGAGGCGTCACAAAGAGGTAATGCTATAGGGAGAATTCTTGTCGGAATTCGGCTATGAAAGAAATATTTCAAGGCGCACTTTTTCTTCTTTTATAGATATTGAATAGTAACTGGTGCACTCAATATGTTTACGTTGAGTAGTTAATTTTGTGATGTTTAGTATGCGAGAATAAAATAAACACATTTCATATTGCAACATGATTTATTTAGCAACCATGTTATACAGCGATAGGCTATATAGTAAGACGGACAAAATAGCAGTACTTACTTTTTGATAGTCTCCGAATGTCTCACTTTGAAAGATATGTTTTGCCCTTATTAGATCGTTTATTTTGATTTTGATTTTAGTTAAATATGTGTCTAAGAAACGTAAGACTTCGAAAAATTCTCATGATTGACTTGACACGTGTAAATGCAAATTATAATTCTATTTCAGTATTTTTTTTCCCGTATGATTAGAAGTTAAGTTACCTAATATGTATGGACTTAACAGATTCAAGAAAACTGCTGATTTGTTCTTATTAACCCTTTATCTACTGAATTAAGATTTGCCAAGAATATCACATTGAACCTATTTAGTTTTTCTTGCTATAGTTAGGCAATGAATGATCAATACTGATTAATGTAATAAAAAAGAAAATTACGAAAAAATTAGCAAGCATAAGTTATACGTTTGATAACTGGTTTTATAAACAGTTAACGAGTCTTTTTCAAAAGAGTATAGAATCAACAAATCTGAAGGAGACCAGTAGTATTTTGACTGAAACACTTTTAGAAAATCTAATCCTTTAATCATAAAATAGACGTCTGAAAATTCACTAATGCACTTTTTTGGGGAGGAGGGGACACGACATGATTAGAAAGAGAGCGGGAAAGCTGTTTATTTAAAACAATCTACTCTAATAGAACATGCAATCGTGATATAAGCTGATTAAATGAAGGATATGGTAGTGATTGTTTCAAATGAATGGTTACAATGAATAGATTTATCTTTTTTTTACAATTTTAATTTAACGGAACTTCTAAATACTGTCAGTACAAAAAGGGTTAACAACTGACTGTATCGGGACAGGATATTGAGAATATCTATGTACATTCTCTGAAGAGAGTAATCGAGAGTAAGTCAGATTTACTATGACAGTTTCACATTTAAAATATTGCTCCCAGTAAAAGTGAATCATGTCATATGAAACAATAGCTTCTCACATTTCTTTCTAATTTTGTATATTCCCGAAAACAATTTAACTATTCATGAAACTAAAGTAGGAATTTTGACTATTACTCGAATACAATTTTGAGTGGGGCACTTTATCGTTTCCACGTTTCGCGCTTACATTTTTTGTTAATATTTGTCTTGATTATTTTGAGTTCATAGAATTTTTCGTGCTTGAAAAAGAATTGCAAGATATGCTTTACATGCGATTACTGTATAAACTGCTTGAATAACATTGCCTTATTTGGTTTTACTATTCACTACATATTCATGACACACGTGTGCTCCACAGTGTTTCATAATCGGTGTCTTTGACAAGTTTTGTTCTCTTGTTGAGGAACATTGACTTCAGCATTTGTATTCTCCCTGAAAAATTATTATAAAAGAAAAGACCAATAGATGTTTTGCACGATGCATCTTTAGTTAACCCTTTAAAGCGCAGTGTTCCCGCTCTGGGAACACGAAACTCTGGCGATTTGACTGTTGCCAGTCGCGAAGAATAGATTTGATTTCTATAAAAATAGTTGCGGGTGACATAGCTTCACGAGAATCCTTTACTTTTTAGCACGTCATTTTCCATAAAAAAATTGTCACGATTATTTTTAGCAGCACTGATATCTGCTGATAAATGGAAGAATGCGAGAACAGCTGTATAGATTGCCCAACGCTGAAAAAAGGGCAGCCGTTGCCATCGCTAGACTTAACTACCAGCAAGATGGCGGACGATCGAAACGTTCATCGCGTGCTACAGATCTAGAGACCCTTTTTGACGACAGGTGACGACAGGCCCTTTTTTCAGCATTGGGCAATCTATCGAACTGTTCTCGCATTCTTCCATTTTTCAGCAGATGTCAGTGCTGTTCAAAATAATCGTGAGCATTTTTTTTACAAGAAATGACGTGCTAAAAAGTAAAGGATTCTCGTGGAGCTATGCCACCCGCAACTATTTTTATAGAAATCCAATCTATTCTTCGTGATTGGCAACAGTCAAAACGTCAGAGTTTTGTGTTCCCAGACCGGGAACACTGCGCGTTAAAGGGTTAAGTAAGAAATATATTCACTGTTTTCGTGAAACGGTACTTCGCAAAATTTTACCTGCATTCTAACAAGATCCGAAATAGATCATTTCTGAAAAATAACTGCACCCTTTTTTGACGACAGCTGGCTGTGCCGGCACAGCCACCTGTCGTCAAAAATTGTCTCTAGATCTGTAGCACGCGATGAACGTTTCGATCGTCCGCCATCTTGCTGGTAGTTAAGTCTAGCGATGGCAACGACTGCCCTTTTTTGAGCGTTGGGAAAGCGTTGCGCCTCAAAGGGTTAATTTATTAAAACATATTAAGAAAAAAAAACTACACCAAACATTAATGGAATGCGAAGAGTTTCTTCTTTTACGAGAGCTCATGAAAAATGGAGGCATTTCAAGGATTCACAGCTTACTAGTTTCCTTTTTTTCTTCGCTCGTTATTTTTCTTTACGACTGCTTCATTATCGCTTCGTTAATTGTTTGCTTTATAAGATCTTAATTTATTTTCCAGGAGTTTTTTTTTTTCTTTTGCTTGCCTTGAAAAATTGAACAGCCTTATGCCTTAATGCTTCTCTTCACAAAATTTACATGATATAGTGACATGTTTTTTAAAAGCGGGCACCCACTACATGCTTCTACTTTTCGAAATTTTAATTAAAACACACCTTTTCCGTAAATAAATTCCCCCCTTTCCCCTTTTTGGCATTCATAACTACTTATCTAGGTAAATTGCTTTTCCAATTTATTTGCCTTTATTGCCCAGAACAAATTAGAGGGAAGATAACAAGTACTGATTTGTCGTGCTAATATGTTTATTTATTTATTTATTTGTTTTTTTAATTTTTATCTTTATCGGAAAAAAGAAAAATAAGTTGCGCGTTTAAGATGCAAATTATGTATTTAGATGATAAACATCGTAAACGGCAAAAAATAAGTAAATAATCTCCAGACGGAGGCTTCAAAAAATATTGATTGGTATCGTTCGAGATTAGAAACATTATTTTTAATCAAAATATATGGAAAGAAAGAGAAACTGAGCGAGAAATAAGTACACGTTAATCAAAATAAATAATTGAACATTTATTTTTCTTCAGAACACGAAGGAGTGCCTTTCAAAAGCCCCCGAGTAAAAACTAATTCATATTTCTTCATTTGTGTTTTGAATAAAAGAAAATAATGCCACAGATGAGACAAATTTTATAGCAAGAGCACCATTTAAATGTGTATAGTATTCTTCATTTTTCATGTAAAGATGTGTATTTTAATTAAACTTTTACAGGACAAAAGTTCCTGTTTTTTTCCGCTGTGCTAAATTAGCTGGTAGGCACAGACAGCAATATATTTTGGGCATTCTCGCGCTGTCTAGTGGGTGATAAAGAAGCAAACTATTTTCTAGTGAGGGATTTTGAAATTCTATGAGCTTCCAAAATTACGACCGATCTTTAATCGTAAAAATGGTCATGAGTGAATAATGCTAAACTGCGTTCAGTTCGGTATACGCCACTGAATTTTGCTCTCGGAATAAAATTCGAAAGATAAATCATGATAAACTGATAAATCTACGTGCGTACAAACGCGACAAACTTAACAAATGAACTGTAAATGAACAGAATCAGGGACGAAGCCTGGAAACTATTTCGGGGAGAGATGTGACACAAATAGTGAGTAAATAAACGGAATTTCTACACAAATGAAGGTTATGCGCATTAATCCGTAAATTTTGAGGGGGTCGGCGGGGTGTTATATATCTCCATATCCCTCAATTATTACTCCCGTGAACAGAACAACTAAAAGAAAGGTTGTTCTGCTCAATCGCATAGTTTCAAAGACACAGCAACAACGACTTTCTTTCAACGAATATCGTTGCTTGCAAGATTCGGTATTAGATTACTCGTGATTCGATGACCCATGCCGGAAAGAATAGAAAGGGAATCGTTCTTGCATCGTCTTTCCAACGATAGGAGCAAACAGGTCAAAGCTACTAATAAACTAAAGTAGATTTTTTTAATCAAAAATTTCGAGCCACACATCTGTGCTCGTTCTTTTGATTGCCATTGTAAAACAGCTTTCAGTATTTCACATATTTTTTTCTTCGGTGAGATTATTTTATAAAATTTACTAATATATATTAACTTTCTTTAGCTTGAAATAAATGAACATCTCGGAAATGTTGAAAGGTACAGAATTTGCTGCAAAGACGTCGGTAACTGAAAAACACTCATGATAGTCATTTAATCAATGGCTTTCATGGCTGTTTATAAACCTTAATGTATTGAAATAATTTTGAATTTTCCCTGTATTAAAGTATTCGTGCAACTCCCTATATAAATAAGAGAACTAATATAAATAAGAGTGTATCCTATGTACTCCCTATAAGTACTAGATCATAGAACGAGATGTTTCTGAATCCACTTACTCGATTTTCAGATCTCTCCTCTATAAGCTGGTGCTTGTACCCAGATGCAATTGTCCGTAAATCGACGAGTACGCTAGAGGGTAAACTCACGAACGGAAGTCTAGTGCACGAGTGTATCGAACGATAATTTCTCGTTGCACAAACTAGTCATTCTGCTGTGATTAGCCAGAATATTACGGACTAGAAATTCTTGACCATATCGTCTGTATCAGCTGTGTGTATCACCTACACGCATTACTACTAAGAACAACCCAGACAGGACACACAGGCTCTCTGAAAGGCTATTAACGTCCAGAAAACGTTTTCTGAGTGTCAATAGCCGCTCAGAGTACCTGTGTGTGCTGTTTGGGTATTCTTCTAGTTTTGGGACACAGAAAACAGCCATCTATTCGTTCTAGATGAGAGCGGAATTTTTTTCCTCCGTGTACTACTTTTTTTTTCCAATAAGGTAAATTCTTACGAGTGGTTGCAAAAGATGGCTTCCAGCTGAACTTTAAACGATAGTACAAGCGTTTGTAGAAGTGTACTATCCTTCAAGGGGATTATTTTGAAGATGGTTTTGTGTTGGTATTTTAAAATCTTCAAAGTTAGGAATTTTTGGAATAAATTTCCTTAACTTTCGGATACCCCTTCGTGTATTGATGTCCCATTACAAACGTCATTTAAATCATGTCTTTCGACATTCATAGCTTCGAACAAAATCCCTATAGTTCTAAACCGAAACCTTCTTCATCTATAGAGTGTCGAGCGTAAATCGTCAGTGTCATCCAATCGTTGTGTCTCAGAATTGCTTGTCTTTCATTTAAACAGACAGAGATCAAAGGGTGCCTTCTGATGAAATCGAACAGACCGCATATGCCTTTTTTTTTATATATATAAAACTCAATGAAAAATCGTTGTTACTTCTTGGACTCTATCCGACTTCATTTCTGCTTGCAATTAAAAAGGAACTATAATAGAGGAATTGAGTATCTTTGAATGCTTAGAATTTGAATGAAGTGTGTTACTTAATTAGACCATTAAATTACTTTTACCAGCGAAATACTTTGTTTTGTTTCAGAACCTCTTCTGGCATCATCTGTAAGAAAAATGAATCCTGAGTTGACTATATGTATGGATTAATCTCATTATCATTCCAGAATAATTTTTCACTCTTCATCATACAATGCTCCTTGCTTCTTAATCTCCAAGCTTACTGCTTTTAATTTTACTATGAGATAGGGTTCCAGTTGGCTTCTTAAATTTGTAATCCTCTGCCGAATTTTTTGACTATTTTTTCATTAAAATTATTCATAATTTTAACTCTGAGATTTAAAAGGAGGTTAAGTACGTTTAAGATCTTAAAAAACAAACAAACAAACAAAAAAAAAAGACGGCATTTCAGGCAGGACCGTATTTTGATGCTTGGAGCCCCCTGCGGTTCTTCTATGAGAGGGCCTACAACCATAAAGAGCCAGTGTGAACTCTGCCTTATAGTAATGTGGAAGATCTAAATTTGCAGAATGCAAGTGAATATTCATTCTGAATTAGTGAACCAGGATTTAACTTCTATACATGTGAATTTGTGTAATATGTTACACAAATTCACATCTATAGAGGTTAAATCCTGGTTCACTAATTCAGAATGATTATTAATTTGTGTAATATAAGTGTAAAATGTTACTCCTTTCCAACAACATCGATTTCGAAAGATGAACATTCATTCTTTATCAAGGTGTGAACTCCTAGTTTCTTACTGTATGGGATATTAATTAACGCATCCTTAAAAAACGATTGTATTTCAAGGCTCTGGATTTAAAGCATATTGCGTAAACATTACTATCAGGTTGTAACGAAAGTTTTCCGCCAAATCTGCTTGAAAAACTAACTTCTAACTCCTTAGATAACTCTTTTTGATCTTTCGGTACCAAACCTGCACAGTGTCACGTGATGCAACAATAGTATTTAAAGCTGTACTCATTATTCGTTGATATTCTGTAGATGACTTTTTGCAACACAACTGGAAGTAAATGATGGTTCCAATCCTCTAGAGTGATAGTTCCATTTAACACACCTTGTACTTAATGATAACTATATTTTTTTACAGATTTCATAACACAGTGTTATAAAGTAAGTCTCTTTCTTTCAAAAGCCAAAAATCATTTGTTAAAATATGAGCAAATACGTCAACGCGAACTGTTTTCTGACGATGTTTACGGTGGCGGGAAACTTTCGTTACAACCTAATATTTATTTTTTACTTTTGCGTACTCTCCGTTTAGTATGAACATTTTTGGTTTTTCAGGAATAATGCAGTTTAAACAAAAATATGTTTTTTTTTTTTTTTAATTTCCGGCATAACAATTGAAGTAATGCGACTGGATTACTGGTTGCAGGATAAACAGGATAAGTGGAGCAATTATGGAGAAATAAACGTTTTAGCACGCATCAAGGTACAAAACCATTAAGCGATTTAAGTAATACGAATTTCAATTAGAAAACGCATTCTTCCGAAAAAAAAAAAAAAAATTCCGTGAAATTATACCTGTTTTATCTTTAGAGAACCGCTTCTTTATTTTCATGCTATTAAGTAAATTACTTTTTCACTTATCTGCTCTCATCATATGAAACATGTTGACAGGAAGTTATTTGCAAAATGTTTGAACACCCAAGAAAATGCAAATTGCAAATTTATCATGCTAATACGGTTATCTTTTGACAAGCGGAAAAAAATTATTCTATCGTATTTTTTGTTGACGCTTCTCCGCGCCGAGGCTTTGGTCATAAAAATAAAATTTGGCGTATACTTTGTGTTTCGAAAACATCGCTTCGAGCCTTTTTCAGATTTTAAATGAATTCTAATTTATAACTTGCGGTCTATGTTTCGATATGTTTATTTGTATTCGACGCATTTCATTAAGATAATGAAATGATGTAAAAGCGAGCCAGCTTGCGATTCGAGAATTTTTATTTCTTAACCCGAATGTAGTAAATATTTAGTTTTGAAACAATCAAAATACTTGTAAATAACCTCAGGTTTAAATTCAATGTATTCTCAGTAGCACAGATTATAATTACCTGATGTTTCTGTAACTCCGTTAATTTTTCCTGTTTCAAAAAATACTTTTGTGTGCTGAGTAATATAATTCGTCAGAGATAAAGCTAAATTTATGAATAAATTACAGTTCGACCTAGGGCTTTTAGATTACAGGAAAGCACGACAACAGAGAAAAAAATTTATTGAAGTAAAGAGAGAATTATTGATATTATAATTAATATAAAATATAACTATAATTCTATAGATTTGTATTAAATATTTCTTTCACATATACTTTTAAATGAATAAATTTCTTTCTTAGCTGAGACAAACAAGTAGATCCTAGACTGATTGGTTAAATGCAAGAAAGTAATCAGGAGCTTGGCAGCCTTTCCCTTCCCTTGAAGATTGATACCCTTATTCAACTAAACGACAAAACTCACGCCTCTTTGAAGAATTTACTTTTGTCCTTCCTCCAGAAAGATTTTTTTTTTTTTTGCTACGTGGCTAGCTGAATGGGTAGTCGATTACGCCATACGTAAGTAGGTACCAAGTTGTAATTCTACTGTTAACCCTTTAACGCGCAGTGTTCCCGCTCTGGGAACACCAAACTCTGACGTTTCGACTGTTGCCAGTCACGAAGAATAGATTTGATTTCTATAAAAATAGTTGCGGGTGCCATAGCTCCACGAGGATACTTTACTTTTTAGCACGTCATTTCCCGTAAAAAATGGTCACGATTCTTTTTAACAGCACTGACATCTACTGAAAAATGGAAGAATGCGAGAACGGCTGGATAGATCGCCCAATGCTGAAAAAAGGGCAGCCGTTACCATCGCTCGACTTAACTACCAACAAGATGGTGGACAATCGAAACGTTCATCGCGTGCCACAGATCTAGAGACCCTTTTTTGACGCAGCTGGCTGTGCCGCACAGCCAGCTGCGTCAAAAAAGGGTCTTTAGATCTGTGGCACGCGATGAACGTTTCGATTGTCCACCATCTTGTTGGTAGTTAATTCGAGCGATGGTAACGGCTGCCCTTTTTTCAGCATTGGGAAAAGGTTGCGCTTCAAAGGGTTAAAGGAATGTTGAAATTGACTTTAAACAGTCAGTCAATTTCGTGCGAGCCCAGATAATACACGCAGCGACTGTAACACCGTGTCCCGCAGTGGACTGGGCGCTAAACTCCGTTCCCATAAGAACACGGCAAGTGAAGCAGCATCTGGCTTGGCCAGTGCTTGGGAGGGACTTCCCCCTCTCGGCCCGTCCGCTGTGGAACCGTGTACGCTCATGGGAGCTGGTGCACGTAAAATCCGTCGTGGCTCCAAAGTCCTCCAAGTTGTTAAACGATACCTCTGGGGGTGCCGATTTCAGGGGGTTGGTCCCTCCTCTGGAATGGGTTCAAAATTACGGGACCCCGAGCTAAGACGGACTTCCTCCCACTGGGGCTCATTGAAATGGAAGCCGCTCCTTCGGCCCATCGCCTGCCTATATAGGGGGATCTGTCACCGCAACGCGGTTGCCAGAGGGCATTAGCAACAACAATAACAACAACAACTGTAAGACCAAAGCGAACGGGGAGGACTGGTTGAGCTTTATATGGATATTTAGACCATGATGTAAATTGAAATAAAGAATTTCGTATTGCACTGGTGAGCCCTACAACGCAAGTAGCTTCTAAGAAATACATTGAAGATACAGGGCCACTTGTAATGAATGGTTTTGTACAACTGATTCCCTTTTACACATTTGTATGGATTAGTACACATTTTTTTTGTAAGGAAAAAAGATGGTCAAGAGGAAAGTTACGTCTGAAAAAGCATAATCTTAGACGATTGCGTCTGAAGGAACAATTGGCCCTACGAAGTTTTTTTAATATACTTTATTTAGCAGTTCCACATTCTTCCACATACTCTTCCACTTTGAAAAGAATAATATCGACACACCTACAATCTTAATATACATCATGGTGCTACAGATCTGTGTTATACAGACCGCATGGATGTCCTTCCAGTGACGTACTTATATATATATCACAAGGGAATGCGTACCTAGAAAAATAACCATAAAAAATGACTACTTTTCTCTTGAATCTACTCATGCAAAAGGAATATAAAAATATCAAATTCTTGTAGGACTTTTTCGAGTAGTGTGCCCTGCATATGCTATATAAGACAATGTTTATAAATATACACTCTTAATAGAAGTAGTAAACATTTCATCATAAAATGGTGCTGAATTAGCTGCAGATTTTCTATGGAGAAACTTTGAACCATGATTTGGTGCTTAAACTGATTAATGGAACCAAATCATGGTGAAGCCTTTCTCCACAGAAAATGTGCAGCTAATTTAGCCCCATTGTACGGCGAAACGTTGGACTCTCAATATTAATGGTGTTGTGAACACAAATTTTGTCAACAGAATATTTTACTCTTGGATAATTTACTAGATTATAATGTAATCTTCTCATAATGTTGTCGTCTTATCAGTTATCAAGAAGTTGGTATGACCTCCAAGATATGGATTTTTTTAGAAACTCCAGATTTATCGAATTAAATAGTGGAAATATAATTTATGAGTCTGGGTCTTGAAAGATGAGCTACTTTGTTACCACTAACGGATCGTTGTGTCACTTCGCAAGGTGATCCGCTATTCAGTCGCAATATCGATCATATTAATAACCGCGACCATGTTCGCAACGCATCGATCAATGAGTGGTAATGCGCTTTCGATTTGTGAAAATCAGATTAGAATTGTGATTTGATTACTCGCACACTATGTTTCCCTAATAATCTAATTGCGTTCTCAGTTCTTAAAAAAATCTTTGCGTTATGGGAACTCTTCAGACAACTAAATTTCTAGAAATTTAGTTCTGACCCAAAATGTCTTTTATAATTATACTCTTTCGATGAAAGCCATTAATTAATCCAAATGTCGAACATAGAAACACGAAAAGAGTATAACAAGAGAACTTTCAAACATTTATATGAAAAGGAAAAGCTGAGATATAAAAAGTCATTAATATAATTACAAATATTGATGTAACTTTTGTGTGTTATGATAACTTATTCTTCATATCTTAACCTTTTCAGACCTGATTAAATAATTTCTCTTTGAATTCAATAAGTTTTCTTTTGATAATGGAGATTAAATTTGCAATTAAAAAATATATCACGATTATTAAATTTTTTTTTATAAAAATTGATTTTTTTACGTGCATCCATCCTGTAAGATAGTATAGGTAATTTTTGTGCCTTCAATTACGGACGCAGAGTCTGAAAGGGCTAAAATGGAATGCGTGAATCATGTCAAAAATCATGAAGCATTTAAAGAGCCCCAAAATTTCGTAACTACACTGTCTGTATATTTGTAAACTGTTTGCCATCACAAGGATACGTTCCTTGAATATTACCATAATGTTATATAATCCCTTCCTCCTTACGTTATATAACTTTATATTTTGATAATTCAAATAGTGCTTCCAGGAAATGCAAATTATTTTCTCTTCAAGTTCAGTATAATTGAAAGTTGAAATATGGATCGGTAAGCGAACACACACAATATACTACAAAACGTCTCTCGTCTTATAGCTCCCACGATAATAGAAGCTCTTAGACCTGAGAGTGCTTATATGCAAGATCTTAGGAATCATAAATAGCTAATGAAAGATATTTACGTAAGATTAAAAAAAAAAAAAAACGCATGTTTATTTGCAAACGTTATTTCTGAACTATTTAAATAGAGACATGTACTTTTAAATCACCCTCAATTTGTTTTTGCAAGATATAGCTCGCAGTATATTAAATACAAATACACATTACATAACTCCATAGCATGCGTTTAGCTCTTAACTTGAAAAATGATAGCACTTGAATAAAATGCATTTATTTGCATTTCAAATGAAAAATAAACTTAAAATTTCATAGCCTTTATTTAGTTTTTAAAATCACGCAATTAAAAAATAAATGTAGTACTTATTTATATTCATTAATATCTATAACGAATTCCAATGAATTAATTTCGAAACTTTTGTATACTATACACTGAATCACTGTGGAATCAATACAGGGTGAATTAACACTTAAATTTTCTGAAATTTGTATTATTGAAATCAGAATTCTGAAGTAATTCTGATTTTCTATTAAACTCTTCTAAGACTTTTAAGTAATTATTCTCAGTTCACTTTTAAGTGTACAGTACAACCGGAAAGAATTGAAATAATATACCAAGATGTATTTTGAATATCTTTGAAATATTTTGATAAGTAAGACCTATTTTAAACAAAAATAATGAAAATTCCTTCTTTTAGGAAAATTCAATTAAAAATTTCACAATATCACAATTATTTCAATAAAATATAAAAAAGCATCGGCTTTTGTTTCCAGAGGAACTATTTGGGGGATTACAAAATTAAAAAAATTCATACTCATTTTTTTTTCACAGCATTTATTGGCGTTAAAAATTTAACTATTAAAATTTTCAAGCTCAGTTTAATAGTTGGGCTGTTATTTCCATTTTAATTATAAAATAAAGGAAATTTTTAAATTGCTCTTCGAAACGGAATAAGAAAAGATGACGAAGACTTTAATCAAAACAGCAACTGTAGTGCAGACACAAAATTTAAATTACTTAAAAGTCAGAAACGAAAGCATATAATTAAAATCTAATATACAAAATCATTCCTAATACATTCATTTCAAAAGTAAAAGGTAACTCATCCCTTTTCAAGAAGGAAACCAAATACTGAGCAAAGGAGTTCTATTTTTATGAATAAATACCGAGTGTTACTCTGAGCACATCATTTTCAATTAGCAAGTGGAATCGACGTCATTTGATGTCATCTGTTTAAAATTGCATTGCGAACTCAATGAAATTTAAATCTCGTGACATCAAACTGACATATGCTTCCCAGATAGCTCATTCTGTTAACGGATTCCGATTTGCTGGGAGGCATTCCCGTAGACCACCCATGAACCGATAAACACACTTCAGGGTATCTATTTTTATTTTCTTCTTAAATCAACAACCATTATGTTTTTCAACTGTCCCATCGTTTACATTGATGGTCACTAATGAAGAATTGAAGGTGGTTTTATTGGAAGGCAAAATTTCTAATCATTTAATTTCGAATATTTTTGACAGAAATGCTATATTTCAATGCTGCTGTTTCTTATGCCCATTGGCAATCGTGAAGGGGAGCCATGTCTCCATATAGGGCGGGGATGAGGGTAGGGGACGTCTTCCATTTTAACCCTTTAACGCGCAGTGTTCCCGCTCTGGGAACACCAAACTCTGACGTTTTGACTGTTGCCAGTCACGAGGAATAGATTTGATTTCTATAAAAATAGTTGCGGGTGACACAGCTCCCCGAGAATCCTCTACTTTTTAGCACGTCATTTCCCGTCAAAAAAATGGTCACGATTCTTTTTAACAGCACTGACATCTGCTGAAAAATGGAAGAATGCGAGAACAGTTGGATAGATTGCCCAATGCTGAAAAAAGGGCAGCCGTTGCCATCGCTCGACTTAACTACCAGCAAGATGGCGGACGATCGAAAAGTTCATCGCGTGCCACAGACTTTTTTTGACAAGGTCTCTAGATTTGCGGCACTCGATGAACGTTTCGATCGTCCGCCATCTTGCAGGTAGTTAAGTCGAGCGAAGGCAACAGCTGCCCTTTTTTCAGCATTGGGAAAGGGTTGCGCCTCAAAGGGTTAATGAGACCCAGCGGGAGGAAGTTCGACTTTGCTCGAGGTCTTCCGATTTCGAAGCATCCAGATGAGAGACCTAGCATTAGAAATCGGCACGCCCTGAGCTATTGTTTGAACACGGAGGGCATTGGAGCCACGAATAGATTTTTACGCCCCCATTGGCCAACACGGTCCCACAGAAGCCCAGCCGAGAGAGGCTTTTACCACTTCTAAGCACTGGCCAAGGCGATGCTGCTTACCATTCCGTGTTCTTATGGGAACGGAGCTTAGCGAATAGGCGACTGCGGACTATATTTTCAGTGATTAGTCATAATGAAGCTGACTGTAATGTAAAATAGCATAGATGATTAAGATGTGAGTCTGGAAGCCGGGTTCAGCTTCAGACTTACCACTGAAGACAACCGCGTGCATGCGGCATATGTGTACGAGGAAACAGTGTGGGGGGGGGGGAAACTACAGGAAATACACAAGCAGCTATAAATAACACATTTGACAGCCTCGAGGTGACGTGAGCTGTCGCCTCCAGGATAACAAACACGTATTGAGAGTAATTTTCACAGCTGAAACGAAATTTGTACGCACTACATTAAAATTTGCTTATTATTACATTTAATATAAACCATTAGTAAACAAATAATTATAATATAGTAAACCCACTTATTATTTATTTTTCTTCTAAAATAATTCTTTGGATTTTTCCCTTTTTGCGATTTGAAAATTTATAGAGAACTTGAACCATTATGAATATTATTTGGTGCATAGAGTGAAACAAAAATAAAATAAAAGCTGCTTTTCATTAACAATGAAACATTTTTCATGAATCTACAATGCAACGAAACACAACAGCATATTAAATATTTTAAGAATCATTACAAGTAAATCATAAAAACGACATTAACGTTTTTCATGCACTGCTAGGAACGTCTTGCGAAATTATTCTGAATCATAATAAACGTAAATATGATCTATAAATATAAACATTATCGCGGTAACCATTAAAAGCGTTGCCATTTGCAGTTAAAGTTATTTTTCTATTTATTCCGCTACTTGGGATTCGCCATTTGTCACCTCATTAAAACTGCTTTTCATCGCGGCCATTAAAAAGGCAATAAACAGAAAAATGTGTTATATTCGTTATTTATTTTGATCTCCTCGTCGATGGAGTGGATTAAAATAGCGATTAAAAGACGGAGTTTAATTTTTTTTTTTCGCCTCCCATCTTTAGAAGCGATTTAGAATATCAAGCATCGTTGACTGTAAAATGGTAAAAATTGGGGAAAAAAGTATATTTTTACGATGGTTTGGTAAGTATGATGAGCTTTGCCAAAACCATTAAATGGTTGAATAATTAAAAGCTGGCGATATTGTAAATAAATGTAAAAATAAATATTTTAAAAATGTAAAAATGAATTAATAAAAAGTATTACAAACATTCTAAACGGTTAAAATCTCTCTTTTTAAGAATTTCTTTCCAGAATGGAATGCATAAAAGAATTTTTAATCTTAGCGTAGTCGCAAATGTTAAAATTGTTATTAAAATATATTAAAAATATTTCCTGAAACGATATTCCAAAAGTTTTGCTTCTACATTACTTTATGCTGAAATTGTGCTGCATTCATCATTACTGCATCATTTTAGATCATTAATCAAAGTTTCGATGAAAACAGGTATAATCGGTCAATGAACATTCACTAAGAATGCTAAATAACTATAAAATTGTCCATATGCACGTATTGCATTTTAATTACTTATGTTACGCATCCATCAAATTAAAATTCAATAGTAAAACTATTGATGTTCCTGTTATTAAAATCGAAATTTCCTGAATAACTTAATTAACTTCCCCTTTCCCATAATTGCAAAATTATGAATTTAACCAATACTTTACCTTACTTACTTCAGTTGCCTTGGTGAATGGCCGTTAATTGTTTTAAGATTCTAAATTACTTGAATTATAAAGGTTTCTCAATTTAAAAGAAAGTAATTTGCGATCCAATTTTCTAGAAACTGCGTAAACGTGATTAATCTACACGTGATCATTTGTCCGTTTCACCAAAATATTGCCTTCCTTTAATCGGAAAAGTGTTTGCACCTTAACCGCACTCTGGTCTTTCGTTATTGTTTGTAAATTGATTTAATTTTTAACGGGTTTTAAATTCCTTTGAAATATGCTTTAGTTTAGAATAGCTATTCGGCTTGGTTGCAGAATCTTTTGTGCGATTTTAGATTAAAATTTGGTCTGAGTTCAGCTTCTTGTAGAGGAATTTTGTAGTGAGGGATCACATAAAGCTATTAATGGCATTATTCTCTGCTTAATATGAGAAGGTCTTTCTCAGAGCTTTTGTGCTGCACGGTTCAATACTTTCTATCGTTTTCGATGTTTGGTTTTGTGAATATAACGACAAATACTTGAGAGTGTTGGATATGTTTTTCAGTGATAAAGTGTTTTTAACGCCTTGTGTGCTATTGACTATAATTTTAGTCCAGATTGTTTTCAGGGTTGTATGAACTGCCAGAAATTTTCAACACAGTATTGATTTAAAACAGAGTTTTTAAAATTAAACTTGAATACAGATTTATGTTTAGAGCAATATCATTACAAATTTTATTTCCATTTGTCTTTGTCATAAACGTAGAATAGCTATAAAAATAGTTAAACAGTAATGGCTTTCTAACTTATGATAGTTAAAGCAATGAAAAATGTGCTTGCCGTGCTCTTTAGTAAACAGTAGCATACTTAACGTAACTATCCGCTTTTAAAATGAACATTACTGTTCAATGTACTCTACATATTTATGTTAGTATGTTCTTTAAAGATATTTTAACCTTCCAGAGGGCATAAAAGCATTTTAAAAAGTTTTAGAAAATACTTTTTTCAAATACTCAATAACAGTTAAAAGCTATTTTGAAAGCTTAATAGAGTTGTGGTATAGAATTTCGCTAAGATAGTTTTGTGTGGAAGCTTGCATTATAATTTTATTTTTCAACATTATAATAAAAACGAATAACTTTATATAAAACATACATAAGCGTAAAATAAAAACTAACGTTGGGTTGCAAAAAGTTCGAGGATCTTCACCAAAAGCTAAAAATTCACCAACCCACACAAAGATAGGAACGTTGATTTTTTTTTTTTTTTTTAATAATTTCTGTTTGATGCTTCGAAACATTACTGAAAAGTATTTATGAGTGGAATATTTAAGTTCATGTTAGTGAATCACCTCCCTAAATATGCTTGTGCTGCCATGAAAATTTAAGTATACTCTGGATGCTTGCTTTATCTACTTATCTGAAAACGGTGTTCGTAAAAGTTATTGATATTTCACAAGGGCACAGTAAAAAAATCTTTCTATATTTTACAACCTTTTCAAGCTACATTTATTTGAAAGGCTCTTTAATAGGGCTATCTCATTTAAATCAAAACAAAACAGAAATCATCATCGAATCTTGAAACATGAAGTGCATTACGAAAAATGGTGTACTTATCTCTAACAAGGACCCACAAAAGTATTCAGACGCATGAAAAGCTTTGTGTCATAACATTGAAATAAAATTATCCCAACAAAGAAATTAGTGAGTCGTATTTGTGCAAGATTGGACCCGTTATAAAATTAAACAAAACTACACTCATTTAATGGCTACTATTGAGTAAAATGCCGAAGTGAAGTTGACTTTACGAACTTTATTTGTTTGTTCTGGCAAATTCCATTTGTCCAAAACGCATAGTAAGTCATATGGATGTAGAGAAACACCTGATTGACTACCAGAAGCTATAATAGTACATTTCAATCTTTCCATCTCGATTTCCATTCCAGCAATATAGTCGGGTGGATATGATAATGTATTTTTCATTGAATTAATACAGACAAAAATTGCCCCGAATTGAAATAAAAAAATGAAGTAACTGCAATGCTTTTCTAAAAACAGATTTTTATGCAAGTTTACTGAAATTTTAATCTTAACTACTCTTCCCCCGTCATAATTTAAAAAATATCTTTTTTTTATTTTTAATGTTGCAGGAGTTTCAGCAAATAATTAAAATAAAACGATAGGTTTTGGAAACCTAAAAACAATTCGAAATAAAAATGTATTTAAAAACTAGTTACATTTAGAAATTTTTAAAAATAGAAAAAGTTTTTCTACAGGCAGCTATTATGAGTACATTATGCGTAATCATGTGCTTAATTCATTAAATATAACATCAAAATTTTTTCTTACTTGGCTATGAATTAAAAAATCCTAGAATACATTTAATTTTTTTTGTTTTAATGTAATCTTCATAATGCACACCGGCTTTCCAAATTTTCCGTTGCTAGCACTTTTTTGATAGCCATTTATGGAATCATCCCATTTATATGTTTTTTTCTAAATCAATGTTGAGTCAAATTTCTATGAGGAAACGGTGAATAAAAATTACATATGATCATAGAATCGCAAACTTTATCCTTTTTCTCTATTTAATAATCATACGCACGAAAGGCAGTACATGATTAGCAAAATTTCCTAAATAGGTCTTTAAAATTTACTAAAGTTTTCAGGAAACTGTGGTCAAAGCCTCTATTAGCAATTTATTATGCTTTTAAAGTGATTACAAAGTAGAACATCAAGATACTTTTGTTTTACGATTTTGCAAAGCAAATAATAACAATCTACACAAATATATTTGAAAACGGGTAGTAAACATGATAACTATAACTATAGTTATCATGTGTGAATTTCCATGGAGAATAAAGCAGTTTAAAAATCAAAGAGCACACATAAAATGGGAAAATGGTGAGCTTTTCATATTTTTCTATTCATTTCTAATTTTGCTTTACTAATTTATTATATTGTCAGCTTTTAATGCTTGCTTCTTAAAATTTAACGAAAACTTTGTTTTCATCACTATTCTAATGGGCACCATTAAAATATTTCGACAAAACCCCCTTTTTCCCGAAAATAATAATCCCCATTAAGCCTTTTGCTGTGTTATTTGGAACAAAGAAAAATGCAAAACACATTCAGGGAAATATTTACCAGGTAATGCTGACTTACTTCTTCTGAAGTTCATAGAAACCTTTCACCAGAATTTTCGCTCAGATTTAAGAACTCAGATAAAAAATATATCATGTAGTTTTATAAATGAAAATTTCATGGTAAATGTAAGAAAAAGATTATATGTACTGTACATTCAAATAGAATAAAGAAATTGTTAGAAAAAAGTTCTGATCATAAGCTTTTTTATTTAATTGCTTATAATTTTAATTTTTTAATTTTTATATTTTAAAATTGTTTATATAAAATAAAATTTCCATGTTTGTGTTTAAACTCGTAAAAAAATGTAGTTAGTTCAATCAAATGGTTTTTATAATGGTATGTTATGTTCAATAGCATAACTGACTACAAGGAATAAAGAAAATGTTTAATTGGTGCTAGTTTTATTTGGAAAGCATTTATAAATAAATAAAAAAAAGAATTGAAATGGTTAAATATTTTTCTGAGTGCAAAAAGATTATTTCAGTTTAATTTTTAAAAAATAGCCTACTAATGTTATATTGAACATAGGATTATTAGATACATGCTTCGAAAAACAACAACATCGAAGGAAAAGGATAATAAAAATAAAAATAAAACTTTTTTTTATTCTAAAGGCGGGCACTTGACCATCAGTCATTTGCCACTACTAAGGCCCAATAGTACTGGTTACTTTATCATGGAGGCACCTCCAGCATTGCCTCCCACGAAGGCATTGGCGTAACCTGGAGGTGTCAAATGCACATTTGGGGTGCAAAATGTTCCTTATTGTAGAGAATACCATTTTCAAATAAGTAATATTTGCATTTTCTCGGAAGGGGGTGGCAATTGTTCCTCTTGTCCTTAGTAAGTTACGCCTATGCATGAAGGCACACACGAAATGACACCCAAGCCCATGCCGGGAATCGAACCCGGACCCCTTGCGTAGAATGGTTCTCTAGCTACTGCATAACCCCGGGCGGAATAAAGATACAACCTCAAGGGAGAAAATCATGAAAATTAAAGAATACGAAGCAAAAGACAGGAAATAAATAAAAATTAATCAGACAGAAAATATAAAATGAAGATAGACAGAAAGAGAGCAAAAGACAATAAATAAATAAATAAATAAATAATAAAAAAAAAAATAAATAAAATAAAAAAATAAAAGGATAAACGAGAATGAAATCAAATGAATGTGCTTTAATCATTAAAATATTTTCAAGTAAACAAAGTAATTTAAATAAGTAATTTTTCAAAAACATTCTAGCATCTAAATAAATAGTTTTCCCGGTCTTTTTCAAATCTCTTTTGTAATTCAAATAATAATAATAGAAGTTCAAACAATAAAAGGGAAAAATTTCTTTGATTATTTAACTATTAAACCTGAGTATTTTAAAATAGCTTTGATTAGAAAGCACAAACAAATCGCAGAATATTTTATACGAATAATAATATTCTTTACGAGTTACCCCAGATATTAAAAATGAAGCCATTGTAATGAAATAACAGTTTTCTCAGAAGCTTATAATAACGCATTGCTTTGTTGGTAATTAAAGGTTGCTGCATTTCAGTGTCATATTTTAGTCTTGCAACGTGCCATTTATTTACAAAACATTCTTAAAGAAATGCTGTCAGCTGCATCAGTACTGCATTCTTAAGAATGAGGTGGATGCGAAAAGATCTCCCTCCACTTCTTTTTTTTTTTTGTTCAGTTCTGCATTTTTCAAAAAAGGGAGAGCTGAAAACGCACGCTAATTAAAGGCATCATTAAAAGGGACTATTACTCTAGAAATGATGCCATCCGCGAAGATGGAACTGTATAATGAGATATAAATGGGGTTACGAAACATGTCATCTTACTTTCTTAATATTGCTTTAAGGCTTTTATTTTTATGTACTTCGTTCAGTATTTTTCTAAACAGGGTACTATCTGTGGTCGTTGAGGATTCAAAAGAGAAAAAATGTCGAATGGAATTCCCGCGTTATTAACAATGGCAAATTTTAAACAAGATGTCCCACATTTTCAGCATATTTATAACTTATGTATAATGCAACTAAACAGTTAGTGTTGTAGCAGAACAAGCATATTCATCAAAAGATGGTCATATTGATTTAAATAGAAAATTTAAGTAATTGCGGGACTATCTTAAATGCATATTTTTTAATGGTTCACGTAATTTGAACAAGTTTTCTCTCTAATCATTTTGTAGTATTTCTTTTTTTTTATCATATTGCCAACTTGAGTTAAGTTGCACGACTTCTTGAAATTTATTTTCTTAAATTCGTAAAATAAATTTAAAAGTGACAAAATTTTTCTTTTTAATAAATCATCTTTTAATACAATAAAGTACTGAGGCTTTTTATTTTAATACGAGAGCAGATCTGCATGAGATAATTGAGATAATTTAGAGTTGACCACATAATTCTAAAGATTTTGATAGTATCTCTTTCGCTCTCAAAAAGAAAAAAAAAAGAAAAAGATTTTTTACTTAAGAAGCACAAAATTTTCATTCTCCTTCATTTCTTTATTGTTATGTTTTTGAAGTGTTTTAAAAAATTCTGATGTGGCCATTCCATATCTTCCATGTGTACGTCTACTAAATTATTAAATTACATAAATTTTTGATGCTCTGCTGAAAGTTATTTAATTTGAGATACGATAACTCAACAACATTATGGTTTGGCAATTTCTCTACAAATAAAATATCGCCAAGCTGGATTCAGTTTTAGAAACTTATGTTTGGCTCCAAATTTCGACATATTTCGCGCAAACTCTCCAAGATTGTTTGCAACAGTTTGTGAGATTTTGGGCGTTACCCGAACAATGTCCGTTTTTAACATTTTGAATACACGGAGAAAAAATAAGTACAGAGAGCAATGGCAATCCTTAAGTAAAGCATTCATTTCTGTCACGTGACGATGGACGTAAGGGGTTGGGTGGGGGAACTTCGTCGAGGTTCACAATAGTTTTCAATCGGAGCAGCATTAAAAACTGCATTATTCCTTCCTAAAAATGGTTGTTTATTGTTTGACATTCGGATGCAAAAAGAAATTTGTAAAAGGAAGGCCAACAACATTTCACAGATAAGTTACTTTTCAAATTTCTGAGATTTAAAAAGCTTATACATGTATTTTAAAATATGATTTAAGTTTAATGACTTAATTACTAGTAATAAAATGTTATTTATTGGGTAAATATACTTAAAAATCATACCTGTATTGTTAATGCATGCATTGGTTTAGTTATAAGATAATAATTCTAAAAATATATCAAAGTCGTTTAGCATATTTCTTACTTTTCAGCGTAAGGGGGTTTGACGACTACGTTACTAAAAGCAGTGCTTTATATGATACTTTTAGATTGTTTCTAACTTTGCTAAAATTGCATGAATAGTAATGAGTAGTGTAAAATTCATTCTTTTAATTTAAATAAGGAATCAAGAATAATTTATACATACGCTGTTTTAAATTATTGATTCATTACTGCATCGAACGTCTAGAGATTTCACTAATTTTATATTTAATGTCGGGTCTGAATTATCATTCCAGTGGTAATTTAATGATTGTCACAATCGTGAATTACCAAAGGGAATGGAGGGGTCATTTGATATTTTCATTGAAAAATGTAGAACTGGAGAAAAAGTATTTAGCATTCCAAATACTGCAGGTATACTAACTAAAGTAATCGTTCTGCAGTTTTTAGCCATGAAAGGTTTGAGAGGAAGTAACTCTGTATTTTCAAATGCATTTTAACTAATTTAACCAATCTCCTTTGGATAATAATGTTATCTCTTATTAAGGTAATTTGTTTTATGAATAATGTAAAGTTAGATTATACAACGCTGGAAAATACACCACTGAAAGACTACAGACAAATAAAGTTAGAAATTTAAATTGTACTATTTTATGGGCCAATAGATATTATTTATTTACATACAAACTGTCGTAAAAATTTTGTTAATAATAATATTAAATTAAAACGTGGCTGTACAAAACATTTGAGGTATTTTTTAAAAAGTGTAAACAGTTAATTTAATCTAATATATTCCTATTGCTTCAATAATTTAAAGTAATAAAAATGAAATCTTCTGTAGTTTAGCAAAAGAAATCTCTAGTCATCCGAATTAATTTATCAGAAGTAGAAAAATGTACTAAACTAAATTTAAAACTAATTTAGAACTATGAGATAAACTGCCTCTCCTTTTTTTTCATCTAGAAAATTATATATTTTTTAGTATGCTTAAATTTACTATGTATCTTGAAAAACTGCGTCGTCTCCGTATTTAAAAACCTTATATTTATTAAACACTATTTATTATTATTACTGATCTACCTGAAAAATGTTATTATTGTTTGCGATATTTTTCAGCTATTCATTTGTGTGGTATTTAAAAAAAATGCTGCTTTTACCTTTTTAAGGTTGTACAGCTCTGTTGTGAATGAAAAAAATATTAGTAAAAATATTAATACTCTAGATGAAATATTAATTTTTGACGTGAAAAAAATAATATGTATTTTTTAGAAATCAGGTGATTTTTTTTTTTTCAAATTTTAAGAACACAGCAATTCTTGTTTACATGGTCCTACTTTAGGATATTTTTCACGTAAATATAGCTGCACCGCTTTTAGGAAACGTATGATGATATATTTTCAGTAAGAACTATCACATATCATTGCTTTCAGCCAAAGTTTAATTTTGCAAATGCGGAATCCTATAAAAATTTAAAGTTATTTACAACGAGAGTCGCATCAGCTTCTTAAACACTGTACTTAAGAAAATCTCCAAGAGGGGAAAACGGCTCCTTTACTCACAATTGGTGCTAAGGGGTCTGAGCTTTAAACTTCTCCCTGAGATAACGGAATCCTGATCACTCCACCTATTTCTTCTTCTATTAAAATTAG
The DNA here is from genome assembly GCA_038373885.1 of Cheiracanthium punctorium. NCBI lineage: Eukaryota > Metazoa > Arthropoda > Arachnida > Araneae > Cheiracanthiidae > Cheiracanthium > Cheiracanthium punctorium. The sequence continues at coordinate 496,095 of JAWZYV010013396.1, forward strand.
AATGTGCTTAAAAGCTGGCATAAATTAATGCTAAGTTACAAATGAATGGATTTTTTTTTTAAACGCACGCAATTCCTGTTTTACATGTTAGACTCTTCAGACGTTACTTGTAAACAAACATACTCCACATTAACATGAATTCAGTTCATTTTACCTCACACTTTCTTATTGTTAATTCAGAACAACGCTGCAATTTTGTTTCTATAGATTCTTTTTTTGTATTTAAAAAAAATCCGTCTAAATTCAACTTAGGAATATTCATAGAAATGCTCGAACAATGCATTAAAACGAAAAGATTTTGAGCTCCGTAGTGTTTAACAAAATTAAGTCGTTTCAACTTAAAAAATAGTGTGCTGTTTAATGTTTAATTGATCTTTTAACAAGCCATTAATTTCAGAAGCACTTTCCCCAAAAGCAGCCATTTTCGAAAAAAAATTTGCTTATAATAAGCCCAGAAAGTAGTTTCGTTTTCAATTTTATTTTCTGAAGTAATAAAAGAAGTAATTCTGTTTAACGCACACTAATTAAAGTTAATCATTAAGGAGAATAATGCATGGGATATAACAACCAGTTTCTTACGAAACAGAAATATATAATGAGCGTTAAAGTTGGGTGAAGAATGAGAAACTGAAATATAGTGATGAATGTTTCAGTCTTTTCTGAAAGCTTTCACGAAAGAAGTTATGTATTTATATGCATTTGTGTAAAAGATAGGCCTTTAAATTTTGTTTGTTAAAAAGTGTCCTTTTTCTTTTCAGGGGGCTCAATAATTAATACTTAGAGACTCCATTGACGATTTTCTAACTATCAAACAGATATTCCGACGAGATCGTACGATTTATAATGAATGTAATAGACATGATTTACATGCATTCACAAAAGAGCGCTCCCCAAAAAATAAAAAATAAATAAATTCATTAAAAAATAAATAAAGCTACACCCTGAATAATATAGTGCAGGGCTTCCGCGAGCATCCAGAAGTGACGAAACACGACATGGCAAGAACTCGACTAATGTCTGAAGGTATACTGGAGGCAATTCACAACATGAATCTCCAGGGCAGTAAACAAGTCCATTGGAGGGAGAGATGTTGGAGATGTAGTGTCGAAATAAACAGTTTTTATGGCTTTTTTTAGAAATCAAACTTTAGAAATCCAAATAATAAACGGAAATTTCTTTAATTATTTATCTATTAGACTAACTCTATTAGACTAACATATCTTGATAACTCCTGCCTGCACTGTAGTACCAGACACTTCCATAATACAGGGGTTGTCGACCTCGTTCCTTTGATTGGTTCCGTACTTCCTTTGTTTATATAAGTACGCCTGTACTAGTTTTTTGATTCATCAGCACATTTACACCATGTCATTTGTTAGTTGTCATGTATTAACTAAAATATTACCTACATCATTTATGCGAGTAAAGAAGGAGCCCACCCCAACCAAACAAATTGCTGCACAAACAGTTGTAATCCATCCTTCTCCCTTCCTCAAAATGAACGAGCATCATTTTTTAAAATTAAAGTAAGTCTAGTGGGCTATTCCTGTAACATAAACAAGAGATTCGGCTGTTGCTGAATTTATTTAACGGTTTTACATCTTATGAAAGGGAAATCTTTACATTGCACGATTACACTGGTCAACAACAACAATTTTGTTTTTGGAGGGGGGGGGGTTCTGTTCTCATGCTTAAATTCTGATTCTAGACATTGAAAAACACTTAAATTTTCAATTTTAGGTCTCAAAGTTTGCTTTTGTCTGATTTACGTCGATAAGTATGTTTTAATTTATTTCATATGCGGAAGATGGCAACCCTTTGATTAACCCGAAAGTAAACTATATTATTATTTGTAACTCTGTAGTATTGCTTGCAGTATTATTTGTAATATTATTATTTGCTTGCATTATTATTTGCTTATACAAACATAAAAGAAATACGAAAAATATTCACTTTTAGACATTAATTTCTTATTACTTTACATTTATATTGTTACGAATTTTCGGGGCAGCCCGTTGCTCTGGGGCTTAGAATGGTTTAAAATTCGTATTCTACGCTTCAAATAGATAAATTTTGCTTTTTGTTGCATCAAAATCGGCCAATTAGAACCGGAGATACGGAGGTTTCTCTTTCCCATATGTTTTTCTATGGGCTTCTAGAAATCTCGAGAAATATTAGTCCTAGAGCTTAGATCTCTTCACTTTTGAGGACTTATTTTTGGCGCCAAATTTGGCGATATTTCGCCAAAAGTCGCCAAGCGTGGCGACATTTTGGTCATTTGGCGCGATTTTCCCAATAGGGCCTGGAAGTTGTTTTTCCTGCATTAAAAACGCATAATAACCTAACATTTCTCTTCTATGACGAAATCAAAATTCACGCTTTATGTAGAACCCTCGAGAAATTGACTTTTCTGGAAACCTCTTGTACCTCCTGCGTCGGCTATTTATAGAAGCGCGCATCGCCCAAAAGTTCAGTTGCGAGTTGAACATTCAATGTGTGAAGAGCTCTGAGTACGCTTGTTTTGTGTGAACTGATAGTGCTATAGAAGCTGTGTTTTAGCTTGCTTTGTGAAGCTGTTTTTAAAGTGCTGTGTGTAAATTCTTCATTGCTGTGTCTTAAGGGATAGTGTACTATATCCCTTGAATATTTCCACGGAATTTTTGCCTGTAAAAGTGACTTATTTTGTGTGAGAAATACAGCATTTGTGAGAGCTTCTGATCCAAGCGGATTGTTAAAAGCACGTTACTGCTAGATTGCGCTTGTGAATTGTGTGCAGCTGATTGTTCTACGAAGTTCTAGAAGAAATAAAGTTTGTGTTCCATCCTGACAAGTGACTTTTTACTTGAACTTTTTACACCAACTGGACTTTAGAACGACGAACCCCAGGAGTAGCAGAGTAATTCCGCAACAATATGTTATAGTTTATCACAAATCTTGAATAAAAAAGACTTTCATATCCAGCAAAAAATTTTCTGATCATAATTTAGAGTGGAAGTATAAAAAAAATATAAAAATCACTGATTTTTGCCAAAAAATTGAAAAATTGCTTTCATTTCTACAAAAGCAAACTTTCATTAAAAAAAAAAAAATATTTTCCTTAGTTTTGGCGTAGGAGAAACTAAAATTTAACATATAGAAGTCAGACCCAAAAATCGTGTTGACCGGTGTTATTCTTTGAAAGTGAATGAAACAATTGCGTGTGCGAAGATGTATGCATTACTTTTCACTTCCAATTACTTTCCCTAGAAATGCCAGGGACAACAAACTTTCTACGGTAATTAAAACGGAAAAATCACTGTGGTTCTTGAAACCTTGTTGGTAGATGTCACCCAGAAAGTTTAAGGGTAATAAGAGTAATCGTAAAAGCTGTAAATGTAGGTTGGCCTTTCAAGTAATATTTGTATACTTGATTTGTATACTACAAATTTCCTGTACGAGAAAAGTAAATTACGTTTATTTCAAATTTTATTAAAATTTTAACATTTTTGTTTTATTGTATAGTTAATAATATTGAAAAGAGTATTTATTACAATGAATTGTAATTTGTAAAACTAAAATATTTTTTTAACGTATAGCAATATGTATGCTTGGGAAAATATACTAAAAACGTTTAGTCTTCGCCCCAACTTTGCACAAAATTCTATTGATTGCATGAATTAAATGAAAAATTATCGGAATTAATTTTCACAAATACTTTTAAATGATGTCTCCACTTACTTTCTTTAGCCAAGTTTATTTGTTATTATATATTCAAATTTTATATTTGATTTAAATTACCAACAGAATCAGATATCCAAGTTAATAAAAGGCCAAAATTCACCTTAAAATAGTGATTTTCTGTAACGTTTCACCAATATTTGTTCATTTTTTGCAAGCTTTCTGATAAAAATACTTTTCTGGAACTAAAGATTTTTTTTTTAATTTTACCTCAAAATCCACATAGAAAGTTCTGTTTTTCTCTTCTTTACCAACTTTCATAAAATTGAGGCACATTTTTATAATACATACCATCTTTTTAGTGAAAAAAAGCCTTTATTTCTAAAAAATAACAGCTGGAGAAATACTTCGAACATTCTAAGCCGTCATGTAAATTTAAAAAAAAAAATCCTAAAATGTAAATTTTTAGAACTGCATTTTTATCCCACGGCTGAAGAATGCTTTTTGTAACGGGAATATAAAATTTCATTTAGAGAAACACCCATTTAAAAATTTATTTCCTATGATTTTTGTGCGTTTTTGTCTCGGGATTTTCCTGAATATTTCGACGAAAGTAGGATTGAAAAATTACTCTGAATGTCGTGAAATTTGATAATTTGAAGTTTGAAAGAGAATATGTTCAATCTATTTTTTTTGGAGGGAAAGAAATTGCAAATAAAAGGGTCTGAAAACAATTAATAAAATTTAACAAAGGTGGAATACTTTTATGAATTTTAGCGTTCTGTTATTTTGCATTATTTTTCTGCTGGGAAAAAAATGCACGTACTCCGGAGGTTTAAATTTCTGTCATGATATTATTAGAAAACTATGTGCATAAGTTATAATAAAGAGAATAAAATACTAAGAATGTTTCTTCTCGCATTATTTCTTTTTACTCTAATGCAATTTATTAAATTAAATACATTGGATCTCATATTTTTTTCAGTTAAATTGAATATTGTTTTGTTTTTCAGGAAAGAGCGTGCATGTGGATTAGAACTCGAGCCACTGATTGTGCCGTTTATAGTATTTTGCGTTCGTCCAGGAGATTTTCTTCACAAATTAGATTAAGGGAGAATGGGAGTTCTAAATGTCGACACTCCTGGTAAACTAACTGACGAGCATTGATAGGACTTTCGTAATTACAAATTCTACATACATTTAAACCATACGTACACGATGCGATGGCCTGATTGTACACGACTGATACGTACACGATGCGATGGTGCGATTTGTTGCTTTTAGGTTCTAGTGCCTTAATCCCTGAGATATTATAAACCGTTAAATTATTATTTGCATTTGACTGAAATTTTAGAGTGAATTATCTTACATAACCCAATAAAATAGAGTAGGGGAGACCGAGGTACTTAATACTGATTTCATCATCTTCCTCACTTCACAAGATGCGGCAATTTCAGTTACGTGATCTTTGTACAACTCCCAATATTAACAACAACGTATGCCTGTAATATTTTGTACAACCAACGTACTATCTTTCAAATAATTTCTTTATGATATCTCTTTTCCTTCTTGGTGTTGCATTATGGATGGCCAGCAGGGTATGAGCTCTCATCAAAGCAATATTTTTGGAAATGGGATTTTTTACACTCTTAGAGATTTGGCTCCCATGTCTTCGATCGACAGCCGCGCTTTAAACCTGGACCCCGGACCTTCACATCTCATCCATCTACCATGTTTAGTGTCTTTATCCACTTGGAGGTCATGGTGGGACCCTTCCGCATCGTTTAATTTTTCCGACAGCAAGATTCTTCATATCCGCTCTAGATCTACACAACATATCATTCTTCCTACACTATGTTCTTTTTCTTTCCAGTGTCCTGGCTATCTGCTGACTATAGGCTTGAACTTTACGAGGGCCGGAGATGTTAGTTATTTCATTATAGAGGTTCCTAGTAGGCAGGCCAGCGTTGCTTCATATGAGTGATTTTCTTTATTTTGTACCGATTTCAGATGAGAGATCTAACAGCTGGACTGACACCACCAGACGTATCTTTCAATGCTGAGAACATTGGAACCTTCTCAGATTCTATCGACCATCAGCTCCCTATAGCTTACACGGACCCGCAGCAGTCCAGGTTAGAGAGGTCGTCTCTTTCGCAACACTTTCGGGGTTCTTCACTTTCGGTGTTTTTATGGGAGCCGAGTTTAACCGACTGGGACATTGTCTACTCTAACAGCTGGTGTAAAATCAAAAGGTTTATAGGTGTTGTCTAACAGTTTAAAGAGATTAGTTTTTCTCACTCTCAATTTTTGTTCATTTTTCGTATTTGACCGTCAAAAGTCTCTCCAACTTAAAAGATCATATTAATTAGTTACCAATGATTGCCTTTCACTGCACAACAATTTAATTTTACTTGAAAATTTGGTTGTATTTTTTAAATATACTGAAATTCTAATTTGAACCTATCGAATCCTGTGTGCTGTTATTTGCTGTAAGAGTTTTGTAAAATCAGTTGATGTATTTCGAAATCTGATGGTTATGTCACTCTTTTATATCTCAATCTACTTAATACTTTCTCCGAAAATTTATAAAACACATGGATAATAGAAGCGTGCCTGTTTTTTGACATTTTAAATAAGAAAATGCCTCTTATTTTGTTTCAGTTGCTTTCCTTTTAGCACATCTACAAAATTTGCGTAAAAAATACTTAAAAGTTGATGTTTTAAAGCTTATTTTTAAGAAAAAGACAAAAGTATTAAAACTTATTTTTTTCTTCGTGGCGGAATGCTGCTTATTAACTTTTCCGTAAAATTTAAAGTACGGAAAAAAAATTCTAAATGCTTGGAGTAAAAAAAGCAGTTTTCTGAAAATATGCATTATTATTTTAAGATTATAACTTAAAAAAAAAGCATTTCGAGAGAATTAAATTTCAGTTATGTAGTTCTTTTTGCTGAGAATATTTTCTAAGAAATATTTCGTAACGTTGTTATTAAAAAGATTCAGATTTTATAGCAGTGTACAGTAAAATTTAATAATATTAAAATTTCCAAATTTATTTACTAGCTTTCAGCAGCCAAATATAGAACTGTCTGAGATATTAAACTGAACAGTTAAATATATAAATATACCGCATTTATTCGAATCTAAGGCGCAACTTTTCTGCCAAATTTTAAGGTATAAAATTAGGGGGGGGGGGCGTCTTGGAATCGCATACAAAACCGATCCGGTAATGGGGTTGACCGGTGTGTGTCCTCTGTTCATTCACGCATACGTAACCAGTGCCGGATTAACAATGTAGCAGAAGTAGCAAATGCTACGAGGCCCGCTCTTTTGGGGGCCCCGCGCTTGTAGTTTGAAAGTTTTTGTCCTACCACCCAAGATCTAGCTTTTTTTAAGCAAAAGATAAGTATCACTATTCTTTCTTTTTTTTCCCTTTTTTTTTATAAGACAATTTTTGGAGCTCAATCAATTGTAGATAATTCATGGAAAGAATATATATAAATTTAGTGTGGCTGTCGTATGCCTGCATTATTGAGTCAACTGATTATCTAGACTAAACTGAATGAGTATTCTAAAGGCAGCAACAAGAGACATATGGAGTATTTTTAACACTCAGAGGAACAAAACATGCAGTACCCAGGAAAAAAATTCAGAGAGGATCCAAACGGTGGGAGAGGCAGAATAAAAAACAAACAAACAAAATGCTTCGTCATTGGTACTACAATGCTATTAAAATCGAGTAGGTTTTTATCTTTTTGTTAAGAAAAATCGCAACTCGGAGGAGCGGGGGATACCTTACTATATAGGACTACCCACCTCTGTATGGCCTTTAAAAAATTGCATTATTTACCAATAATGTTACAAGTTTGTCTATTTGTTGAATGAATCCAGAAATAAACAAATATAGAAAGAAAACGAAGTGCCAAAATGAAAGAACAGAGTCAGGGCAGGTTCAAGGACGTATTAATGGCAAGGGGTCGGAGGGGGCGAACGCCCCTCCCGAGAAAAATGAAATTAATGTAAACAATTCGATTTTACTTCCATAAAAGGGATGTGTATATGAATCTTCCATTTAACCGCCTCCACCCACAAAATTGCATTAATGCGTCAGTAGGCCGGATGATTCATTAGGCTGAGTAGCCTATCGGCCTTGATCATTTCAGGAGCTTTGCAGTAACAAATCGAATGAATGAGGAATTAATTCATGAAGTTGTAAATTTTAATGAAGTGTCTTTTTAATGAAGTTGTAATCAAACTTTACAAAATGACTCAATATACAGGAACTATTTGTGGCTATTTCTGAAGATTTTCTCTGGAAAGCGAGTTGAGCTTCTGCATTTCCACGAGAACTGAGGTCCATAGGAATGTAGGAAAAAACGCGACCCATAAAAAAGACATTCCCCCTCGAAAAAATAATTTTTATTTAAATATTGGATATAAACTTATTTTGTTTTGTAAGTATGAGGATGGTATTGAATCGATGTTGGGCCGTCCCAAAAGTCTTTTGTCTTAGAGTAAAGGGGGTGGCTTTGGCGAAATTCGAAGATGTATGAAATAGGGAGTAAGCCATCATTAGAAAGCTTTCGGTGTTTGGCTTGCTTTATTTTTATGTATTTATTTATTTGCATTCTACAGTGTTTGAACACAGTCTAATTATTATTTCAAACAATAATTATATATAGAATGTACGCCATTTTTTTTATTTTGAGAATCAGCAGTTCTGATAAATTATAATAGTTATCACGGAAATTAACAGCGTTAAATATAAAATAATTGCTTTTGGCCGGTCGAAACCACAGGTCAGGGTCGCGAATGTCAACAAATTCGTTCGGATAAAATAATTAGAATGGGGAGGATCTTTGCACAAAGACAAGACGGTCGGGGTATCCGGGAAGCCATAACCCCAGGCAAACTAAAAAAAGGGGTGTTTTTTGATGCTCTTGCTCCACAAAGGAACTCACAAAATACTTGATCACATTTAAGATTATTATATCCTGCAAAAACATTTGAAAGTAATACGATAATGAATGTTTTATCCGAATTTTTTATTATTTATTATATGTATTATTCTAGTTACAAAAGCTACAATCCTCTTATTGAGATTTTTTAAAATAAAATATTTTATACCATTTTTACGAAGGTAGGTTCAAAAGTAATGCACGCATGGAACTCGAAAAAAATGGCCTTTAGAAGTGCGCTAAGCTGTATGTGGAAGTAACAGTCCCCCTCTGTACGCATGTGCAGTTTGAATGCGTTCCGTTCATGCAGTATATTTTGAAAAGCGAAAGTATAATTGTGCTAGATCTGCCTATCCGCAGTTTGATTTCTTATGAATTAATTCATTAAATAAATGAAGTTAAAAATATGCAAACTAGTATTAGTAAAGACCTTCCAAATAATGGAATAATTTTACAAGTACGTATTTTTAGACGAAAAAAAAAAAAACAGTATTTTCACACACAGTTTAAATTAGATTTTGTTTTCGAAGGTTCTAAAAGTTTTATAGAAACAATTATTATTGTATGTATATAAACTTGTCAGGTTATATGTCTGCATATGGGAAAAGGGGGGAGGGATATTAGAAACTCGAGATATGTACCCATGAACATTAACATTCCTTAAAAAAAAAAAAAGGAAAATGAGCTGTAGGTATAAATACCTTTAAACATCGTCAGTCTCGCTATCTATTTAGCCCCCGCCTTGAATCCCCCCCCCCAAAAAATAAATAAAAATAAATAAAATAGAGATCTTTGTATTTCGAGGAGCATTTTTTCCGCATACCAATTTACTTGGAGAAATTGATTTGTCTAGTGTTAGCTACAATTTGCTCATATTAAATCAAGAAAAGTTCTTAAAAGTTGTGTTTCATTTTATTATCGCACAAAACCTGGACATTTGCGCACCCAAGTGGGAGGAAGGGTTAGGATAAATCCCTCCCAGATCTAACGCGTAGAAAGTCTTAGTTTTATTTACATCTAATTAGCATTAGCAATATCATTAACTAATTAATTCACTCTAAAAATAAAAAATAATATAATTAGCACTATTTATGTTCTCGATTAATTTATCTGTACTACTATAATGTGAGTGTGAACTCCTCCCCTTCAAACAAACAAGCAAACAAAGAAAAAAAATGGGTGCGTCACTGAATATGGGGCCCCTTGGTAACATTTGCTACGGGCCCCGCGCTGTCTTAATCCGGCACTGTACGTAACCCACGTACACTAGCAAACTATCCAAAAATTAAGAGTTAGAATTGGCCTCTTGAGTTATGGTTAAATGGCATGGCAGCCCTTTATTTTGGCGTGGTAAATATAGTTTTTCCGCTAACTTTTGAAATAGCTCGTTCTACTGAGTTATCCCGGGAGTTTAATGTTTGCTGAATAAGGTCATAAAAGGATCATATTTCCATCGTTTGGTTTTTCGCGTGTAACTTTATGTTTTGTGTATTTTTGTATTTTTGCTCTTTCTTTCTCTATTCCTCTTCTTTTTCTCTATTAAAAATCATCTTTTTCAGAGTTCCTATTACTATGAAGTGACAATGTCTCCACTTATTATTTATCGGAGTTAAGTTCCTCCCCAGGATTCTACATTACGTTAAGCATGTAACTAAATTCCTCTATCCTACTATTCAAAAATAAATAAATAAAACACTGCACAAAAAATTTCATTCACCTGATCGACGTTGAAGATTCTTTAGTTTTCCCATTAGACATTGGTGTGAAAAAATTAATTAAAAGGTGATTTTTTTTCAGCACAGCGTATCGCAAAAGTATAGAAAATCGAACCATAAAATTTTCAGCATGTAAGAATATGGTAAAAGTAAGCAAAAGCTTAAAAAAATTATTCAAAGTATACAAAGTTCTTTACTGAAAAGTCAGCTTCAACCAGAGAGCACAAATAGAGATGGCAAAAATGTCCGTGGTGCGGGGGACTATAACGATGATATTTTATTGGCTCTTGTGTAATTATTAAATTGCGTTGTTATGGTTAGAAATCCAGGTTCGATACACTTAGTTGCAATACAATAAAAAGACACAAGAATACTTAAAACTGTTTTATTCAAAAGAAACTATTGAAACCTTAAGCTATTACAACGGCAGGTGGTGGTGGTGGCTCAGCGAATTAAAAATGCGTGCTATATGGACTTTGAAATTAAGATGGAATGAATTAAAATTACGCCAGCAGAGAATTACATATTGGCAAGAACAACAACTTGGCTGAGATAAATAACGCGAATATCATAGCAACCCTAAAACTGAATCCAATAAAATTAAAATGACGTAATTGCGAGCAAATAATTTTAAAGATGTCGCAGGGCAACAAAAATAAAAACGCCAACACAAAGCCAAAGAAGGGGGTAAAGAATGCGCCGTTGCTTTTGCAAACGGACGCAATGTAATCTATTTTTAGCACAACGGCTCCACAGGTCTGATGTAGAGAAGTAAACAATTAAGAATAATGCATACGGGAAAAGCGAATAAACAGATTTAAAAGCCGAAATGGCAGAAAAAATGAGGACAGAAAAGATTTAGAATTCTTGGTTTTGGATAAATTACATTAAAGAAAATCAAAGTAAATGATTATTAAATTAGATATGTGATCTACATCACAAGGACTGGCAAGAGAAGTTTAATCTTTAGTAGGGGGATATGATTACCCTGATTGCGCTGAAGGATATGCATCGTACGTCGATTTAGAGATTATCAAGAAGTTCTTGTAGTATTGCATTCTTGCATTCTATCCCTCTTGTAACTGCAATTCCAGCTACGGAATCGTTGCTGGAATCTGGCAATGAACCAAGCGTCTTACCAAGAATGTCCTGGATGTATTCGAATGGATTTAGGTCCGATCAATCTAAATGTTGAATATCATCACTTATGAAGTGCTCTGGGACAAACTCGGTTATGAATGATTCTTTTTAGAACAATTTACAATTTGTCACCTGGATAACATTCTCTTGAGCAGAGTGGAAGGCTACTACTGGAACCTGGTATCTTCTTTGCTCGGGGATGAGTAAAACAACTCTCAATTTACTCTGAAAATTTTCAAGCGAGTACATAGAAATATTTTATTTTGTAATGCTTTATGACATCTTATATTATTTTAAAACTAGACTAATGCTGAAAGATCATTTGAAGCTCATCAAAGATACTTGTGCACAGACGTCTTTACCTCACACATACAGTAGTATACACTTATTTTGATTGCATTTGTTTTGTCTAGAAATAAATAAAAAAAGAAAAATGTTTAATTCAAATAAAAAGTGTAGTGTCTAAAAATCAAGCTCTATAATGACGTTAGTTAATCAGCTATATTTTGTCACACAAACAAATTTATGACAGTCTTTTTCTTCTTATTTTTTTTTTTTTGGGAAGGACTTTAAATATTTTTAGAATGGTGTGAAAACGAAAGAATTTGGCTCGTTAATTCTTCACCACATTAAAAAAAAACATTTTTTTTTTTGCGAATGTACATAAATTTAACTGCAGCCGTACTTTTTCTAACAGATAGTAATATTTTTTTTCAAGTAGTTGTTAAAATGTAGTTCAGTTTCAAGCACGCCAATGAAAGTCCGTAAAATTAAAAGTGCAGATGGAGCACATTTAAATAATTTTCTTTTACTGTTTTCCCCCTTCCTTTTGTAATAAATCGACACTTTTTCCGTTTGAATTATATTTATTGTTTTTTAAATAAAAACGATGTACTTCTTTATCACATCTTCAAAAAGTGAAAAGTTTTACAAAGGAAGTAAATGTTCTGTAAGACTTTAAAAATGGAAACATTTCCTTTGAAACCTATCCCAAATAATGGCACCTTTTAAACAGGTATAGTGCATGCTTGAATATGTAACGAATACGAAATTTAAAAAGAGTTTTTTTTAAAAACCAAAACTGCATATCATTAGGAAATATATGTGCTGAAAACTTTAAAGTGTTTCTATATAATAAAATTTGTATTTATACCAAATTTGATATCAAAGCTTAACATGAAAGCCGTACACGTGGTCTTTCTATTTATGCTTTGTCGGTGAAATTTTTTAAATACCTTTGAAGTACGTCAAACTGATTATTAATTTCTGGAATTATGACTTAACCATTTTCCTTTTCTAGGAAAGATCCTAACATTAAACTTCTTTTATCGTGCTGGTGCTTTGAGTTTGGGTAACATAGTGAACAGTCGTTCTTTTTTTATGAAATTGAACAAAACATATACAAGTACAAGTCTTATAGAACAAGTATTTTTTTCCTTCTTTATCTCCTGTATTAGTAATTAGAACACTTCACAGTCTTTTCACCGGTACTCAAACATTTCTGTTCAGTATTGTCCCATCACCCAAAGTTTAGCAATCAAAGAATTTAGTAATTTATGCTTAAGAATATCAATGAAAAATGCTTTTAAGCTAAGTATGAATATTTCATTTAAATACACTGCTGGCCATCGTAAATGCAACACCCTGAAGGAAGCATGCAAATAATATGAAATTTACAACATGCATTAGCTGAGGTGAGATATGCAAATGATTAGAATTTCAGCGCAGACGCACATCAAGCGCGCCTGTGGCGCCACCTCAAAGCGCTATTTAAGGCTTGGAGATTTCGACGGTTTCAAGTACAGCAATTGTGTTTTTCTTGCTTTTTTTTCAAAAAAACGATAAATTATGCCTCGTAGGAAACAACGATCATCTTTTGATCAAGTATCCGAGTTTGACAGAGGAAGGATAGTGGCATACCGAGATTGTGGGTTATCTTTCAGGGAAATCGGTCGTCGTATTGGACGAAACCAAACAACTGTGATGCGGATATGTGATCGTTGGGTGCAGGAGGGTACGACGGACAGACGTGATCAACCGCATCGACCTCAGTGCACCACGTCACGTGATGACAGGCAGATTGTACGCATGGCAGTGACGGACCGCTCAGTCACATCACGAACCATATCACAGCAGATTCAGTCTGTAACGCATCATCCAGTGTCTGCGCGTACCATTCGACGTCGTTTACAGCAGAATGGTCTGTCCGCAAGACGTCCGTTGCTTTGTCTACCTCTGACGCGGAACCACAGACGTCTCCGCCGCCAATGGTGCGATGAAAGAAGGATGTGGACGACAGAATGGAATGAAATTCTCTTTACTGACGAGTCACGCTTCTGTATGCAACACCACGACGGTCGGATTCGAGTCTGGAGACACCGTGGAGAGAGGATGCTGAACAGCTGCATTATGCACCGTCACACTGGTCCTGCACCGGGTATTATGGTATGGGGCGGTATCGGATATCTCTCTCGCACTCCTCTAGTACGCATTGCCGGTACTTTAACCAGCCAGCGCTACATCTCCGAGGTGTTGGAGCCAGTTGTCCTTTCTTACCTTCAGGGCTTGCCAACAGCCATATTTCAGCAGGATAATGCATGGCCACACGTGGCACGCATTGTCCAAGGGTTCTTCGTCAATCACCAGATTGAATTGCTTCCCTGGCCGGCGCGCTCTCCGGATCTTTCGCCGATAGAAAACATGTGGTCTATGGTTGCTCAACGACTGACCCAGAGTTCATCCCCAGCTGTCACACCAGATCAACTTTGGCAACGTGTGGAAGCTACTTGGTCTGCTGTACCCCAAGAACACATTCAAAGTCTCTTTGAATCCATGCCGAGGCGTGTGGCAGCTGTGATCTCCAACAACGGCGGCTACTCTGGGTACTGATTTTGGCAGGAACCACGCTTCATAGAATGCTGTAAATTTAATCATTTGTTACTTGGTCAACATGTTATCTACACAATAAATTTTGTTGTGATATCTCTTGTTTTTCTTGGTGTTGCAATTTGGGTGGCCAGCAGTGTATTAAACAATTCACTGTTGAAGTTATATGGGTAAGGAATTATCAACAAAAAGCGTACAAATTTGTTAATTTTATATTCAACACACAGAAAAATACTTACCTTGGTTAGACAGAAGCTTGTACACATAATGGTAAAGATTATGATATTTTGTTGCAATGAAGCAATATTCTGTCACTTATATCAAAAGATAACATTATTTGAAAGGATATATTTAAAATGTTCGAGATAAAAGTTATAAAGACTAACAAAGTCTTTACATGAAATTTCTATATTTTCTTGAAAGTTTTAATCGAGGCATAACTAAGCAACTTTTATCAGATATTATCTGTAAAGTAATTTATTCTTTATTGAGATGCTGCTGTTTTAAAATAAACAATATAGTACAAAAGATCGTTCCACATTCATCCAACTGATAACTAACATAATCTCAAACAATATTCCAAAACTTAGTTTTGTCTTCCTTCAGAAGCTTTCAAACTGCAAGAATTATTCTTTGAAAAAATATTCTTTTATAAATGTCTTACGAAGAAATTTATTTTGAAGAAGGTTTTTCGGGACAAAGTAACTAGTTTTATTCTTTTTTGAATTTTTATAAATAATTTCTATAGTTTATATTAAGGAGTATTTCGCCATAAACAATAATTTAGTGTTAAGAAAACTGATATTTACTTATCTTTCTTAATTACTTTTTGGTTGTTCTAGAGAAAAATCTAACTTTACTTTTTTTTCTTACAGACTTATATTGAATTGTTCCATAAACAAGGCCTTAAAACTTATAAAAGTGAGTCAAATTCAGCTTATTTTAAGGAGGACATAAATAATGAATGTATTTAACTGTATTTTAAAGGCGCTTTTAAATAAAATAACTTAGGCACGTATGACAGGGTTATGTTTCAGGAGACTCAAATTAGTCTTTTTAATGAATAGAGTACTAACCAACTTCCACGAAACGAGACACCGAAGCGCAAAATATAAACAAAAGAAGACAGTGTAGAAATTGCAAAATATAAATATTCTGTCTCTTCCCAGAAGAAAGTAAAACTGCTAGAAAAATATTTATAATTTTGTTGTAATTTATTTCATTTAACTAACTGACAACATAATTTACGCTATACATATGACATGCCCAATATCAATACTGCAAAATTCTGTAATTTGATAGTAAGTTTCGCCAAGAGAGTGAAGGAGGGACTACATAAATAGTTATTATTCTGTACAAATTCAATAGATTTATATGAAATTTTTTAACATGTTCTGTATCTTTTTGCCTTTCCTCCCAAAACGTCCTAATCAATTTTAGCAACAGAATATGTTAAGTGACACTACTGGTGTGTTAACTTATCAAAATATTTACTTTATGAATCTTAGGGATGCAAATGTAAACTATCATCACTTCAGAAAACTAATGTTTTCTGAACGTCTATTAACGTACAGAGAAATCTTTTAAAGAATTTTCTGAACTTTAATAGTCGTTCAGAGAACATGCTATCCCATACGGCACACATAGGTTCTCTGAACATTAATAGACGTTCAGAGAACCTATGTGTGCTATATAGGGTGTTGCCTGGGTAGTAGTGCAATATTTCTCCTAAATGTTTTCTTATATTCAATATGTGAGAAGCTGCTTACGTTTTGTTGCAAATATTGGTAATATTGGATAAATATTTTAAAAATAAAAGCACCTTAATTTTTGGGCAATATGAGAAGTTAAAGACTTTAAATGATAAGCTTCAATTTTCAATAACATTTGAAGGTCATGCATGAAAAAATCCGGATTAAAAAAAAAATATTTTTTCTTTCAATAACAACATTATTTCTAAATATACATGCTGAAGATAGCAAAGAGAATAAAACTGTAGTAGATTATTTTCTGCAGTTCATTTCGTTTTGATTACATTGAAAAGGAAACGAAATAAAAAAAAATTAATAAAATTTCTGGATTACTTTTCATTTTGATAACATTGGAAAGGAAGCAAAATGCAAAAATTAAAAATATTTTTAAGACTACGTTCTGATAATACTTTTAGCACTGTTAACATAACATCGAGCACACCAGAAGATGCTTATTCTTTATTCCCTTTGAAACTTTCAAATTTCTTATGAGAATTTAATTTTTAAGTCGCTTGTGTGGCAAAGGTAGCATATAGTACACTAAACGAAAATAAAACAGTATTTAACAATACTGTATTCGACTTTTATCGTAAATGAGAAAACGAAGTACAAAATATTTTAGGAAATTATCAAAGTTGCTTACATTGAACAACTTTTGATATCAAACTCAATTACATGATGATTTGATTTTTAACGATTTTAATTATTATTGAATAGTGTTAGCGAGCTGAATGTTTATATAAAAATTTACTTCGCAATTTAAGGTAATTTGCAAATAATAAATGGCATTTTACAGGCTCTAAAACAATTTCAACCTATGTTAGAACTTTTATACTTCACTGAGATGTGTATTTTTATTGTCTTATCATTCCTAAATTGCATATTATACAGCTTTAATATAGTAAAAAATAAATATTATCTGTAGGGTCATTAAATATATAGTTATAAATTTTATACTATATAAAGTTTATTTAGTTTTATTTATACGTATAATGCCATTTAATACATTAAACATAATTTCTTTTTTCAATAAAAGTGGAAAAAAAGATTAATTACGCTCAAGACTAACTTAAACTATGAAAATTAAACAACAAAATTTGAAAGTAATTAATGGTAATTACAAAAACTAAATGGAAATGTTTAATGAGCCAGATTTTAAAACAGAACGTCTTTTTTACTTTACACATTGTTTTAAAAGTTTAAGATAAATATTTGCAATTCACGGGCTGTTAATTTCAAGTCTGCAAGAACAAACATTTGATGTTTTATAGTTTTCTATTCAAAATTTTATGTAATATTTGTTAATCTTTGACGTGAAAAGCTGAAAGGATTAACTAGAAGATACTTCTTAAAATAAGTAGAACATTTTATCAAAACTCGTAACTTAAAAAAAAGTAATTACCCGTTGAATGTTATTAGTAGAGAGAGTTTACACGTCATTATTTTGCTAATTAATAGGAAAAACTAATCATAAATGTGAAAGTTCTTACCTATTACTCATTTTTTCTTAACGAATATTTAAGTTACAGTTAAAAATAATACTCTCTCTTTTGTATTTCATTTTTCAATGTCAAAGCTGTTAAAAAATATCGGATACTGGTATTTTGACGCATAAAATGAGTACTAGTAATTATGACTTTGCTTTTTATTGAAATGCTGAGTTTCCGGCTATGTGTACTTCTTTATGTTTGGTACTTCTCCAAAACTGTGAAAAAGTAAAAAAAATAAAATTTAAACAAATAAAAATGTATCATAAAATTAATTGGAAACTTCTGTACACGAAGTTAAAAACGCTTCATAAACTTAACAGCTTTTATATTTATATTTTTAATTTTTACTCAGTTTAAAATAAGTAAGTTTTTATTTCTATTTTTCTATACGTAGTAAATTAAATCATGTGAATTATTTTTTTTCAGCTTTAGAATAGATGAAATACATTTTTTTTATACACCCCCGCATTCTTTGAGTGATTTTCTAAAATTTTAAGGAAGTACTGAGACACAACACGTAAATTTTCAACTCAAATTCCGTTCTGTATCTTGAATTCAACAATATTTCAATGAAACACCATTATAGGGATTTTCTCAGATTCTTCTACTAAAGTCTAGCTACTGTAACAATTCAGTCGATAGGAATCTGTTTACCAATTTGCAAGTCTCTTCATGCTCTAAACTGAAGAAATGATTCGAGCTTTTAGATCCCATATTCGCACAAAAACTCCAAGAATGCCTGTTATCTTGATGGGAACTCAGAGAGAAATTTATCAGAAGTAGCCCTAGTCAGTATACACGACACGATCCCATTTACAAATTTAATTGTTGGCTCGTTACTTACTTAACAGATAATTAATTCTAAATAGTCCCCTTAATTACGACAGGGATTAGAACCACAAACTTAATTACAGCAAATATCAAGACTAAATTGTGAGGAAGTTAACTCGTACACTTTCCTTTTGAGTAGAAGAGTGTGCCATAATATTTTTATTGTTTGCCTAAGTATAAAGCACCCATGCGACTCTTGTTGTGATGTTAATATTAAGGGAAAAAACATCTATACCTTTAAGGCTTAGATGGTCTCTGTTTTTTTTTTTTGTTTTTTTTTGTGAAAAGGAGAAAATTATAAGACATAGTATGAGTATGTTCTTTTTTAATTTATTGATTAATAACTCATGAGAAATAAGCCGCGACATGAAGAAAATTACTTGAAATAATTTTCACATATATATATATATATATATATATTTCGTTGTTTTTTGCTTCTTGAATTAGACAGTGGTATTGCTCTCTTATCCCACTTCGGCCTAGGCTCTTACTATTCCATTTTCAATTTTTGCTACACGAATAAATAAATTTCCGATATCAACTGATAATATTTTGCAGCAACATGAACAACTGTCAATATTTTCCAACAGTTTACATCTAAAAGTGAAAATTTCACACGTGTAACTTTTTAACATTAAAACATTTTATGGAAATAAGGTATAATGCTGGATTGAAAATAAAATTCAATAATTTGAAAATTATTAAATTTTTCAACCAGAGACAAACATATTTGGGTGTCCCATGAGGACACTGAGTAGGAATGGGTTAATCTCCAATTTTCGACAAAATTCACCATCTGTAAATGATTTTCGACGATAATTATGCAGTTCAATTAATTAATTTTCGATAAAATTCACCAGCTGCAAGTAATTTCCGACAACAGTAATGTAATTTGATTAATTGGCGTTAGCCTACTCTAGCAAGCAAGCGAGTCTGTTTTCTTTCATAATAATTTCCATAGGGAAACTAAAATACAAGAGTGCTTAATTCAGAAAGTTACGTGAAGCTTTCTTTCAACTTTTTGATCGTAAAATCAACTCCTATGACTGACTGAAGAATAAATATGAATCCAGCTAATCTCATTCATAAAACAATTTTCAAAAAAGTGTCTTACATGAAAATGTGCTATTTCATTACAAATAAACGAAACAAACGAAAACACTCAACAAGATGTTGTGAGCATTCAGAGTGTGTGCACTCAACACTCAATGCGCATAACGAAACTGCAATCAAAAAATCCTAATACCCTAAATTTAGTTTGCGAGCTCTTGTAAAACAGTTATTACTGATACTCCGTAAAAGAAAGTAGAAGTAAAAACAGTCTTTTCTTTTAAAATATATTTTCATTTAAATATAACAAACATCTGTAAAACAGAGATTGAAGGAATGTCAACATGAACAATTTTTGCAAAAAGGGTATGCTGGTACAAAATTATCAATAAATTATACAAATTTGGTTCAGTTCGAAATAAAAAACTCTATAAGTAACGCATTTCCTTTAATCGTTGTTCGAAAGCATAGAGTTGCAGAAATATGAAATTCCGATGAGTTACTTTACTATAATAAGAGATGCTATAAAAATTCTAGAAATTCCTTAATAACGACGTACCATTATTATAACTAACTGCGCTTGATCTTTTAAGTCGTGTATCAGTCAACATTCTATTTACAAAATGCTCTCTTATTTTACATTGAGCACAACTGTGTCAATTTTCTTAATTTTCTTTTACTAAGCTTCAAAGACATAACCAATAACTTGGTGAATTAAAGAATCATTGATTGACACCTGATTAATATATAAGGAGCAAATATGGTTCCTGAAAAAAAAAAAGGAACAAAGAATCTGTACTAAATAATACCAGCTAAAATAAT
Source organism: Cheiracanthium punctorium (assembly GCA_038373885.1). Lineage (NCBI taxonomy): Eukaryota > Metazoa > Arthropoda > Arachnida > Araneae > Cheiracanthiidae > Cheiracanthium > Cheiracanthium punctorium. The sequence continues at coordinate 516,396 of JAWZYV010013396.1, forward strand.
CACGGAATACATTTACAACTAGCAATAATCTAAAGAGAAGATTAACTGAAACGCCGTCAAGAGCGTGATTGAATTACGTTTACAAAATTTCGCTGTTGACGTTTCACTTATACTTCTGTTAATCACTTCTAAACAATCTTCTTAATCATACCACGGATTAGCACCGCAAACTTAATTACAGCAAATGTCGAGAGTGAATGGTGAGGCGAGTTAACTCATTTACTTCTCACTTAAGAAAGGGAGAGTGTGTGCTAAGAAATTTTTCTTGTTTCCTCAGAAGGCGGACATCCCCCCAGCGGTTCTTGTTAAGAAATGAAGTGATTAGCATCGGAGAAGATAATAAGTTTCAGGACGGAAAATACTTTTTGAGAGCAGTGATATTGTAAGATGAACTGAATAGCATACGTTTTTTGAACAATTATTCCAACAGGCAGGGCCTGCGACAGAAATTTCGACCCCCAGGGCAGGTATTTAGAGAGAGCCCCCTCATCCTAAAAAATATTCCATTATTTTTACCCAGAAAAGTTTTTTAAACACTTTAGGATTAGTACCTGAAGTGTTACATATAATAAGTTTTGCATATAATGCCTACTGTACACTTTAAATTTACCGTAGGTCATATATGCAAAACTTTGTACATGATAAAACTTCCATAAAAAAAATTGCAACTATCTTATCAGAATTATATTGATGTACATATAATTCTGAAATTCTTTCATACAGAGAATCCCTAATTAAATGTTCAGTACTCGCTATTTGAAAGTAAAGAAGAGTTATTACAAAATTCGTAGCCAAATGTACAACGCAGAAAGAAAAACATTAGCAAACAACAACGAGAGTTAATGCTGCAGGCTGATTTTGCTATATATGACTTACCAACATCAGTGCGAAAATGTATTCTTGCACCAATGGTGGTAAGTGATATTTCCTTCAAGTTCCTACGAATACAGCTGTGTGAGTAAAAAAAAAAAAAAAAAAGTTTGGGAGACACAAATTTTTTTTCCCCCGTGGGATTTGTTCTCTAAACATTCATACATACGGCCTCCATGACCGCCCCCCTAAGGCCCTGGCACTGGGGCAATTGTCCCCCTCCTCTCGGAGGGCCTACCAGCAGGTATTTGAGAAATATGAATACCAGTAAGAGTGCTACGTGGTGCGATAGCGTTGCAGTGTCTAGTCTCGAAAAATGCGATGCAGCGCCATCGAACCCCGGTATCGGGTGTGAGTTGGTTGACGGGCATGCTAGTGCGTGTTTCGACTTGCTCGAATTGTTGTAGCTAGACTGTGTTTTTGTGCATACAATTAAAATATATAGAAACAAAAAAGGGAAAGTTCAGAAAATATTATCGGTTTTTTATGCCTACGTGGGATCTGTAGTAATAGACAGAGTGGGACAAAATGTTCCGTGCCAACCTTATTTGTGCCCGCTTTAAGATGAGGCTAGAGGGTTAGTTGCAGGAAAACACAGTAGTTGAGCAACATGTTTTCCTTATTATTATTTAAATTTTTTTTTTACTAAAAATAAAGAATTTATATATATTTGTATAATTCAGTTCTTTTCATTAATTATTTATCTGTAAAACCCAAAGAGAATTATATTAAAATTGGTTGATAATTGTATAAGCAGCAGTGTTTTATTAATTAACATATTTTTAAATCTTGAATTACTCGAAATAGATGCCTATAGTAATACCTATAGCAATTTAAGTACTTCGTTGAGCTACATGTTTCCTTATTATTATTAAAAAAAAAATTTCTTTTACTAAAAATAAAGAATTCATATATACATACACCTATATATATATATATATATATTACTTTGTATTTTACTTATTAATTATATATATGTATGTATGTATATATATATATAGTAAAAAGCATAACTTACTAATCAACATAGCATCCACTTGGTAAATACAAAATTCTAAATATCTATGGAATGATTGTTGAGCAAAATAAGGAACTCAAAATCTTAAGTAAAGATAGGAATAAGCAGACAAAAGCAGTCGATTGAAGTCCAAACATTGGTATATATATATATATATATATATATATTTCAGTTCTTTTCTTTAACTATTTACCTGTAAAACACAAATAGAGTTATTTTAAAATTGGTTGATAATAGTATAAACAGCACTGTTTTATTGATTAACATATTTTAAATTTTGAATTACTCGAAATAGATACCTATAGTTATTAGAGATGAGACGGGCTCAGCCCGAGCCCGAAAGCCCGAGCCCGAGCCCGGGCCCGACTCGGGCTCGGGCTCTGTAATTCACGATTGCGTTCGGGCTCGGGCGGGCTCGGGCTCGTGAAAAATTTCTTCTTTGTTGAACATACTCCTTGAAACAGATTTTAAAAAGTGATTCATGGGATAAATAGACGTACTTATTTGAAAAAATAGCGGCACGGGGGACTAGGAGGTGTGTGAAGCTCCAAAATTTATTGTATCCTCTTAATGTAGTAGTTAATTTTATTTGTCTTTAGCTGAAATTTCGGGCTCGGGCTCCAACTTTAATAATATTGCTCGGGCTCGGGCGGGCTCGGATTAAAAGTCTTCGGGCTCGGGCGGGCTCGGGCTTCAAAAAATGAGCCCGAACTCATCTCTAATAGTTATACCTATAGCAATTTAAGTATTTAATTGGGAAAAATATATTCAGAATTGTAACTTTTAAAATAACAGGTTGTTGAATTGTTTTCTCAAACCTCACAAATATGTCCAATTAACTGTGTATTTAAGTATTCATAAGTCAAACAAACTGGTACGTGCTTAATTCAGAAAACTTCGTGAAGTTTTGTTAAAAATTTTGACGTTAGAATTGAAATAACAGACTGAAAAAAGTAAAAACTACAAAGAATACCAGAAGTGTCTTTAAATCGAATAACTTAATTGACTTAATTGATTTTAATGACTGCGTCTGGTGCCTTAAGTATTTGCTACCAAAATTCTAATCTCGAAGCTGTTTTATTAAGCATGGAACATAGCTATGTAAATTTTCTTTCATTCTTCAACTGAGCTTCAAATACATAATCTGTAATTCGGTAGTTTTCAAATCACCAGTTAGTTGCTGGAAAAAAACCTGAAGATTAGAATTCAGGCTAGAACCTTGGAAAAAAAATCAGAAAAATCAAGTCGATTTTTTTCTAAAATTTTTGTGAAATCTATAGCCGTGAACTCTAGTGTTTGTCTATCATCAATTGAAAGAAGCCTAGAGTTACAATGTAACTAAGTGAATCGTAATCAAAAACGAATCTACCTGGCATAGAAAGTATGAGTGCATTGCAAGAACATTCTGTGTAGACAATTTACTTGCTCTGTTGATAATATCTCCTGAAAACCGGCGCCTTAATTACAACACGGATAAGAACCAAAAAGTTAATCACTACAAATATCTCAAACTTTAATTATGAAGAACCTAACTCATTTATTTCTTACCTAGCTAAGTAGTAAATGCTAAACCGTTTTTTCTTGCCGTAAATACTGACGCCCTCTAAACTTATCTTGTTAACAAGAAACTATGCAATCAGTATTTAGAAGAAGAAGCATTGGGAAGTTTCAGGCATAGAAAAAGTTTACAGAAATAAAGATTTTCATTAGGAGAAAATGTATTTACTTATTTATTTATAATTATTAACATCGAAAATTGGTAAACTAGAATCGTAGTATATTTAACTGAAGTTGGTGATTGCATGTATAATACCATGAATTTTAAATGTTCGGAAATACTCATTAAAATTTTTTATCAGTGCTTATATTTTTTTAAGCTAATTCAAAGACTATTTTAGAGGAAATATTGAGGTCCATTACTTTGGAGTAACACAGCGTTACCATTATGGTATTCTCTTACATCTTCAATTACGGTGAACGGTCAAAACTGCAATCATTTTGAAAGGTGTAAATGACCCAATTTTTGGACTGACACAAATTTTAAGCTCCATCGTGAGTGTGCTTTTGCATTGTACGTTAGAATATGATCTCTTCTTTCTGCGCTCTCAAAAAACGTAGAACTGTGTAGACCGTAGTACATAACGTAACCCCTAAAAAGCGCCACCGCCTGGTAAACTGGCGAACAACTTCGCGCATGTATGTATCCAAGAACTGCGCATTTATATTAGTTAGTCTCAGACTCTCATGGAGGCATCCGTTTTTACCTCTGCCTCTAATAAAATTATGCAAATTTTTCTGCAGTTAAAATCAAGATGTAGCCGTTCGTGAAATATTAAACCAAAATTATTTTCTTCCTTAAGCACTGACTTTTTTCATTCGACAGAGTCAATTAAAAAAATGAAATTATTATTTAATACCTTATTCCTTTATAGTGCTGGCGGTGAACTCTTACCATTGTAAGTATAGTAAACAAATGAATCGAAAAGGTATGTAATAATTATTTACACGTAAATTATAATAAATATTATGTACTATAAGAAAAAAGCATTGATGAATCTATATTCAATCCATACCAATATTAGTTGATGAAAATTGACCTTGAAAAACGACGCTGTTACTGAGACAAATAAAGAAAATTCCCAACAGTATTCATATTCAAAACCCTTTAATGTCAAAAATTGGGTCTTTTACACTTTTCAAAAAGAGCAGTCATTGTGGTCGACATAATGCTTGCGTTATAAAATAGTACATGGTTTTCAATACAATTAATGACCTCGAAATATTCATTCTTTAAAATATTTTCACATATATTTACCACTTAAAGATAAAAACAACCACACCTTATGTCCATAAGAAAATGTCCCAGTTACAAATTTTATCCAAGGTCACAGTTAGAGAGTAACTCAAAAAAGTTTTAGATAAGCACGTGCACGAGTTACTACTTTGTTATTTTCTGTCTTGCTGTGCCACGTATGCAAAATGACGATTGCTGAGCGTAAAGCGTTTATCTGGAGAACATGCTGAAAGAATAATTCTTTCTACAATAGAATTCTTTCCGCAATGGACATTTTGCATGGTGTCTGAGTTCGAGGCTAAAATTCGTCTGCTGGCGGTATTTATATCCGCCAGCTCCTATTGAAATGCATTCAGTATCCATTTTATAATTACTGTTTCTCATTATTAGAGCCGCTCGGAATGAGTTACTGTCTTTTTAATACTTAAATAGATGGTTTAGAAGACGATGATATCGCATTTCGCTTCAAAACTTTGTTAATAAAAAGAATATTAGTGTTCTAAAATTATTACGTTATTGCAAACACGTATAAATAATACATCATTGAGTTGATTTTGAGTTTTCTGAGTTTAAAATAGTACAAATATTCATTATAAACCTCCCACACTTTTTTAAAGTACGATCTTTTAAATTATTTTTAGTATTTAATTATTATTAACATTTTAAATAAAATCTCACAATGAAGATAAAATTCATTTATAAAAAGCTATTATTTGTTAATGACTAATATTCTAGCTTCTTTTGCAACAGCTATATTTCTACTAGAAAGTGTCAAATAATCCCTTGGGTCCAAACGAGCTGAAACCGAAACTAATCATCACCATAAGATCGTGCACGTGGAGTATCAAATCCTGCCAAGTGACGTCACGTGCAAAATGTCCATTTAGTAGAAGGTTAACATGTAAACCTTATTTGGCAACAGGACGGAGGTCCACCCTCATTGGAATATCTTTGTACAAGAATGGCTGAACGTCGAAGTCCTCGACCATTGGGTTGGCCGTAGGGAATGCAATCCCGCACTGTTTTTCGTCCTGCGGGATTTCGGGATTAAGATTCATTGATCCCGCGGGATTGACATTTCATTTAGTTAGGACTTCATTTCAACAGACAAAAGTAGAAAAAAGCAAGATTATAAGCACTCTGAAGTTAAACTTTAATAATAATAATTAATCTTATGAGATCATTAATACAATAACTTAGAAATATGAAAATTATAATAATAATATTCAGAATAATATACTAAGTTATGTCTTATATTAGTAGCTAAAAATGAGGAATATACAATTTATAGATATGTTGACATACGTTATTTTCTTAGTTGCTGAAAAAGTAACGTACGAAAGAAACAAATTCGATGAATCATTTCCTAGTCTATATTTAATTTTAGTAATTAAAAGTGTGAATTATAAAAAAAAAAATTAAAAACTAAAAGGAAAACTTTTATAATTAATTCGTGACTTTTGGCTAAGAAATAAATAGTATGAAATATTTCAGTTCATTTGGAGATTGGGAACTTTACGAAAAATTTATACTTCAATGTTTAGATTTATATGTTCAATCCAGACTACCGTTAAAAGATAATTTAAAAAATAAAACTTTAAATTAAAATTTGTAATTATTGATTCGTTTATTGTTAGATGAGGAACATAAATATGCAAAATTTTTCGGCCTATTGATTGGGAAAGCAGCGTGAAACTGTAATAAAAAATAATTTTTTTCTCAGAGTCAATCCGGCGGGATTAGGATCTTAATCCCGCGGGACTAGTCCCGCAAACATTTGTGCGGGATCCCGCAGGATCCCGTTCCCTCGGGATTGCAGAGTTCTTTGCTGGCTTCCACCTTCACCTGACATGGTGCAATGCGATTTTTCCCCCTTTTGGTATTTATAAATGATCACGTCTTCGTTCCGCCGTTGACTAATGACTAGAGATATTTGAGACACAGGAATTGAAGGGGGTATTACTTCCATTACTCTATTGTTAACGAAGGAAGTGTGGGAAGATGTGGACTTTAGGTTGATGTGTGCCGTGTAAAAATGAACATATTGAGAGTTTGTAAGAAAAACTGGGTTAGTTTACCTTCAATTTCATGTACGGCGACATGTTGTAAATAGTCTAAATTAAACTGTTACAATGCACCCTTGAAAGTGGGACGATTTTTTTAAAAATGGAGATCCTTTATATCGGTCAAAGTAGCGTTTCTTGCGAAAGGTCAGCAAGACCTTTAGCCGTAAATTTATTTACACAGACTAATCCCCCCTAAATTAGTTACATTAAATTCGTGAAACTTTGCTTATGTAAATTCAATGCACAAGTAGATTAATTAATAAAAATAAAAATAATTTGTAAGAAAATGAAGATGTACTGTATTTAAGTTACATATGTGTAAAAATGCCAGCTTTTATAATTCTAGTGTTAAGTATTGAAGAACTGAATTGCACATTGACATTGTAGCGCACAGGAAAAAAGAAACACAAGAACTGTAAAAAATGCGAAAAGCATCGATTATAATACATTTCCAGCGTATTATTCTTACTTGTATATAATAAAAAAAAAACCGCTCAATGGAATAATCCATTTGCTGCGAAAATATTTTCTAATAAGCGGGGTATTCCATTATGCGGTATTACATTGAAAAATTACTGCGGTTTGGTTCATTGAAAATTAATTGCATTAAGCAGAATATTTGTTTAACCAATATTTGTTTAACAATAATTTGTTAACCATTCAGCGAGCTCGACTGCATACGTATGTCTTAATGCACTTCAGCATTGACAGACAAATGCGCAAATAAAACAACTTATTGATGTACTTCTTTCAATCACTGCCGTTACCATATTATGTGGGAATGTAATTTTTTTTTAAAACCCTGAAAGATTTTAAAGTTATACCTGCATATTTTCGATGAAATCGAAATTTTAACTGATAAACGGAAATCTCAATCGCATCTGTCGGTCGAAATTTGAACTACTCGTTTCACTGAAGATTCTCCCCCCCCCCCTCTAATGGTTCTTGGAACGTATTTATTAACTTTCAACGAAATGCGTCCACCAGAGACTATTCTACGCAGGTCTAAACAGGGTAAATTTAAATGTAACCCACTGGTTTATAGATGTACCTATAAGTAAAATGTGCTTTATGTAACCAACTGGTTTATAGATGTACCTATAAGTAAAATGCGCTTTATATTGAAAGCAATGAACTGGAATGCATTGAGTGATCCCATAAAAAACTTAGGAATCTCAAATATTTAGATCATACGGTGACTCATATTCTAGAAATTTCTTACCTGCTACCGTTCATAAAAAAAAAAAAGTTTGTTTTACTGGTCATAAAAGAGCGTTGTTTGACACAATGTAAAGAAAAAACTACTGTTTTCCCCCGAAAATAAGACCGAATCAAATAATAAGCCCTTGCAGGATTTTTTAGGATATTCCTAATATAAGCCTTACCCCCTAAAATAAGCCTTAATTCGACTGCCAGGCTGGCCACAGCTGGCTGTGCCGGAACAGCCAGCTGTCGTCAAGAAAGGGTCTCTAGATCTGTGGCACGCGATGAACGTTTTGATCGTCCGCCATCTTGCTGGTAGTTAAGTCGAGCGATGGCAACGGCTGCCCTTTTTTCAGCATTGGGAAAGGGTTGCGCCTCAAAGGGTTAAACAAGAGGTTCTCGTTTGATTAGGGTTCTATTGCTAAAGGTGAGAGACTAGGGCCAATGCTCTTAGGGGAAATCAAGTATCAAAAAAATTAGGCCGGAATTCGGGATTTTGAGCTGTAAGACATTACAGCTGCCAAAAGATATTTCAGAAGAAGACGACATGGCTTTAAAAGAATCACAACTACATAAATGTGCTTTACGAACATGAACATTTGTTAATATTGTAGATGAAAAATATACCATCCCTTAAAAATAAGATCTAGTATTTTTTTGTAGCAAAAATTAATATAACACTGGGTCTTATTTTCGGAGAAACACGGTATGTCGCTTTTGGTGCACTTTACAAAGATTTATCTCTCGGTAACTCTAATGATTCTAAGACTACTCGGTGATTCTAAGACTACTTCCATTTTGCACAGTAAGAAACATCATAAACAGGGGTCTGATCTATAAGGATGAATATGGTTAAGAATGTATTATCGAAATCACTTATCTTCTATTAGCACTCACACAGGATCTTATCAGCTGCAGACCAAGCAGGCTCAAGACTGAATTAAATCTCCGAATTTCACCGTTGACTTTTTACGCACTCAGCTGATAATTACTTCTAAATAGTCTCCTTAATCACAGCTCAAATTAGGACCGCAAACCCAATTAGTATAGATATCAAGACTAAATTGTGAAGAAGCTAACTCGTTTACTTCTAGCTTAAGCACTAAAACATTTTTCTTTGTCGCTAAGTAGGAAGCCCCCAAGCGTTTCTTGTTAACAAGAAACTAAGTGATTAACATTAGGGAGGAGAATAAGCACGGAAAAGTTTGAGAGTTGGAGGCTTTTACCGGGAAAACAGATATCCTTAGAAGAGAATAAATCGAATGGCATGCGTGTTAAATAATCATGAATAGGTAACAATGATAGGAAAGATCTCAAAACAACACAGACGTACACTCACCTTTGTATATCCCATTTCTTAAGGCAATAAAATAAGAAAATTAACAAAGAAGAGTGATAGTGTAAAAATTATCGATAAAAAATTGGAGGTATTTTGATTGAAAAACGCAAATCTTTTCAACAATGGTAAATTTTAATTTTCTTTTGAAGTTTTACTAGTCTGAATATAGTTTCGACTAGTTCAGTACGTGTTTGAGTCCACATTTCTATTTCTTTCTAACTTTAGAGATTAAGAAAACAATACTTTAGCTTAAGATTTCTCAAATGTGAAAGAATCTTAAATGAATGTCAAAAAGTTTGTAACTAATCAAAACAACTCAAACACACATACAAACAATATTTTGAAAAAAAATTCGATTTTCCTATGGAATTACAGTTTTATTATTATTTGAGAATAAAATTATTCAAGATATAACGTGATATCGCTTAGGTAAAATGAATGCAAAACACTCTGGGCATTTAAATGCTTAAAAAGTTTAAAAATTTAATACAGCACTGCGTACGCAAAAAAATATCTGTTCACATTTTTGGCTTTTAATTATATAAAATGATTATACATTTTTTAAATTTTACATCAAATGTATTTTTTTTCGGGTTATGGGATAAATTAAATTAATTGATTAAATACCTCTTTCTTTTATTTGCCTGACTTTTTTCGAGTATTATAGAATTACCATTTTAGAATCGTAAAAAAAATAAAAGTGGTTTTTGCAGATTAAAGTTTTCTAAATTTAGTTATTCATATCATTACTTGCATCGTATTATGTTAATGATTGCACTTTAGAAAAGTAATAAAAGTTGTTTCAAATTTCAAAGAGAACAATTTAAGATGTATGTTACGTAATTTCTTCGTTATACTTAGAAACAATGTTGGAAAGTATGCTTTAAACTATATTTAAGCACAGACTTTTTTTCTGCTTTCTTCTTGATAATTTTTGTTTCATTGTATGAAAGTATTTGTATAATTACTGAATTAATATTTGAAAAGAGATGTAATTTTCTAGAAATAGCTAAAAACGTTATGATAGAGGATTAAATGTTTTAATTTAATCATTTTTTTCATTTGTAGTGTACATCAATTGGTTGCAGTTCCCCCCCCCCCCCCTCCCGAAATAGGACCTGTTTCTTAGCTTACTGTTTGACACTTAATTTACAATTCAACTTTAGCTTACAATTTGATGCCAAGTTTTGTGCCAAGGCTAAACTTGATGGCTAAACTTGTGAAGTATGGTTATCCAGGTGATGTACAGTTATGCAATTTAGCCTTGGTTGTGCAAACAAAATTTTACGCATTCTAAAAAAAAAATTGCCCAAAGTGTATCAAAATTTTTCAGTTAAATAGAACTTAAATAAGGAGTATGACGTCTCTATAACGTCATCTAATCGATCTACGCCAGAGATTATGTTCGTGATTTTTTTTAAAGATTCGAGGAATGAATCATTTGCTTCCATTCTGTCTTTACTTTTTCAACGCGTGATATCTCACTAGATATTTAGATTTGGAAGAAGCTGCAAGTTTAAGAAAGGTAAATTTTTTAGAGATCTTTCGAACTGTATAAAAAAGTTTTGCTTTTAGCTACAGATAAAAATGTCGTTTTTATCAAAATTTCAACATGGCGACAGATGCACCAGGGCGATGAGTCAAACCCGGCAGGGTTACGAACAGAACTATTATTATTTAGATATCCGATAAATTCTCAATATATTAAAGTATTTATCTCTTGTAAAGTAATCCTATAATGAAAAGTTGAATTCAGCTCTATCCCTAGAGTTCTGATAAAAATTTTGAAAACATAAATACCTAATCTTTTCTTCAATTAAAAAAAAAATAATTCAGTTATTCATTGTGACATTATCCGACAAAAGATTTTACCTAGGAGGGAAGAGTAATGGCTAAAAGCGTATTTCTACATGTATCAGATTCGATGGAGTTAAAGCACGAGAATTTAAAGTAAGGCAACGACCGTTTTATTTTCTCACTTTGAGATAGACTTTAGCCATAATTCTTTCCTCCTAGTCTAAAGTTTAAAAAAATTTAATAACAGGGAATTTTTTTTATTTTACCTCGCAATTCATTTTTCAGTGTTTCATTTTGAGACAAGATAACGAACGATTTAATTTACGTAATATTTTTTTTTTAATTGTGCGTTTCAATAAATGCTAGTTATTTTAGGAACTAAACTAAAAGCGTTAAAATAATCAGTATAATCATGCTGAAGACATTGATTATAAAAATCTTTCAACACAGTGTTACTTGCTTTCAAATCAGTCATATATACTTACTGCGCAACAAATACAGAGGGTGTTTACACATTTTTAGAACGATTTCGGGGCCGTTTAATTAATGTTTAAAATGTAAAGAATGTTTTTTTAAATGTTCGAACTGATAGCCTTTTTTCTAGACTATAAGTCTGCATCGTGATTTCCATGATAGAAGAGCTTTTCGTAAAATTTCCAGTGGTATTGCTTTCCATTCCTCTTCCACTACTTTTCAGAGTCCATCTATCGTGGTGGGTTTGCGTTTAGAAAGAGCTCTTTTTAACAGACCAAAGGCACAATAGTCCATAGGTGAAAAGCCAGGGGACTTCGCAGGAATATGTTCAAGAGGTATATATGCAATACCTGTATCAGTCTTCCTTTTTTCAAGGAATGCAGTGATAGTTTTCGAAGTGACTTGATTGAACCACATGTCTCGGCAAAACCTGGTGAACATTATGTTTTTTTAGCTTTTTTAAGTTGTAAATCTTAATTTATTATTTTATTTATTGTTCCTGCAGATGTATCTAAAGACTTTGCAGTTGACCTCTGTGTTGGCGGATTTTCTCTTTTTACTAGCGATTTCATTTTAGAAGCATTTGAAACAGTACATACCTTTTTCGGATATTCGTTTGGAGTCTTCTTTCCATGTAGAAATAATGACTGACGGTTTTTACCTTGCCGATTAATAATGTTGCTTATTTTGCACTTAGAAATTTTAATACCATGCATTTTACAACGTTTTCGAATTATGGAATAAGAATATTTCTCTTCGGAAAGCGCAAAAACATATCCTTCAATTCGCAGCTTGTTTACATATGACATTTTGAAAGAAGAATAAATTTAAAAGTAGCAGACGATATTTCTTATTTCAAATAATAAGCTGTTGCCAAAAATTTTTATTCTGAAACATTTACTTTTTAAAATTATTTATCGAAGTCATTCTAAAAATGTGTAAACACCCTCTGTAGTTGAATCGTTTGCCGATATCACTTCATACTGAAAAAAAAAAACGCACTGTAATAAATATGTTGTAAAAATACATAAGAATTTCTGCATTTCTTGTTGTATTTTCTTACAAATAACCTGCAATTAAATTTCTTACAAACTGGCCACCAAGGTGACCACCTTCACCGCCCCATACCTTACTGTTTTTTATAATCAGTGCCGTGTTGACTAAATTTCTGGACTCATTTCAAAGAAAATCATGTTTCTTAGTTTTAATAGTATTTGTCATTAAATTTATTTAGGTTAGAGTTGCTACACACTTTGGGTGTCACATAAAAGCCGATGTTGAAACAGCCAATGGCTAAAATATGCCATAGGCCAATGCAAGGTGACATTTTTTAGATGGGTGATAAATGCGCGAAGTACTGTAAATTCGATATTATAAAGCTGTGAAAAAGCCCGAAAGATGTTGCAATTTTGTGTATCCATTAATGTTGTTTTGTCATCTAGCTACTGCGTGACCTATGCTTGCTCCATTTGACGTCATTGAACTGTTCATTTGGATTTTTGCACATGCGTTATTGTTATTGCACTAATTTTTACATCTAGCTGTTGCCGTTCGCACAGTGGAAATACCGTCGATTTTGGCAAGGCATACTTTAGCGCATTGTTACGAATTTTCGGGGCAACCCGCTGTTCTGGAGCTTAGAATAGTTCAAAATTCGTGTTCTACTCTTCCAATAGTTAAATTTTGATTTTTGTTTCATCAAAATCGGTCAACTAGAACCGGAGATACGGAAGTTTTGGTTTCCCAATTGTTTTCCTATGGCGGTTCTAGAAATCTCGAGAAATATTGGTTCTAGGCATTTGGTAACTTCCATTTGGGGACTTATGTTTGTTGCCCAATTTGGCGATATTTCAACAAAAGTCGCTAAACTTGGCGACATTTTGGTCATTTGGCGCGATTCTCCCAATGGCGCCTTTAAAGATAGTTTTTCTGCATTACCATGCATAATAGCCTCATATTTCTCTTCTATGACGTAATCAAAATTACCGCTTTATGTGGAATCTTCCAGAAAAGGTTTTTCTGGAAGCTTCGTGTAACTTCTGCGTCGACTATAAATACAAGCATTCAGAGGCCCCAGTTCAGAGAGTGAGTTGAACTCCCGTCCAGTGAGTTTGATGTGTTACGCTATAGAAGCAGTGTTTGGGCTTGCTTTTCGAAGGTTTATTTTTAAGTGCTGTGTGTAAATCTTTCATTGCTGAGTTTTGAGGGAATGTTAGTGTTATTCCTCGTATATTTCCACTGAATTTTGCCCGTGGAAGTGTTTTATTTTGTGTGAGAATTACAGCTTTTGTGAAAGCTTTGGTACTGAGTGGACTGTTATAAACAAGCTACTGGCCGTTAGTGCCTGTGAATTTTGTATAGCTGATTGTATTTCGAAGTTCTAGAAGCAATAAATTTTGTGTTCCTTCCTGACAAGTGGACTCTTTTCTAGAACTTTCTACACCAACTGCACTTGAGAACGACGAACCCAGGAATTAACAGAGTTTTCTGCAACAGTTATTATATAAGTAGATACCGGCTGTAATAAAATTTGCAACTAAGAAATTTGTAAATTTAAAATTTAACAGTCGTGCAAGGGGTAGAGAAAATTCAAGTTTAGTTGGATGAAAAAAGAAATATAGTTTTCATTTAATATCTGACATGATTTCATTCTGTATTCGTATTCAAACATGTATTTTTTAAAAGAAAAATTATTCGAGAACGCAATTCACACTAAACACACTTCTGGTTATTTTTCTTAATACTTTTGCTTTCTGGGGAAGTAAAGTCACCGTTCTTTAACGATCCCTTTAATTAATGTACATTTAACGGCCACATTCTTTGGTTATATCACATCATAAAAGTAAATCTCTTTCTTTCCCCTCTCCCCCACGCAACGAGCAAGAATTCATCTTCCCACGGATGGCTGCATTTCTTCTCAAAGTGCTTTGTAAATAAATGGCGTGAGTGAAGTTGAATATGACACTTAAAAACTGCTTCATGGATTTAATATCGACCGACAAGTTTCTGTAACATTATTAATGCTAGTCTAAGCCTGAATGAAACAGTGAAGTTGCTGGTGTATTTATCTTCTTTGGTGTATTTTTATTAAGTTGAAAAAAAATATTGCAAATGCGTTTTATCAAACATCAAACTTAAGAGCCGTCGCTTTCCTAAAATAAGTAATAAAGCGGCATTTTTCATAAATCTATATACAGTGGTGGCCAAAATTGTGGACAGTTTTGGAAACTTCTATTTTGTTTTCTAAGTTTGCATATATATAGAAATTTTTATGTTTCACAAAATGCAAGCTCTTTTGCATCATTTTAAAGATAATTTAATACTGATTTCAATACAAGAAACAAAATTAAAATATTTGCAATACAAATAAAGTTAAATGGCTATTAATTATCGAGATATTTGAGATATTGAAGATTGGAGTGGGTTATCAACAGTTTAGCCTTAATTTTTTTATTGCAGCTTCACATCAATTATCAGTGTTTCATTGAGCTGACGAGAGTTTCAAGCTCAGGAAAATAGTAATAGCGATTGACCTGGGAAGTTAGGAATTACAATCCATTTTATCACTGTACTTGCTTTTCATATTAAAGTAATAATAGCTTTTATCGTATTGCAGCATATATTTAAATTTGGTTTTGTGTATGGAAATCAGTATTAAATTCTCTTTAAAATTATATATGAGTTTGCATTTTGTGAAACGTAGCGTACTTCCTATAAGCATACAAAGTTAGAAAACCTTAACATTTCCAAAAGTGTCCACAATTTTGGCCACCACTGTATATAGATATATTTTACGATCAGTGCAATAATAATATCTGTAAATGTAGCATTTTGACATAGGACGCATTGAGATACAAATCTGGATAAATAACAGAGATTCAGTAAAAATATGTATATGTAAAAGTCATAGAGAAGAAATGGGATCGAGAGCTTTTTGTTTGGACGCAATTTATGATTTGCGGAAGGTTCTGGAATAACATTTCTCAGGATTTGATATTTTAAAAACATGTTACTGTTGTTGTTGCTAATGCCCTCTGGCAGCTGGTGCCAGATCCCCCATAGAGACAGGCGTTGGGCGGAAGGGGCGGCTTTCATTTTAATGAGCCCCAGTGGGAGGAAGTCCGACTCAGCTCGGGGTCCCCTAATTTTGAACCCATTCCAGAGGAGGGACCACCCCCCCCGAAATCGGCACCCCCAGAGGTATCGTTTAACAACTTCGTGGACATTGAAGCCACGACGGATTTTACGTGCACTAGCTCCCATTAGCGTACACGGTCCCACAGCAGTCGAGCCGAGAGGAAATTGACGATCCCAAGCATTGGCCAGCCCGATGCTGCTTCACTTGCCGTGTTCTCATGGGAACGGAGTTTAGCGCCCAGACCACTGCGGAACATTTTTAAAACATAATTTTTATAAATGAAGAATATTTCAATGCATCCACATCCACTAAGCCTTGGCGGTATTTTATTTTATTCCAAGAGCTCTTGTAATGTGTATGCGGACTGTAAATTTCGCTTGTAATTTACACTTACCATTCTCCAGATGTGGCGATAAAGCGCTAATCTAGCCTGTCGATTTATTTCCGCGCCACAAGTCACATGGTTAATCCTTGCTTCACATTTCCAACGAACTTTAACTCTCTGTTATAAATACGCTGTCAGACTGAAAATCCAAAGCTCGCAACCACACCAATCCGATTTGATTTAACAGAGCACGCATGATTTTTGATTTGATTTGATTTCGCTTCGGGAATACTTCCGATTATCTATCTACATGAGGGATCTAGGCCGAAGGGGGGCTTCCCTCCGTAGTGGACTTCCTAAAGGGTCCTGACCCGTATTTATGCGAAGTTTCGGAGAAAACCACAGAAAACTGCTTACGGCTAGGTCGACGGACGAGACCTGGGTTTGAACCAGACACCTCCCGTCTCCCAGTTGAGGGCGCTATGCGCTCGGCTACTGGTCGGGCTCATGTCATTTTCGAAAATTTTGCGATAAAATAACCAAAATACGGTAGAAGTATTAAACTTTTGTGTGCTTGAAGTGGAGTCTAACTCCACTGACTGGAACTATTTGAATCACTCTAAATGCATAAAGTTTACATTTTCTTGCTTATTATTTAGCCATATTAAATCGATTTTAATAGAAAATAATAAAATGGGCTCCAAACTACATAAAATTTTAAATTAAGGAAAGCAAAAAGAATCCCATTTCATTCGGAAACAAAATGTGTGCCATGCTATTTCGCATCACCTTTGCAATTCTCCAGATGTGTTTTTATCGCATTAAATTCTTTGTTACATATTTTACTCACAGAATGGAATTCTTTGAGTACTCTAATGCACTAATCAAAATTAGCTTTTTATGCGTGGAAAGAAAATAATCATTAAGGAATGTTAATATTATTTTGTCTAGATTCTTATATTCATTCTCAATGGAAAACCAAAAAGGTTTTAAGGTTTATAAATACATTGTCTGACTTGAAATAGGATTATCGAAATACATTGAGTTCTTTGTACAGGAAAACTTTAATATGCTGAAGAAACCGACAGTTTTGAGATTTTCCTTTAGAACCAATGCAGTGAAAGAGTAGTACACTACACTCGTTAGTATTTTAACGGCTTTTTTTTCATAACCCCAAGAGACTTTCAAGATGATTATTTGAAAAAATAAATTCGAAAATGTTTATGAAAAATTCTTTTGATGTGTCTCCAAGAATTTTCACTTTAATTATTTCGCAAGTTAAGAATATTGTCAGTATAGCTAAAAGGTATATTAATAACTATTACTAAAAGAGAAATTTAACTATATTAGGCAAAAGTGTTTACGAAATTAAATAATGTTCATAAGTACTTCTGTTGATAAATTTACAATGAAAAATTTGCCGGAAATATTAGTGTAAATAGTTTTTGAATGCCTATTACTTGTCAGATTTTTCTTTTTGCAATGACTTTTATTTTTCTCCTAATACGTTTGTCTGCACTTAAAGTAAAAAAAAATATTTATTAAAAATTAATCTAGTATACTCTGTACTAAAATCAGCATATGCAGTTTTTACAGTAGTTTAACTGTGTGACACAAGCAGATTGAAATCTATTACTATCCATCAGCTGTGAATGTTTCAACTCGTTGAATTTAATGCATAGAATTTTCAAGCTGAAGTGGTCTTCTGAGATTTAATTTAGTCTAAAAAATCATGTTCTAGATTTCAAACACTTAATAATTTGCACTTTGCTGTATGTAAATTGATTGGTTTGAGCGCTAAATACGGATATGCAAAATTTACATTAGCGATTAGCGATATCACCTTGCTAGGTACATTGTTTTTTATAAATTAATTTTTTCGTCCATTTTGCAAAATTTCGCTAAGACATTCGAAATTTCGTCAAACAACATTTTTGAAGATTTTGAGCTGGCCTTCGTATGGTTTGCTTTTGCTGCATATCAGAAAAGGCAGAAAGATAAATAAAAAAGCTATGGAAATTTCTAGAAAACGAAAAGCGGAGAAACTTCATCACAGGAACGTCACCAGAAAGTATAAATTATTAAACGAGAGTAGGTTGTCTGAGTTTGAAGTACTTATTAAGTAAGGCGAGGCGAGCGAGATCACAAGTTATAGCACATGCTTCAATTGATCTACAGTGATAAAACCAACTGTGTACATTAATTATCAGTAATAACTATTAATCTGTCTTTTAGATATAATGAAATAATTAATTCTATTGTTTTACTGAATTGGTTCTAAAGGGAAATCGTGAAATTTCCGTTTCTTCAACATATTAAGGTTTTTCAATACAAAGAGCGCAATGCATGTCGATAATCCTATTTTAACTCAGACAATGTATTTATAAACCTTACAGCCTTTTTGTGACTGGTGGGTGGGATGCACAAATCTACATCACACCAACAGTGTCCGAGAGCATAGTGCTCTGAACTGGGAGACGGAAGGTGCCTGGTTCAAAACAAGGTCGCTTCCGCCGACCTAACCGTTCGGAGTTTTCCGTTGGTTACTCAAAACCATAGCGTAAATACGGGATAGGACCCCTTAGAAAGACCCCACGGAGGGCAGTCCACCTGTAGTCGTAGATTCCAGGTATATATAACTGGCCGTAATCCCACAAGACAACACAACATAAATCTACATCAGTGGAAGCATAACAAATACGGACAGTATAAAATAGTGATATCTTAAAAAAGTGCATTTTCCCCTATTTATTCAAGACGAAAGGTTTGAACTCTGTAATAGTATTGTATCTAATAAACAGGAAAAGAAAATCCTTCCTTTTTTGAAGCATTTTAAAAGAAGAAAAGAAAAATGGGGTATAAATATTTCTTTTTTAAGTCGCGAAGAAACATTTTACATACTAAACTGTGCTGTTTCTCATGTGATTTACGATTCTGGAAGTATCTTTTTCTGCACGAAATATTCCCTTACTGTCTTCTATACTGAATTACGTTCTTTGAATACTGATATTTTAATCAAAATTTGCTTTATACCTGGAAAGCAAATAATCCTTAAAGAATGTTGAGAATTACTTTTTATTTTCTTAGCTTTTTATATTTGCTCCCAAAGGAAAATCGAAAAAAAACAAGTGATACTGTTTTAAGAAGATATTGCCAAATTCAAAATAGAATTAGTGAAATAAATGCGTTTTTTGTGTAACAATACATCTTAATCCGTTGAAGAGAAACTGAAATTGTGTTCTTTTATATCAAAACTACTTCAATAGAAAAATAATGTTCTCTTAAACTAAAATGCTTACAACATGGCTTTACCCTGTAACCCTCGGTGGTTGCGAAACCACCTAATTCCAGCATTTTTGATGCTAGTCGGAAAACAAATGCCAACTGCCCTTAACACTCAAAAAGTGCAGCCATTTCCATTGCTCGATTTAACTACCATCAGCATGGTTCATCCGATCTACCGCCATGTTGCTGGTAGGTAAATCAAGCAATGGAAATGGCAGCACTTTTTCAGTCTTGGGCAATGTAAAAGTGAAATATAGTTAGACGGAGATTGTAAAGCAGTTTTAGCAGGCGATTTTAATATTGCAATTCTCCAAAGAAGTGATTTAGGGAACAAGAAAGACAAACACAGTACACAAATAAATTATGATATACTTCCCAAGCAGTATTTTTAAAAGTGAACTATAGTTAGAATATAATTGTCGAAGTTTGAAAAACAGTTTTAACACTCGAATTTAATATAAATTTCGATTCCAAGGAAGTGTTTTATGGAACAAGGACGAAAAATACGGCACACTCATGAATAATGATACATTTTCCAACTTAGCGGAATAAGGAAGAAAAATAAGAACGACGCATAGATTATGATACGCTTTTAAAATGTAGTACTTTAGTAAGTATTTAAAATATGAAAGGTTTTCAGATTAAAAAAAAAAAAAAACTTTCTTACCTTACTTTGGATGTTTTTTTACTTCTTTAAAGGTATGTATTGGCTTATTTTACTCTTATGTAAATTTTATACAAAGTTATTAATTTTTATTTATTATGAATATTTGTGTGTATTTAATGAGAGAGCGAACTAAGGTTAGCAATTTTTGCAGCAAAAAAATTATTCGACAACTTTGATGAAAAATTTCACTCTAAACAATCCGTAAATTAAAAATACTTATCGAATTTAAAATGTATTGTGTTTAGAAATTTTTAATTAAAAGAGATGACAGAAGAACAGAAAGAGCTACTACTAGTGTTAAATATTTTCGATGTTGCATTTTTAATTAAACGGTCATAAAAGCTTTTTGAAATACGGCGTGCAACAAATTTTAAGAGTACAAAATTGTATTCAAGAAACTGGTATCAAAAATATCCTAATTCGACATTTATACATTGTTGAAGAGTCCTTTTTAAAACTGCACATAACCGAGATTGAACCCACAAATGAGAGTGGTCTCAGTCATAATATCCCAGTTTTCGTATTTTGCTAAATTTAGATACAAGGTGTGTTCAAAAAGTATTGCAACTGATTTTTTCTCGCTGCTAAAACTGGTGGTAGCACGTGCTGAGCGCCTGGGTTAGGTGCAGGGGACTTTCCAACACGTCCAAGATCATGCTGCTCTGAGATAAGAGACTTCAGAGTTCTTGCTTCCTGTCTTTGTTAGTTCTTGTGTTAAAGTATATATCCAAAAATAATATTCAGGCATAAAAAAAACCTTGCCAACATGCACCAACTGATTCAGGAAGCTTCCAGAAATATTGCCGGAAACAGTTGGAAGATGATCTCCTTTCTGACCATCCCGGTCTACATATTCAGGAGCTACGCTGGTCAACATTGCGCCAACCTTTCTATAGCCCTGATCTGTCTCCAGCAGACATCATTTTGTTCTTGAGGATAAAGACCAGCCTGAAACATTGAGCTATTTAAGATAACCAAGCCAACGTGACACGAGTTCTTTAACTGATCCCCGTGAAAGTCTTCCAGGATGCGTAACGTGCTTCAAAAGTTCGTAAATGCCCAAAGGTAAAATTCTGTAGAAACTTCAAAATTTGTATCGATACCTTGTTTAATGTTTCAAAAAATATTCTAGAGGCGTGAGGCGTTGTAGTGTATGCTTCAGCGTTCTTATCTCGAGGGTTAGCTTTATTCTTAGCATAGCAGCATTTCTTAGCTTAGTAACATTTAATAAAATACCGAAAAAAAATTCCTTTCACAATTTTTTAACCTTTAAACAGAAAGAGAATTAAAAAAAAGAATCATTTGGTTTTTTAATTCTTTATTTCTTAATACGGGCAAAATTTTCTCTCTAAGCAGTGTTGTTCTCAATCTTCTTTACAATTCTCAAGGTGTTCTTTTTTTACGCATGAAATGTTTCGCTAGATTTTTTTCTTTCCAGAATTACGTTTTTTGAATACTGATACACTAATCAAAATTTTCTTTATACCTTAAAAGCAAATAATCATTAAAGAATGTTAATAATCCTTCCCCCCCTCGTCCCGACATTACATATTTGTTCACAAAGGAAAATTAAAAAAGGCTTTGTATTTTACTGTTTTGAAAAGAAGTTGTCTAATTTAAAACAGGATTAGCGAAATACATTATGTTCTTTGTTTTAGTAAGTCTTAATCTGTTGAAGAAACTGAAATTTTACTTTTTACTTTCAAAGCTTGTCCAGCGGAACAAAACTTTTTTTTTTTTTAAACATTTAGATGGAATTTTAATCAAATAAACATTCTTTAACAAAAATGAGTATTTACGCCATAACTTTTGTGAAATCTTCTAGTTATATGTCACTCAGATTTTGCATATTTATTCAGTGGATTCAAAGTGTTATTGTCAAAGTTAAAAAGTGCGTTGCTTTGTAGAATTTTAATAATTGAAAAACATACAAAAGAGCTTAAAAAAGAAGAAACAATTTTACATTTTTCTGTGTTAGTATGGTTTAGTTAAGAGTAAATTACAAAAAAAATAATTCAAATAATAATCGATCAAATATTACATATGCAAATTGTATTCGCTTTTTTTTTTTTGGCTAGACATAAGAAGAGGTCAAGACATTAGGGCAAGTCATACCATAGAAATT
The DNA here is from genome assembly GCA_038373885.1 of Cheiracanthium punctorium. NCBI lineage: Eukaryota > Metazoa > Arthropoda > Arachnida > Araneae > Cheiracanthiidae > Cheiracanthium > Cheiracanthium punctorium. Next base: position 538,497 of record JAWZYV010013396.1, read on the forward strand.
TAATAACCAATAAGTACAAATTAGCGATTTAGATAGAACATGCCTAAGTGGATAAGCCACTGAACATGGTAGACGGCTGAAGAGTGAAGGTCCTGCGTTTGGGGCCGAACTGTCAGTCTAATGCTCTGGAATTTTGGTCGGTTTCCTCCAAATGTAAAGTGAATACGCGTTAGAACCCCTTAGCCCTTCGAGGCGCAACCCTTTCCCAATGCTGAAAAAAGGGCAGCCATTGCCATCGCTCGACTTAACTACCAGCAAGATGGCGGACGATCGAAACGTTCATCGCGTGCCACAGATCAAGAAACCCTTTTTTGATGCAGCTGGCTGTGCCGGCACGGCACAAAAAAGGGTCTCTAAATCTGTGGCACGCGATGAACGTTTCGATCATTCGCCCTCTTGCTGGTAGTTAAGTCGAGCGATGGCAACGGCTGCCTTTTTTTCAGCATTGGGGAAACTATCCAGGTGTTCTCGCATTCGCCCATTTTTCAGCAGATGTCAGTGCAATTAAAAATAATCGTGACCATTTTTCTACGGGAAATGACGTGCTAAAAAGTAAAGGATTCTCGTGGAGCTGTGTCACCCGCAGCTATTTTTATAGAAATAAAATCTATTCTTAGACTCTGATGTTATTCTCTGACGTTTAGACTGGCAACAGTCAAAACGTCAGAGTTTGGTATTCCCAGAGCGGGAACACTGCGCGTTAAAGGGTTAACAAGTTAGAACTGCCTTAGAAAGCAGATACCCTCGTGCAGGCTTGCCTTAACAAAACAAAAAAAAAAATGAGACAAAACAAAATAAAAAGATGAAATATATGTTCGTTCCAATTCTTAGAGCACAAGTGTTCCATCCTCCTTAAACATTGAAGATTCGTTTTGATTTGATTAGCGTGAAAGAGTTTACCGACATCTATTACTCTTTTAGGCTTTCTTCTCAGTTGTTCTTGAAGACATCTTTATTTCAATGTACATATTTACAGCAACTTAATTCAGTAAATGGGTAATCACGAACAACCATGAGTTATTGGGAATTGAATCTGAAATCTGTTCACTAGCAAGGGAGATGAGGCCAGCCAAACATCTCGGCTACCGGCCCCTCCACCTACATGAGAAATAAAACTGAAAACAAACCACGGACTTTAATATATCGAGTAGACGGCTGAAGTAGCGTGAAACGCACAAAGGAAAATATTCGACCACCTTTCAATGATTAGCTACATAAGCGTCCTCTAGCGACGAACAGCGACGAATCATGATGCAGTCTTCTACTAGCGCATGCATGCGCACAACATAAAACTTAATGATTACGACTCACAACGCCATCATACAGGCAAATTTCGCCTAGCTCTTTTAGGATATGGCGACGATCGACCTATGTTCAAGTTCCTGAAGCAAACACAAGGTAGGACTTAGAAGAGGTTGCCATTCAGAGAAAGGAAAATATGCGGAAACCAGAGAGAATAAAACTGGAAAAAGGAAGACACGAGAAAAAAAAAGTTGAAATAAAAAATGAATAGTAAGGGTGGACAGATAGAGCGATTGACTGATGAGAAAAATTAAGAGGAAGATTTTAAATGAATTTTAATAAATTAGGTGTAGGAGTTTTAATAATTAATTATACTACCCTTTTTTTAAACAGAATTTCAAATTTTAAAACTCAAATGTTTTTGGTATCAAAGTTCACTTTCACTAAACTTAAATTATGTTCTCTTGAAGATCCTATTTATACTAAGAGCCGTTACGGTGTCCCGCAGTGGTCTGGGCGCTAAACTCCATTCCCATAAGAACACGGCAAGTGAAGCAGCATCCGGCTTGGCCAGTGCTTGGGAGGGTCATCTCCCTCTCGGCTCGTCCGCTGTGGAACCGTGTACGCTATAGTGGGAGCTGGTGGACGTAAAATCCGTCGTGGCTCCAATGTCCTCCAAGTTGTTAAACGATACCTCTGGGGGTGCAGATTTCAGGTGGTGGTTGGTCCCTCATCAGGAATCGGTTCAAAATTAGGGACCAACAAGTAGAAGTCCAACCTCCTCGCGGGGCACTGGCACCCCTCTTTCCAAGGTCTATCCATGGACACGACAACAACAACCGTTACGGTGTTATATGCTTTTATATGTTTTAAATTACAAATTTCGTTTTGCTATTTTATTTTTTACCCTTTACTGTTCTGTTACCTTTGATTCTCTCTCTGCTTTTCTTAAATTTTATTTCTTCCAAAGGGTAATTTCCTTTTCGTTGAACTTTGTGTTTACTTTTGATTTCAGATTTCACTCTCCTGCCTCTTTAAAGGCTTGGAAGTTTTTTTTTCTTTTTCACTTGAAGAACCCTGGACCCTTTGTACCATTCGAAAATGTACGCATTGCTCTATTTTTTATCTACGCGTGTTATCTACAAAATTATGTATTAGTTATTACACGAATGGTTAGTTGTATTTGCATACGGTATGCACACTGCCATGAAGATGTTTTACAAGGGCTTGGCAATGTATTGTTGCAGGAGCTTCGAAACTGAACTGAAACTTTTGCGTGAGTGAACGCTTGAACACTTAGCATGTCTAGGAAGTTCGAAGAATCAGTCTAGTTGCCAGGATAAAACACGCAATTTATTTCTTCTTGAAACTCGACGAACAATCTTGAATATACAATTCACGGATATTCATAAACAGTAGTTCAAGAATAATAGTCAGAATAAGACGATTTCCTCAAAATTGATTCTGACATGGGAAAAAAAAAGAACATTCCAAAAACTAAAATTCAGTGGAATTCTCGAACAGAATTATTAACTGCTCCACAGCATAGAATATTTCACAATTCACAAACAGTTTCAGCGATAAGGCTTCTTTAAACGAGCAAAACAACAGTTCTTCTGATAGCACCATAACACTGAGTACTATGGCCTTTACTAGTAGTGCTCTTTTCATGCGAAAACTCAAAACTAACTGACTTGAAACAGATTGTTTCCTATTTGTAGTAGAGTTCTCTAGACTGTTTGCTCAGTATCTTATACGTGCATCAGTATATCTTATTCTGTACCTCTCGAACATTACATGCCCCCTAAATAAAATCACATCTTTTTGTGAAATCGCGCCAAGTTTGGCGATGGAACTAAGAATCCAGAGCTGAATCCATCAAAGCGATATTTGCAATATTTGGCAAAAAACCGCCGACCATAGTGTTAGCAAATGGGGAAATTAAAGATTTATATCTCGCATTCTAATTAACTGATTTACCTACAACAAAATGCAAAGTTTAATAACTTGCTAAGTAGAACTCAAACTTTAAACTGAACCACAGAAGATCAGATTACTTCGGAAATGTTAAGAATCACCTGTTAAAAATCATACAAATTTTTATATTGGAAGATTTGGCCGCAGATATTATATTTGCAAGCATTTCAGCTGATTAAATACTATTCTTCAAATTTAATTACTTTACTAATGTTCTTTCTTTTCTATTCTTGGCTAACTCGACACTTGAACAGAAATCATATTCATTCCATCTAGCCGGTTAATTTATTTCATTAGAAAGAGCATCCTGCAATACTGCCTGGAACAGTAAATTTTAATTATCTGGAATTGAACCGTGTGCCAAAAAGAATTAAATTAATAAAGACATCAATTCGAAAGCTACGAACAAATAGCAATTTCTACGGTCGAAAGATTCATTTCGTAACTAAAGCAAAAAATTGCAGATTGTCGGTGACAGGGAAGTTCCTTCTATTTAATTGGGTATAAAAACTGATAATATATTAATGATTATTAAAACTTAATGAAGATATTTAATTTTATTTGAACCCGATAGATATTTGATGGCACATCGTTTCTTTTGAAGCGAATCGAGACATTTGAATTAAATTTCTAATTATAATGCATTTATACGATGAAAATTAACCACTTAGGGGGGAAAAGTTTTACTAAAGTTATTATTAACTAGTTTAATTAGATTTAGCGGATATTCCTAAGAAAAATTATATGCTTAGAAAAATAAAACAAGTAATTTTGCTAAAATTTCTTGAAAATTACTATGTTTACCTTAAGAAAAGCTTTTCCTATATAAATCGTGTTGTTTTATTTGCTTGTTAAAAAATAGATGTATTCAATGGTATAATTAATAGGAAAATTATACTACTTGAATTTAAAAGCATATTAATTAAAATAGAGAAAAATGTTAAAACATAATAAATATTGTTATAAGTTTGTACAAGAAATGTTAAAGTAAAAAATAATATTAATATGCGAAAGTCTCTTAAAAATGTTAAAATTTAGATACAAAAATAAAATGCATTAAGCTATAAGCATAAGTCTAAAGATCTTTCTTCTGTAGCAATTAGAACTCGAAATTTCTTTGAAGCTCGGATAATTTCTTCCCCTTCTGTATAGTTAGAGGTTATTGTATAGTTACGGTTAAGAAATAGAGGTTACATGGTGCAACTGTCTGGCCGTTGTGTTATCACAATCATGATAGTCTTTTTATGGTAACATAACGACTGAAAGTATACGTCTTTTTCGAAAATCAGGAAAGAAAGACATATACTTTTATATAAAGGGACTTAATATCCCAGGGAATAAACAATTTGGAAGTATATGGGGATGTCCTTGTGCACAAATAAGACATTTGTCTCATAACGTATCTCATCTCGCATTTGGGCATCATATTCCTTCTCGAATTAGATTAATATTTTCTTACTAATTTAACTTTCTGAGCGTCTTGGAAAGAGCAAAAATGTTAAGCTTTTCTCCTTATATAGGGCATTCTCACATAATTTTTAATTTTATGCCCTTTGCCTGAAAGATGTCAATTAAGCACGTCATTCATATAGATGTTTAATTTTTTTTTCAGCAATCCCTTACAAGCATCACACTGGCCACTAGTCTTATAAAGAAAAATGAAATTCTGTTTGTTTGTTTGTTTGTTTGTTTGTGGATTTGATTCGTATACAAATCCACAAAAATGGACCTATCGGTCTGAAATTTAGCACAGATATGTAAAATAATATAGAATAACTCATAGTCCACTTGAAAACTTTGAAAGTCCACCCGTTCCCGGAATTTAAGAGATTTTTTATGCTCTTCACGCAAAAATCTTTCCGTAATTGTAACCCCTGTAGTGAAAAAAGTGTGAAATAAGGATCGTGGTTGCCATGTGTGGCGATTTTGCCGAATAAAATGTCGTTCGTATACAAATCCACAAAAATGGACCTATCGGCCTGAAATTTAGCACACATATGTAAAATAATATAGAATAAATCGTAGTCCACTTTAAAACTTTGAAAGTCCACCCGTTCCCGGAATTTAAGAGATTTTTTTATGCTCTTCACGCAAAATCTTTCCGTAATTGTAACCCCTGTAGTGAAAAAAGTGTGAAATAAGGATCGTGGTTGCCATGTGTGGCGATTTTGCCGAATAAAATGTCGTTCGTATACAAATCCACAAAAATGAACCTATCGGCCTGAAATTTAGCACAGATATGTAAAATAATATAGATTAAATCGTAGTCCACTTTAAAACTTTGAAAGTCCACCCGTACCCGGAATTTAAGAGATTTTTTATGCTCTTCACGCAAAAAGCTTTCCGTAATTGTAACACGTGTAGTGAAAAAAGTGTGAAATAAGGATCGTGGTTGCCATGTGTGGCGATTTTGCCGAATAAAATGTTTTAAATTCTCAAAGTAAAAATAAAAGAATAATAATGATTTTTTTTTGTTAGTTTATATTCGTAAGGTTATTTTTTTTAAATTATAATATCGTGTGCATGGGAAATCAGAGCAGGAATGTAATGCTTTACACTCAAAACAATAAGAATTGAAGATTTCCGAGGCTAATGTGTAAATTTTTTTAGTTTGGCGAAAAAATAAAATGGCTGAAATATGGATTTTGAGTAAGTGAGTTCTAGCGGTTTGCACAGTTTTCGGCTTGGCGCAATTTATTGAGAGCTTAAGGAAATAGATTTTTGAAAACAAGTGCAAAGGTTTTATTAGAATACAGCGTTAAATTTTTATGATCCGTGAAGAAATAATGCAGTTATTAAGGAATTTCAAGCGATCTAACTTCAGAATTCTCGCCAATTGAGTACATTGATTTAAGTTGGGGGAATTCCGCCAAATTTCAGAAAATTGAAATCTTCTCATTTAGTACATCGGAGTAACGATGAATAAAACACATTATAGTTGATAATTAAAAAAAAAATCGGCTGTATTAAGGGATTACAATTTTCAAATTAATGCGTGCTACTCTTTGGCGGTCGAACCATTTCCCATATTGATTGCTGCTAAGTCAATGCTTCGAATGATTCCCTGAAAAAACGCTTGCAAAATGGCGTATGTTGGCACTTTGGCGAGGCTTAGATTTGAAACTGGATTTTATTTGAGACTGGTATATATAATAACACTGGTTATAGATAAAAATGAATGTTGGTATGTGTTTATGAGGTTGAAAAACTCCAGCACCGTTGAACGATGAAGACTTAGGTCTTTTATGATGGAGAAGGTTTTTATGCTATCCGTTTTCCTTAACTTGCCACTTGGTGCCGCAGCACAATGTTGAATTCTATTCCATTTAGCCGTTTACTATGCGAATATCGTCCGACCGATTTCGATGAAATTTGGTACACGCGAATATTAGAACACGGAGAATATTTTTCTATATCCATTTTGCTGTTACTTGCCGCTAAATGGCGCTGCAAAGCATCAACTTCTATACCGTTCGACCGTTCGGCATAAAATTTTTTATACTTACACATTTGAGCACGAAGAATATATTCTAACTGCGTTCCTTTTGATGTTACTCACCACTAGATGACACTGCAATGCATTATTATTTTTACTCGCCACTAGATGACGCTGCAGCAGGCCAAATTCCTGACCATTCAAACGGTCGCTATGAAAATCAGTATACATAGCTATTTGAACAATGAGAATATTTTTGCGTTATCCAATTTGCTATAACTCGCCACTTGACGGCGCTGTACCAAATCGTTACTTTAATTAACTACTAGATGGCCCTGCAGTGTATCACTTCTTGACTGTGCAAATGATCGTTATGAAAATTGGTATACATAGATATTTGAACACGGTCGCGATGAAAATCAGTATACATAGCTATTTGAACAATGAGAATATTTTGGCGTTATCCATTTTCCTATAACTCGCCACTTGACGGCGCTGTAGCAAATCATTACTTTAATTAACCACTAGATGGCCCTGCAGTGTATCACTTCTTGACTGTGCAAATGATCGCTGTGAAAATAGGTATACATAGATATTTGAACACAGGGAAGAGTTTGGCGGGAACTTCAGGACTGTCCAGCCGATAGTCATGAAAATTCGTATACATCGATATCTGAATGCGAAAAATATTTTCGCCGTATCCGTTTTGCTAAAACTCGCCACTAGATTGCGCTACGCCGCATGGCCTTCTGCACCGTACAAACGATTGCCTTGCAATTCGGTATGCATGATTATTGGACACAATATAACGCGATATCCACTTTGCTATATCTGTTTATTACAATGAATAGTAATCACCACAAATCGTAATATCAAAAATTCCACTCATTCCCGTGCGAAGAACGGGTACTTCAGCTAGTTTAAATATAAAAAAATTTCAATATTTAAAAAAATGTAAAGTTGTAAATGTCATTACCAAGGCTTTTCCTAAACTTCAAACTTTATTATTTGAATCTTTCTTTAAAGAACTGAAAAACTTTAAAATAAAGGCAACAACTATCTAGGTAATTTCATTTATCTATTTTCAATTAGACATAAGGGGAGAAAAATCCGTTAATTTTTTTTGTTTAAAATTTATCCCTTGACCTAAGCAAGGTGTGCAAGTTTTTTTTTCTTGAGTTGTTTATTAGATGGCGCTTTCATAATTATTGAACTGTTAAAAGAACAAGACCACATGTCCTTACGAGCAGGTTAAGTCAGTTTCAATTTAAGTAAACAAACATTATTTTATTTTGTTGTTTTTTTCCAAATTTATCACGAGTATATATATTACGCCATTACCAAGTTCATTAGTACTGAAATACGTAATTAATAAATTTAAATTGGTTGTAAGATTTATGAAGAGTTTTGGGACTACATTCAATGTAAATATTTCATTGACTTTTAATTGTTAAAATTGGGCCTTAAACAGGCTTAACTTTTAAAAATGTCATTGTCAAAGCGCTCTGAAAACATAAAAATGACTTTTAAGGACATAGTTTAAAGTAAGGGATGGCTATAGACTTAAAAAAATACGTAGTACTATTCCTTAGTTGATGTTATGGGCATTTTAGTACATGGAGTATTTCAGGCTTGTATAATTAAGTTATTATTATGTTCACAAATGTCATTACCACATTCCTGTCTGTCACCACCATAGTTTAAGGAACAATTAAATACTTAATTAAAACCAGCAATGTAGCTACGTACTTTTTCTTGGTGGGGAAATTCAAAGGGAAGAAAGGTCAAGAAGAAAAGTCACTCTAATTTCACGAAATCTGGACCCTAACGTCCACTTCTTGGCTAAATATCTCTGCTGGTATTTTTTTTATGATATCAGACATATATAACTGTATTAACAAAAAAATTTTGGGAGTTAAAAGAATATTTAAAAAAAAACCAAAATTTAGCATTATGAAATTTAACCAACTCTTAAAGCCTAATTTGCATCATTACCATAAAGACAGACCTAGTTTATTTTTTAGTCTTATACACGTTAACATGCACGTAAGTGCAAAACGTAACCCATTAACGCCCAGCGATCTATTTTTACACCGAAGCGAAATTTGTAAGGCATTCAAATATTTAAGCATTAGTTTAGTTTCTAGTTTAGTTTCCTAGTTTAATTTCTTGAATAAAAAAATCCGATTTCCACAAAATACTCAGCGATAACAAGTTTAAATGAGAATATTTGCCTGTCTTATTCACATTTTTAGAAAAAGATTTACATTCTTCATACCACGGAAATTTATTTATCACTTCTGGCATCAACATAAATTTGAGAGTGTGCTGAAAAAAGTTGGGTGCTAATGGATTAAGAAAAAACGTAAATTTTAATCAGACATCCATGAAATTCCAGAAAAGTTGTTCTTGCGATCAGTACAATGAATACGCAATTCAACAGAAAGGTCATGCGTATGCAAAAATGTCAGAACAAAGCGTCACAGGTGAAACGAGCTTACGTGAAACGTCGCTACTATCGCTAAACGTTTAAACGATCGCTATTGTCAGGAGGTAATTAAAGACATTCGCGCTGCAAGTGAAAGTGAGTTCTTTCGTGAAATGTGGCTAGAAGAAATCACCGACTTCACACGCGGAAGAATGATCGGAAAGCTGGAGGAGGGGCGTAGTGTGACCAATGTGGCTGAAGAGTTCGGAATCAACAAAAGTGTCCTTTCGCGATTGGAAAGCCTTCTAAACCATAGGTACAGTAGATAGAAAGGTTGGTGGTGGGTGCTCCAGGAAAACAACTGTAGTGGGTGACCGATATATCGTCCTGCAGGCGAAACAACCGGAAACTAGTCAGAAAGCGCCATTGCGCAGCAGCTGTGTATAGCAATAGGGCGACAAGCCACCGTTTAGAGTGGTGCAAAGAGCATAAAAACAAAACATCTCATCAATGAAGTCGCGCCCTCTTTACGGATGGGAGTTGTTTCAATGCCAAAAGCGATTCTCAACGCCAATTCATTTGGAGAGAGGTCGGGACTTGGTTTCATCCTAGTAACATCACGGAAAGAGACCGTTACGGTGGTCTTCGAGTTCTCGTTTGGGGCTCTACTACCATGGTGTCGTAAACTATCAGTGACGGATATTTCTCGCTCACGGATAGTCAGATACTTCGAATAAATATCCGCGACTCTCCTTTTGACGCTACCACAATGAGTGTCGAATAAAACAAGCGAGTATTTTTGTGCTTGCTAGAGGTCTATCCGACACTCAGAGCGATCAACCTATCAAAACACTAGGCTTTCCCCCCTCTATCTTAAACGAAGGCATTGTCTTCAGAATTTCCGGAGACATCCATCACGAGTGGAAGCCCGTTTTTGACAGACCCAACATGCTAGGGAGAGGGGTCCTTTTGTGGAAGTACTTGATACTCCGCGATCCACACAATATAAACTCATCCATCTCGTACTCCCCGGTACCGGAGTGCGAGTTTTCGCCTTCATCCAACGTGTCGGGGAAAAACAGCAATATTTCCGATAGTCAACACGACAGTGAAACAATCACGATAGGATCGTAGTAGGGCATATCGGATATTTCTCGGATTGTGACGTCATGAGAAGAGAAGGCTCGATATATTCGCTAGCGAAAGTTTTACGATAGTATGGTGGTAGAGTCCCTGGGGAGGCATTATGCTGAAGGGGTGGACTGAGCTCAACGTTTTCGATAGAGGTTCTATAACGAGATCGCTATTGTCAGGAGGTGATCCTTCCCCATATGCGTCTGTTGAGAGGTGCCATCGAAGCAGACTTTGTTTTTATGTATGACAATGCACGGCCACACCGGACTCCTGCTGTTCAGGAGCTACTGGAAAGTGAATATATCACTCGAATGGATTGGCCAGCGTACTCTTCTGATTTGAATACCGTAGAACACTTGTGGGATGCTTTGGGGGAGACACCTTGCGGAACGATTACATCCTCCGGTGAAAACCCAACAACTGAAACAGATGTTGAATGAGGAATTGGCACTCTTACCTCAAAAACTGTTGGACAGTCTGGTGCTAAGTAAGGAGAGACGGTGCGAAACAGTCATTGCCGTCCAATAATAAAAAACATCTTCTTGCTGTTCTTCCTCTTGTACAGATAATCCTGTGTAGCGATACTATGAGTTCAATAAAGCCCTTTTTTGTTTGATTCCATACTGTATGCATCCTATTAATTTTTGCGCAACTATGCTTTCTTCGTTTAAATACAAAATGCTGTTTCTCATTTCTGAATTTCATGTTTCTCAGATGATTTCTCAGAGTTATAGATACAACACCTGCTGCTTAAGTTTTTTCTGCTTACCAGAGTATATTCTCTAAACATGTATGCCAATACATAAGATTTTCAGATTATGATAAAGCATGAAATAGTAAACAAATTAGCACACCTGTTGCTTAAGTTTCGAACGCCAGTGTAGTTTGCACGTTGATCCTGTGCTTCTGGAAAGGCGCAAAAAGACTCTTCTATGCGCAAGGTCCAAGCAGGACATTCTAAAATCAATCCTAAAAAGGAAACGTTGGGCTTTTGGTTAAAAGAATCACCATCGCGAATTTAACCTTGTATGATAGAACAGCATACACAGCATAGAAGCATATGATGGAACAGCATACACCTTATGAACTTTAACCAACTCTTAAGACAAAGTCTGTTCTAAATAATACTTCAAAATTGAAAAAAAAAATATTTTCGATACACATGTGTTTCAGTCAACAAGTATAAATGTAAATTAATGTTAGGAAACTGGAGGTCAATGAATGAATTTCACCTCTTAGCCCCCCCCCCCCTAAAAAAAAGAAATAGAAAAAATGTAGCTTTTGACTGTTCATACAGCCAAACCAATACCGCCAGCATGACAACCGCTTGAAAGAGATTTAGAAAGAACATATTTATGCTGACCACCCATCTCACATTCGCCTTTTTTCACAGTTAAATCTTACTTATACCAGCATTCGAAGCATCACGTATCCTTGAATGCTAGTTACTTATTCACTTTCATTCTTTAAAGTCGAATTTCTTTCTTGTAGCCAATAGAATGATGAATGAATCTCAAAGGACACCGATAAAAAGCTGTATATTAATCATGTTATTTTAAAAATTTTGACAGCAATATCAAAATTTCAGACATTTTTAAAATGTAAATTTTTATCCGAAGAATGCGAACCGTGCGTTTAAAAGAGCCTTTCGTTTTTCCCCCATTCATCATCTTTTTTGACTATGAAAACATTTATTCTTTATTGAGTTACATCTACAGCCCATTTCAATTTTTTTTTTCTTTAATACAATGAAGGTCTCTTTCACTATGCTTCGCTTACTAGATTTCATCCTTTGGGTACTAAACACGTAAAAAATGGCTAATTCTACTTTCTGGGCTATTGTTATTTGAAATACAACAGCATTTTTCTTCTGTTATGTTTACGGTCGTACACTTGATGCGCGAATTTATCCAAAGACGCATGTTAAAGTCATGGGTAAGATATCTTACAGGTGACTTTAGCACGCGGATTTATCCAAAGTCGCGTGGGGGTAAAATATCTTGCCGATGACTTCGACCCGCGGATTAATCCAAAGACGCGTGTTAAAGTCATGGGTAAGATAGCTTGCGGATGAGTTTGACCAGCGGATTAATCCAAAGACGAGTGTCAAAGTCATGGGTAAGATATCTTACCGGTGACTTTAGCACTCGGATTTATACGAAGACGCGTGTTAAAGTCGTGGGTAAAATATCTTGCCGATGACTTTGTCCCGCGGATTAATCCAAAGATGCGTGTTAAAGTCATGGGTAAGATATCTTGCTGATGAATTTGAGCAGCGGATTAATCCAAAGACGAGTGTCAAAGTCATGGGTAAGATATCTTACCGATGGCTTGATGGAAGATATCTCACCGAAAACATGCTGATTCATCAGCAAAAAAGACTTATTGTGCCATCACAGAACTTGCTCCTACCTCTCGGAACTCAATCTTCTCATTTTGGTTTATAACATTTTCAAGAACTCAAAAATGGAAAATAATCTCTCAGAGTACCGCACTTAGAGTTCCGAATTAATTTTTATCTGATCTTAATGAAGGAAAATTAAATACAATAAAAAAAATTGTCAGTATCCTGGTTTAAATTTATTATAGTGGAGATAAACTAAAATCCCAGCCTAATGGTTAATAGTCTAATGGTTAGTATTCATGCCATAGATCAATTGATGCAAAAAATCATCTGCAATTATCTAAAAATTAACAGAAGTACTAGACTGTTACCAAAACTATCTAGAATTAATGAAAAGCATTGCTGGTATAAAAACAACGATATCTTTGAATGGACTTTTGAGTGTATTTCTATTGTATACATTTTTAATTTATTACATATAGTTTAAATTACACGAAATGTGTGTTCTTCCTTTTAAAACTGTCACATAAAGAGAAACACCGACGCGTGATAAAGTATTGTCTTTCTTTAAAATCTGAACTATTATGCAAGTTACTCGTTTGCATAAAGAAAATTTCGGATTTTGAGATTAAATTTTTAACATTTCAGACGTTTCAATTAGAGTTTCGATAAATAATAATAATAAAAAATCTTTTGAAACCCACTCTCTCATTATTCTCCGTTGGAATAACTCAATGAATCCTTTGTTCACAAAACTTATTTATTAATAACTTTCAAACTGTTATTTAATTAAACAAATTAAGTCATTTGGGCAAAGCTTCAAAACAATTAAATCTTTGTTTTTCTTCTTATTCTTGAAAATCATTTATCTAAAAATTTTAATTAACCTGTGCGATGAAATGAACAGCTATTCTTTTCACAAATCAAGCTAATTTACAATTCAGCCAAAAGTTTAATGGGTGAAGAACATTAGTAAAGCAATTCAGCTTTATGAAGCTTAGCTATGTTTTGCTCACATGTTTTTGAAATTAGAATGCACCTTTCTTTGTAAAATGTAAGGATTCATTAAAATTCAATCCTCTTAGAAAATGAAAAAGGAGACTAATAATTTTTGGCAAATTTTGTTTATCTGAAGAGCTATTTTAAAGAAATTCACTACATCTATATAAATAAAACAGTGTGTAAACTGTCAGTTAGTTGGTTGGTTAGTTAGTTAGTTTGTTTGTATGTGTCTCGCGTAGCTCTGAAACGGGTAATCGTAGACCTACCAAATTTTGTATGGAAATTCTCCAGGACGGGTCCCGACATACCTCGAAGCAATTTTTTCGAAAATCGAATTATTTTAGGAGATATCGATAAAAAACGTGTCGCAAAAGGCTCATTTTTTCGCTTCGCCCTTTCGCAATTGTAACCCCGCAGTGGAATGAGTGAGAATTTAAGCATATCTAGGTTGCCCTATTTGGCATGTTTATTAAATGATTCAGACTCTTGAAGTAAAAATAAAAGAATAACGATTTTTTTTTGTTTAGATTATTTGTAAGGTTGCTTTTTAATTAAAATATCGTGTGCATGTGAAAACAGATCAGGAATGAAATGTTTTATACTAAAAAAAAAATAGGATTTGGAAATTTTCCGAGATTAAAAAGTGCAACTTTTTAATTTGGCGAAAAATAAAATGGTTGATGTGCGATTTTGAGGACATGATTCTAACGCTTGGCGCAATTTATCGTAATTTTATCGTTTGCTGAATACACCTGAGAATAATTTTTTGAAATTTTCATTCAGTTGGAATTGTGCATTTTTCTGCGCAGCTTTTCTCCATCTATTTCTAATGTATTACATCCAGAAAAAGGATGTTAGAAATATCAATTTTAATTTTGTTTAATCACACTCATGACTAATGATATACTTTCTAACTTAATGAAATAAGGAACGAAAATAGGAAAGACCCATGGATTACCCATGGACGAGATTTATTAAGATAGCGAACCAACTGGTCACCGGAGGCGGCTAGCAGGGCGGCTAGTTTAGCATAAAGTATTCAAAGAGGTCACAAAAAACAAACAAACAAGAGGAGATGTGGTAATTATATTTTGCCAATATTTTACTCTCATATACACCGAAGAGGCATTGCATTATGACCACCCACACATTTTTCAATGAACTCGCCTGGGTGACACGGAGAGCACACGATTAAGTAGGAATGATTTTTAACTGTTGCTGGAGAAGGTAAGGAATCATTCTTGTGCTTACGTTTGGCAGTGATGGGAAAGGCCGTTGATCTAAGCTAATAGTGAGCAGATTGTAATGCCCCGAACACTTGGAGCGAGTATCTCCGAAACTGCACGACTGGTCGGTTTTTCACGATCTGCCGTTGTTAGTTTTAATAAAAAGTGGATTAATGACGGTGAAACCAGCTACAGACGCAAAGATGTTGGGCGTCCACGCATCATCAAAGAAAGAGGACGCCTGGGGCTGTCCCGCCTAGTACAGCAAAATCGGTGGCAGACAGTGGCTCAGCTTACAGCCCAGTACTTTGCAAGTCCAAGTCCAAGTGTTTCGGAACATACAATTCAGCGGGTGCTGTTAGATATGTGATTGCGGAGCAGGTGTCTCACTCGTGTGCCTCTGCTTACCAAGCGTTACTGTCAACTACGCCTACAGACTGGATGGACCACGGATATGTAGAAGAGAGTTGCCTAATAGGATCAATCCCGGTTTCTCCTTCATCACGTCGATGGTCGTGTCAGGGTACACCGTCTTTCAGGAGGACAGCTGATCCACTGTCCCCGGCAGCTCAGAGCTCAAACATCACCATGCTTCAATATCTCGACTTTGTGTGGTTATTGCTTGAATATTTGGTTCAACCTGTCTTCAGTAGTATGTACCAAGAGCTTGTGGCATCCATGCACAGGCGAGTTACAGCTGTTTTGAAGGCCAAAGGAGGCGCAACGCGTTATTGATGGATGATAGGTGGTCATAATGTAATGGCTCTTTGTCGTATATGAGAAAGAGATTTTGGAAGTATTTGAAACAAGTACTGATATCTAAATATCACTCTGCAGTGTAACACACATATCTATTTTATTAATAATTTTACATGACGTATGCAAAAGCCATTAAGGCAGTATTTCTCAATCTGTGGGGCGCGAACCCTAAGGGGAGCCCTGAGCGTTTGCAGGGAGGGGGGAGGGGGCGCGAGAAAAACCAAAGATCAAGTAGTGATGCATGTTTTTAGAAAACTCATCTTATTTATTCTCATTTTTACTCAAAAATCTATCCATTTTCACATAAAATTTTCATTTAAACTTTACTGATAACATTATTTTGTAGAAAATTCGACTAGATGTTCATTGTTAAAGATTAAAAAACTGGATGTAAGCTGAAAAATGTGAGGGGGAGGCGCGTTGAAAGGTTGAGTGCCGCTGCATTAAGGACAGTTATTTTTCATCTACTGTTTTGAAAAAACAATAAAGCAGTTAATATTAATAATCTACTCGATTAATTTTTTTGTCACAAAAAATGTACTATTTCACAACCTGTTATTTCTTTTCAAAAACTAAATGTCAAATTAATTTTTGAACAAAATTTCAGACATTTTGTTATTTTGAAGTCAGCATTGATTTTCAGAGTTTTATCTAGTCTCTTTACACAAAATAAAGGAGGATAAAAATTTTCAGGATATGATATCTGACAGCTAGAAAGCAATTTTTGAGAAGTTAGATCTATAACTGACAAGATCCAAAGTCAAACAAGCTTACATTTTTGTCATTTTGATCGATTCTCTCTTGTGTTTCTAACACCCAACTTGAAAAGCTTTAACGCTTTTAAATCTCTGGCAATAAACATAAAATATAAATCGCGGGAATCGAGTTAATAACAAAACTACTCACATCAGAAAAAAGCATGCCTTTAATATAAAATTTTACAATAGCAAGTTGTAAAGAGTATAAAAAAATGCACCTAATAGTACTACGCGGAGAGAATAAGCTCTGATGAATTTGGGACAAATTTCTTTCCAGAGATTAGGATTTCGATTTCGATAAAATTAAATTTTATTGTAATCGTTCGGATATATTGAAAGCAGTAACTGGCGTAGCTAGGAAAATTTTTCGGGGGGGGGATATGAACTTATATGTGTATAAATAGACGGAATATCATCACTAACCCAAAAATTCGGGATATATTTTAATCCAAAAATATATCCCGATATCCCCCCCCCCGGCTACGCCCCTGACCGGCGTGTGGTTCAACTACTGTAATAAACATTATTGACAGTTTGTGTTAAAACAATAAAGCAAGTGTGAGTGAAAAATACTAAGAATTTTAGGTTGTTATGAATCATTCAATTAAAGTTGTATACAGAGATTATTTGAAAATACAGTGAAAATTCTATTAGCGACCACCTCTTCCAACGACCAATATATTAAAACACAGTATTTTTATCCTATCTACTTAATGTTAAAAGGTCTTGCAGAAGGGACCACACAACCCTTTGTAAGTGACCGGTCATGGTTCCCTGTCCAAAAATTTTCTTGCCTTTCTCCGGTAATAAACTAAACAAATACCGTACACCAAACCAGTCGCTGTACTGCAAATCGATAGCAGGGGCAAGTACGCATACACATCACGTACAAATCTTGTAGTTTAGAGAAGAGACATGTCTAAGAAATGAGCGATTTCTTGGCAGCG
This sequence comes from Cheiracanthium punctorium, assembly GCA_038373885.1. Lineage (NCBI taxonomy): Eukaryota > Metazoa > Arthropoda > Arachnida > Araneae > Cheiracanthiidae > Cheiracanthium > Cheiracanthium punctorium. Next base: position 555,750 of record JAWZYV010013396.1, read on the forward strand.
CATCGATGTGATCGAGTCACCCGAAAAAAGAAATTCAAAAGAAATTCGTACAAAAAAGTTGGCGCTTTCTACCGGTTGCGGAAAACCCAAAAAACAAATGTATTTTATTATGACAACTTCAGAATGAGGAACTTGAAGAATATCAGGTTGTTATTCTTTCAACTATGAAGAATATCAGGATGAATGCTCTTTTGTCAGATGCAAGAAATAAAGTAGAGAAGGAAGTACTCAAGGAAAGAGAAGAAAGAAGAAACAATCCGAAATTTCTAAATATTTCATTAAATTTTAAAAACATGGTTGTATAATTACTTGTGCATTAGTATACAGTTTCATAAATAACAAAATAAACAATATTTTTTAGCGTTTTGTTCTTGGCTATCCAATGTTTATACATTTTTGAGCGACTACCTCTCTTAACGACCGATTTTTCGTGGAACGGTGGGTGGTCCTTCCCAAGAAGTTTCACTGTATTCAACAGAAATCTAATCATTATGATGCCATATAATCTAAATAAAAAGTAAAACAAGAAATATGCTCTTTAGCCTGCCTAAAATTTTAAGATCTCCGGAAAGAAATGATCATTAAAGATAACAGATACCAATTTCAAAAAAGATCTAAAACTGCTTAGATGCTTAGAGGTTACATTTTGCGCATTTTTATGTATTTATTATAGATATTTACAGTTATGACTAAGAAATCAAAGAGCTTAACTAGGTCTAAGTTCGTTTTGCCATCGTAATAATAGTCTATTTTGCATACTAGTAGAGCAGCGCGGTTTGAAATGTGTTGAAAAAAATGTTGATTTCGTATCTTTGACGTAGAGGATTACAATCAAGCTTTATTTAGGACATGACGATATTAATATTTCATTTTACTGATTTAGACCAAATCAACAATCAACAATTTCATTATGTGTTTTTATCGCTCCCGAAAAAGAAATATACAGAGAAAAATAAGCGTCCAAAAAATTGATGCCAATCAATAGAATGGATTAAAATCGTGATTAAGTACCTTTCGAACTTCTATTAAAATATAAAAAAAAAAAACTTCTGAAATGTGAAAAAGTCAATGAGGCTTAAAGCCACCAACTCCAATGTAGAATAACGAAGTAGTTTCATGATGGTTTGAAGACAACGATGCATGAAACCATAAACTGAAAGGTGATTTTCTTTTGAAGAGTTAATCCCCTTTGCAATGAAAAAAAATTTTTTTTTTCATTGACAACGGATGAAATTATTTTCAGTTAAAATGAATAGACGAATAAAATTTAAGAATAGAATCAAAATAATAATGTAACTATTCACTTAAAATTTTTTTTGTGTGTCCAGTTATTTTGCTAATATTCTTTTTCCTAAGAAATCGAAATTCATTTTAACTTTTTACAAAATCAACTTGCCGTCCAGGTGGTGTAGTGGCTAACGAGTCTTTCTACCACACTTTGGTTCAGGGTTCGATTCCCTGTTTGGACTTGAATTTTAACTCGTCGGTCCCTTCATAACAGTAACGCTGGAAACAAAGTAAGTGCTCAAACAATAAAGTGGTCAATACTTCTGAGCATTGTAGCAATGAATACCTGATTGGCAAGTGGCCTTGAGAAAGGAAAAGGTTTTGGTGTAAATATAAAAAAAATGCATTCATTCGCAAATCCTAAGTAGTTCTAAGTGCCACATTCATAGTTGATGAGAGCTGAAAACTGGAATATTCGAGTATTTTTATGATTGCCACAAGATCAAAATTTGTGTATGTTTGTAGAAGCTTACGACTGAAAATGATGTATTCTTTAAAAGTTAACCATTGATTTGATTAAACAAGAAATGTAAGTGAATACGAGTCCAACGCATAGTTGTTTGAACATGCATTTGATAAATATTTTTTTATATCCAATGTCGGACTATACTGCTAGACAGAATTTTGGGGACAACCTATATCTCGGAACGTATTACTAATAAAAAGCTACGATACATAAAATACAACGGTGAATAAATAATGTGTACATACGGCCATCCAATTACTGCATTATCGCAAAAACAAGATTAAAATGGAATTCGCGAAAATTATTTGGTCGAAAACTTTGTCAACCAGAAAGATATTTGAGAATATTTCATTGAAATATAAGTGCTCCGTTATCAGTTGTATAGCTTACAGACGGCGCATGAACCACGTAGCAATTTACTGACGTTAAGGATGATCATTGAAGAAAAAAGCGCAGAAATCCTCCAGATTGTACAGCTAGCTTCAAAGTCCCAGGAAAACAGCCGCCCAAGCAAGTTTTTCCACGGATACAGTCATTAGGGTGCTCAAGAATAATAATCAGAAAACCGTACGCCCTGAAGCTTTGTTCGTCCGTGATAAAAGGAAAGTTAGGTGGACGACGCGTCAAGTAATAAGGCAGGATGAACTGGTAACAAGCCGTATCATAAAGAATAAAACCAGTACTTACGCCGAATTATTTGTCGAACGTTTGTTAAACAAGATTTAAGCTATGAAAGAATCAAGGAACAATTGCCCTTAACCCTTTGAGGCGCAACCCTTTCCCAATGCCGAAATAAAGGTCAGCCTTTGCCATCGCTCGACTTAACTACCAGCAAGATGGCCGACGACCGAAATACGTTCATCACGGGCCACAGATCTAGAGACCCTTTTTTGACGACAGCTGGCTGCGCGGCACAGCCAGCTGTCGGGCAATCTATCCAGATGTTCTCGCATACTTCCATTTTTCAGCAGACGTCAGTGCTGTTAAAGAGAATCGTGACCATTTTTTTTATGGGAAATGACGTTATGAAAAGTAAAGGATTCTCGTGGAGCTATGTCACCCGCAACTATTTTTATAGAAATCAAATCTATTCTTCGAACTGGCAACAGTTAAAACGTTTGGTGTTCAGGCATACGTCACTGTTCAGGCATACGTTTCTGTTCAACGTCTGGGAACAGAGTTTGGTGTTCCCAGAGCGGGAACACTGCGCGTTAAAGCCCAGACACAAAGAAGAGCGTTCCAAGCTCGCACGCGAACACATTCTCGAATCCACGGACTTCAAGCAAAGTGGTTTTAACGGATGATAAATGCTTTTCGATGAGAAATGCTTAAGTCGAGTTCGACGTATGAACAACGATGTATGATTGTAGTATGTAATCAATGATTGTATGTAATCAACGATGTATGTAATCAACGATGTATGATTGTAGTATGTAATCGTCGAACTCGTCGTTGTCGAACTCGTCGTTGTCGGACTCGACAACGTCAGTTCATACGTCGAACATAGAGATGATAGCGTCATCGCACAGCATCGAGCGAAACGATAAAAGAGTGGTGGAGGAATTATGATTTCTAGGTGCCATCTCCATCTTTGGTAATCTCATGATAGAGGTTGTTGAAGCTGATGCGTTCATAACACCAAGATCCTGATAAAGGTTGTTGTACAGCCTAAAATACCTTGATGATCTACGAACCACCTTTTTCCCATGGTGTTATGGACAATTTGGCCAGAACAGGAAAATTTGGCCAAGACAAACACATTGTCTTGCAACAATCGAACAAATTTCGAAAGCACGACAATGCGAGATTCCATACTTTAAAAAAAAAAGAAAAAAAAAAGGTGTTGGAGTGCCTAAGTTGAATAACATTTGCTGTCTTAGATTGGCCCTCACTCAGCATCATCGAGAATATGTAACGTCTAATGAAGGAGTTTGTGTACAGTAATATGCAATATGACGATTGGAAAGAAATGATTCGTGCTTTGGAGAGATGTACAAAGATGTTCAATAAAGAAAACTTAATGAATCTACACGAATCAATTACTGGACGTTTGCTAAAGCTCCTTGATGTTAAAGGAGCACCAATTCAATAACCGTCTCACCGTTTTGCTATCTTTTATTTGTTACACATGTGTGGTTATTTGGTGATAAGCAAAATTTTGACTAGCCATTTTCATGTATTTTCTGTGAAATGTTTTAATTATGAGATATTAAACAGTTTCTGACATTTATATTTGTTCCTTATTGTCCCTTCAAGTTAGGGTGGAGAACATATCCGTATATAATTTCTACTTTTTTAGAATTGGGGAGGGGGAGGGATTACATTAATGCAGGAAAACATTATCATTTTTTAACATTATTATATTTACTGTTATTTAACACTGAAACGCTTTAAATATAACTACACTTTAGAAATAATCTTAAAAATTTACTGGAAACTTACGAGAAATATTTTAGAAATTAAAAATTTAGAAGCCTGATGTAAATCTGTGTCCAGTAAATGAAAGTCAATCTGTTGAATCGCTTATTTTTTTCTTCCATTTATTAAGCCTTTTTAAAATTCTTCCACACCAAAAACTCTTAAGAATATACGAAAATAAATATTCAACTTATTGATCTTGAAAATGAGTATTTTGAAAACATTTTCTGCTGGCAGAAAATGAAAGTAATAAACTGAAAGACGTACCGGCAGCCAGGTTTACATTTGATAGTAATCATCGGAATGAATAAAAATCGCGATTACGTATCATAATAATTTTCATTTAAAAGATTCCAACTGCGCGCCAAAAAGCAAAGACTCAAATCCCCCCAATCCAACAGGTAATATCGGAGTAGCTTTTATAATGATTCGAAGACAACGATGCGTGAACCATAACCTAAAAGGCGATTTTCTTTTAAGTGCAAAACCTCTGTTAAAAAAAGAATCTGAAAAAGTTATCGAAAAAAAAATGATTATTTCCAACAAACGACGGAATTAAGAAAATTGAAGAAATAGATTGAGATGGGTTTATAAAATGATAAGTATTCTCATAAAGTATTTTTGAAAGAAACATTCCGAAAACATACACTGATACATGAGGTTAACCGTTTAAGGACCAATATTCCCAAATCGGAACATCATATTAAAAAAATTACCAAAAATCTGAATTTATCAATTAAACTTAACCAAAATTTGTATATAACAATTCATAAAATAAAATAAATAAAAACTTTTTGAAAAAAACACACATAAAAAGTTTCTTATAAGATGTTATAAGATTTTTAGGTACTTAGAGGAGAGGAGGTGATTATGGAATAGTCGGGAAATATGGAATACCGAGTTTTTGGCTCTGTTAGTTGCTATTGCCACAAGGGAATACCATGAACAAATCAAGAAAGATTCCCTTCTTACAATGCAGTAAGAGTGGACCGCTCTCTGTTGCCGTACCACTCGCTACAGAACAAAGTATGTTTTGTGATTTTCAAGAGTTTTTGTAGATAAGTTTTCAAACATTTTAACTTACTAGTAAACACGTGACATGAACATTGATATTACGCATAATGTACACTAAGAGAATGGTAGTTTGTTGAACTGTGGTTATTTTTTAGATGACAGTGTTTTGCCAATTAGTTTTAAAGGTTCGTTTTCCGAGATAGCGTGTCGGGTATTATGGAATGCTGGGTAATATTGTAATGGGTTTCATGTCATTAACTAAAGACCCGGAAAACAAAGACGCTGAATGCATCTTTTGTCACGAACAATTCTCTAATGATCAACGACGATAAGTTTGGATTCAGAGATCCAGCTGTTCTCTGTGGGCTAACCATGACTGTATCGGAGCAAAGAAAGAAAATTATATCTACAACTTTCCTAAATCGATTCGAAGCAGAAATGACTAGAGTATAATGATTTAAACTACAAAACATAAAAATTTGTTTTATAGTAACAAATAACTATATATGGAGCAATATAAATTGCGGTCCATATTACCCGACTATTCCATACTATACTCCATTCGTAACTTTTTTAAAAAATATTTTTTTCTATAACAACAAAATAAATTGTGTATTTCTTTGCAATTGACATTTCATTACGATTCATTATAGCATGTACTCATGCTGTTTTGGGGGATTTTATTTAAAAATGTATGAAGTTACAGTTAGAAATGTAAATGGTATTCCATAATCACCTCCTCTCCTCTACGTATTATCCCGGTGGTCATTTCTGCGAAACGATTTTTTGCGTCAAATGTGCTGGGAAACTGTTGCCAAACGTATTTATAACCATGAATTACTTCATTTGTCCGGCATTCATCTTGGTGAAAAATTGCTCGTCTTGGCGGACCGCCGGGATAATACGTAAGTACCTATTTTTATAACAATTAATACCTGAAATGGCTTCACCATGGCACAGTGGTTATGTCACTGAAAACGGTAGACGGCCGACGTGTGAAGGTCCCTTGTTCGGGTCCCATTGTGTGGCTGTCGATCCAATTGTCTGGAGTTTTGGTAAGTTTTCTCCAGATATAACGTGAGTACGCGTTAGAATCCCCTAGAAAGTCCTCCTACCAAGAACGACCATTACATTTCAATCGTATCAATAAACTAAGTTGCCGTAACATAGTACTAATCGGAACTAAATCACGCAAGGTCAAGCATATTTCAGTACTAAGGCCCAGCCTTATCTTATTTAGCGATTTTATTTTATTGACAGTGCAGTAAATATACGTATATATGCCATGTAAATTTATTATTTCAATATTTTTTGACATTAGGAATTAAAAATTCCGGCACAGTGAAACATACTAAGTTGACCACCCAGTGGTTCCACGTTTTTGTGGTCAACATATGAAGGGTGCAATGTTTACTTTTTGATTTTCGTATGTTATTATTTACGTACTCATACATTACATAGTACATATATGTAGTATATTGAAAAACCGTATAAAATATGAAATCAAAATGACATAAAATAGGAGTAATATTGCTTATTAAGTTAAACTTTAATTACATAAATAGAAAAAATTCTGAAAGTGGTCAACTTACAAAGTATTTTCAGTAGCTAACTGAGTACAGTTATAATGCTTTATGATGTTAATAAAGAATTAAAATGTGTTTAATAATAACTAAAATTATTCAAAATTATTTACAGTTAATTATTATTTATTATAAAAATATTATTTATATTATTTACTATTAATTATTTTAGTTTCATTTAAAATGCTTTTAATAATAACTGAGTACAGTTATAATGCTTTGGGACAAAATCTACCTAAATTACCTGGTCAACATACAAGTTAGACAGGTGGTCAACTTATAAAGGTTTCACTCAATGTTAAAGTAACTAAGCCATTCCGTTCTTTGTCATTTAGGTCAACTTAAAAAGGTAGTCAACATCACAGGTTTCACTGCATTACAAAATTATTCCCACCAATTCCCTTTGTTCTGCTCACGAACCCACAGGGGTTCCCAAACTATCTGTAGGGAGCCGATGGCTTAAACGAATGAAGCAAAGGTCCAAAAATTCTCTGCGTTTCTTTCTCTCTTTTCTTTTCTTTCTTTCTTTCTTTTTTTTGAACAGGTGACGTCATTCAGCTGGTGTTTAATGTTAGGCTTAATTTAGTTGGGGTTAGTGCTGGACATTCTTTGAGTCTATTCAAAGCGTTTAACTTTATTTACTAGTTAATTTTATTCAGGGTTAACAGAGGTCCTTCAACTTTTTAAACATTTATATAGTTAATAAAGTAAAATGTGTTTGATAAAAAATTAAATGACTACATTTTTCTGTTAAAGGCAAACTTTTGAGATTACGTTAAGTAAATTATATTACGAACCAAGGAGTACGAGACGAGACAAAAATATTTATTTTTGTTCAAGGTACTCTTCCACTTTGTAAAAAAAAAAAAATAATAATTATTTCAAGCGGACTTTACTGCATTTTAGTTAAAATGAAAATTCATAGAGACAAAATTCTTTAATACAATTTGTTCAATTATTTATTTTTAAATACAATTTATTTATTATACACTAAAAATACCCTTTTTTAAATTTTATATGCCATTCAGAAATTTAATACAAAAGAAATTCACTTTTTGCAGAACAGTAAGCCGCATTAAACGTCTGAAAAATTCACTAAAAATGGTACAAGATATTTTACTAATATAGATTTTCGAAGGAGTTTTACCCTTTTTAATGTTAAATTTGTCCAACAAATTAGAAGAGGAATACAGAGAATAAAGACACATGTTGAAAATTAGTACTTAGAATTTCTAAACCATCAATTAATGGATTCTTTTAATAGAGTTGATCAAACTTTCTTGAAGCAAGACTATTTTGAATTAAATATTATGTATAGAATTTTCTTTTGCTCTTCTTTTGAAGATTTTCAGAAGATTTTTCTGTAATTAATGTAAAAAAAAAAGAAAATAAGAAATGTTTTTTAAGAATTGTTGATCATAAAAATTCGGTGAATATGCAAAATCAGTGTGCTACTTTTCTCGTGAATTTTATATGTTTCACACTTCATTGCCCAAATGTTTCTTTCAAGAGTATCCAGGCAACAAAACATGACTTATTTCAAGTATTTAAAATGAGTGTTTATATGAAAATAAAACTACACTTGTAGAATTCTTTGAAAAACAATAACATTCTCCCAAAAGAAAAAATTCGAAGTTAATTTAAATTTTTATGTTTTTTAATTTCTCATTTTGATATTTTCACTGTTTATCAGATGAAATGTTCCACTGGTTTGTTTTAAAAATAAAAAATTACGGATTGGCTTTAATTTTGAAAATGAATCTCATAAAAAGGGAGAAAAATGTTTTCAAAAACTTTGAGTGTATTCAAAAATTTTGAAGAGCATTATTGGAAATTGATAAAAATATGCACTGGGTTTCATTCTTACAAACACATTTAAGAATTATGAAGATCACTTAAAAAATTAAAAAGTGACAAATAAAAAATAATCCTTCTTAGAAAATGTGGGTCTCTCAGACCGCCGAAGCCTTGAGCGGAAAATTGGCGATCTATTGACGAAACATAGACCTCGTGAGGGTGACCAACATAACAGTCGAAGATCAGCCGCCTCCCTGACCAACATAGAACGGCTCTTTATAACGTCGACAACACAATGTATGTTTGATCGCTTTTAAACGCTATTTTTTGCTGTAATTTTTCCTCGGCCTATTTTCGACATTTCGACATCCCGAATACGTAATTTATACGTGTGTGCGCTTGCTGGGAGGCATACTTAAGCTTCAAGTAAGCGTGTTTTTAAATGAGATCTGGATGGTTTATCAGTAACATATGAATAATAGTGTTATTAGGGCACACAAGTTACAAGAAAAAGTTGTATTTTAAGTAGCTAACTGAGTACAGTTAATCTCCCTAAAGCATTATTGTAATGAAAAGCTACTAAATAATTTGAAAAAATGAGCTACCTTCAATAGTGTAATCGTAAAAATTTTAATTAAACTCGAACTTTTAAATTAAAACTGTAGCATAATAAATGTAATACTCTGCTTTAAATTTAGAATTCCTATTCTAAAATAACGAATTTGAAGATTAATTGAAAAAATACTCGAAATTTGCTTAGTCTGCCTGACAATATTTAATTTACTATTATTAAAATGCACCTTAAACTGGAAACTCGATACTGTGACGTAATGAAGAGAGCAGTTCAAACATGAACGAGATAGAATTTCTTGGGTTGTTAATTTCAGAAGCATGTTTGATTTACGTAATTGGAGAAACGCAAAGCACTAACATAATGAGATTTTCTATCGTTTTTGGAACACATTTTAAATATAAAGGTGCTTCCAAAATGAAAAATGATTAAATTGATTTTCACCAGGAGCGCTGAAAAATAAATTATATGTTAAAATTATTTAATAATTAAAAAAAATAATGTAGATATTTTAAAGATAGATGCGCTCAGTTATATAATTTACAGCCTCAGATTTTTAAATTTGAGTTTCGTGTCAAAAATTTTTAAAATTGTAAATGAAAATTATTTGTTTTAACATTAAAGTAAGTTGGAATTTTTACTAGAAAAATTGAAAAATGATTCAGTTAGAAACTCACATGAAACACTACTAGAAATTTCCGGATCATGTTAGGAGATTGCTTAGATTTGCACGTCGAAGGTTCGATGTTACATATTATATTTTATAAATTAGTTATACTAACTTTACTTAAGAATAATAGAATGGCTTAATATTTATCCATGAAATATATACATATAAGATTTGGAATATTGAGAATAGGGTTATTGGCAATTAAAAAAATCTTTATTTTTCAAATCACATTTCAAGTTACAGCATCATTGGAGAGTCCAGAGACCGGAGAGGGAGAAGCAAACAAATTTACAGAGTTCTTTAGAATGTAGTAATAATGCATAAAAGTCCTATCCCCATCAGAACAACGGCATAAATACTACGAGATCACATGATACACTAGGTGATTACAAAGTACTAAAAAGATGACAAAGACTGTGATTGGCAGAAATGTCTATAGCTCAGTTACGTCAGCATACACTGATTGGTTCTAGAGATCATTTGCACCATAGATGAGGCTTAGGCGGGGAGCGTTCTACTTAATTCTGCTGCCCTTGGTAACCCAGCAAAGTTTCTAAAAATACTTCGAGAAACATCTGGCTTCCTGATGAAGCATTTCGTTACAATTTTGAGTGTTAAAATATTGCATTTTCAGATGATTTGAGAAGGAAAATATGATTTCTGACAACGGCTGCAAATTTTGAATAAAGCATTATACTTTAATTTAACACAGAAAACTCATTACAGTAAAATTTCTTCGGAACACAGGGTTGCAAATTCTACCCGGGGCAGGTAGAGGGCGTTTAAAATAATTCGTAATGCAAGGACAAGAAGAAAAGCCATTCCAGATCATTTATGTACATCAGTAACGTGCTACAGATGTACGACCATTACAGGAGACGCTCAAAGTTTATTCCAGATGCAGTAGCACACGCCTGATGTCGATGCTGCGTTGAACGGCTTACCTTTTCAAAGATACCAGGTGTTATCTTGAACACGTCTTGCTGCCGAAACAGTTCTTCCCTACGAAGTCTTCCGGCGATGACACAGGCATTTCATAAACAAGTCCTTTTAAAAAATCACAGAAGGAAAAATCAATTGGAGACAGATCTGATGATCTTGGTGGCCATGCGATTGCTAACGAACTGGTTTCGCACAAAATGTCGATGCTGAGTGGCAAGGCCGATTTCTATCGGAATAATGCTCTCGATGCAATCGCACGTCTTCTCGTCCATTGCAGTTGTCCACGCCTTAAATCAAACACATGCCCGCAATTTCGGGGTACGTGTTAGTAGCCATCTTGCACACAACGCACCCGAGGTTTGAATGAAGGTAATCTCTCTTTGCTCACATCGTGTTTGTATAGAAACGCTTTTTAGTGGCATTTGCAACACTATTTTCCTATGTGATTTTTGATCCTCTTTGTATACCTGATTTGCCATATCATTTTGTAAACGTTTCCTTGAATCACTTTGTATATATATATATATATATATATACATATATATGAACGTAATATAGGTGCTGCGGAAACAAGTTTTTTCTTGTTTTATTTTAAGGTGGGAATCTTTTGTTATAAAACTTATGTAATTACAGCTTCTAAATTTCTGTTTAAACAATCAAATAAAGTATTTTCAGACAGAAGAGATAAACTCTTTCCAATACTAGACAGATTCATTTCTCGTAGCAAACTTCAGGTTAACTTTAAAGGAAATGAAATGCATTAACGTACGCTGAAATGAGATTCATTAATAGTTATCTTCAGTAAAGGAGTGGGTGAAAGTTTCTTTCTAAGTAGACCACCACAAGCTATTGCAAGGTCTATTTTCGGGTTTTTCTGGAAATGGACGACGGTTCACCCGGGAACCATGAAATTACTCGCTTTACCAATATCAGCTTCGAATTTGAGAGGTATCTACATATGTACCCATGGCTAAATGTTTTAATGCAATGTAATATAATTTGTAAGAACATTCCTCAAAAACAAGAACTATTTATTAAATTTGTGGTAGCAATTCTTTTTAATGGGAAATATTTCTTTAGGAATTAGTTACGATTAATTTAATTACACATGTTTCTACTAAAAAAAAAATGTTTGGTTGAAGCAAAACTTTTGTTTATTCAAGAAAAATTTAGCTGGCTCTATTTTAATCGAATAATTTTTTTGAATCATCAAATTATATTTCCTTAGTAAAATATTTCAATAAATCAAAAAAAGGTTGCTTTTGTTATTTTTTTGGACCAAATATTAAGAAAAATTTTGTTAATACAACATTTTGTTTCCAACAAATATTATTTCAGTTGTACCACTGACTGCAGATGCAGCACAAACTGAGGGAACAGATCTCCCCTCAAATCAGCGTTTTCGAAGAATGCGGTGTTTTTACTAAGGGTCATACCAGTAAAACTTAAAAAATCATACGGCTCATCTAAAATAAACGTTTTAAAAACACAAACACACCATATCATTCCAGTTGGTACCAGCCGCTAAATGTTTCCGGTAAAATTTAATTGTAAATTGCTTAGAAATCGGGCGTTCTTTTAAAATGCTTGTACAGAACAGGGAGATTTTCACACGATGCATTTCCTTTTCTTCGGCTAGTACTTGGCAATTGCATCTTGTCTTAATTTTCGAGGAAGACATTCTTTTTGTTTGCAGGCGGTCTTCAGAATATGTCCCATAGCTCCCCTTACAGAAAATACTATCTTTATTCTTCCTGTCCCTTTTATTATGTATCTACCCGGAATTAATGAAGAACCGGTTAACTAAAGTAATCAGGCTTCCAATTTTTCATCTAATTTTAGAAGCACTAAAAAAAAAAAAAAAAAGAATCTTCAAAGCTAATATTTTGTCTTATTCAATTTTTTATAAGAGTAATATTCTCGGCATTCGATTAATGTGCACAAGTATAAAAAATAATCTGTCCTGATGAAACTAGTATTCCTATCTAAAATCAGAGACATAATTTCTTGGCTTATTTACTTTTACAAGCAATGAAACCAGCAGACGGCTTTATATAACTTTTTCAAAGTTGCCATTCATTGATTTATAATTTTTATATAGTCTAATGAATATCATGTTTTTCTTATAAACTTATTTAGTTTATTATTTGATTACATTTAAGTAGAGAGAGAGGGCAAAATAAATGTAGTTCAGTGGCGTAGCCACAGGGGGGGGGCATAACTCCCCATGAGGAATATTTTGTCATACAAAATTATAATCTTCCCTCACTCATCACGCAAGCGTGTACATGTATACGAGTTGCAGTAGTCGTAAACCACCCATGAAAAATTTCTGGCTACGCCACTTGTTTGAAATAATACTAGTTTTCCATATTTAAAGATTTTTCGTTCACTTATGTGCCTCTCAATTATACGCGTTTCTCTTTTATGCACGAATTTCGTTAAGTCCTGTAACGAGGAATAGGAAAATAAGGAATATGTCTATCATTTATTTTCGAATTTAAAAAGTTAAACTAAATTGTATATTCGGATATTTAAATAAATAATATTACTCATTTTAACTGAAAAAAATATTATTACGCATTTGCTTTGGTTTTTTTTAATGTTTAGTCTCTCATAATGAAGAGTTAGATAGTAAGACATCTAAGCTATACGCGACTCTCATTTATACGCTATTTTAAGAACTTGAAACGCGTATAAGTGAGAAGTCACTGTACTTTTTGATTCTAGGGCTGTATAACTTATTATTTTACTTAAGAAAGACAATTTCAAGTCCTACAACTCAGGATATGTACAAAAAATTCTATTCTGATATTTCAATATCGAAAATCAAATTTATAATGATGAAAAGTTCTATTCCAATACTTTATCTATTTTTTTTTTCAAGAAAATTCTCATAGTTTATTTATTTCTAATATTCATTGGGAAAAATAATTTTACTTAAATACAATAAAAAATTCCTGTAATTAATAAATTTCAATATTTAAAAAATCAATATTTACGAAAATTAAAATATTTCTCATTTTTATTTTATACTCCTTCAAAAGCTATAGTAAAAATTCCGTGCACTATTTTTTAAAACAAATTTAATTAATTAATTTTAGATCCTTTTAGGTGGGATTACAAATGAATGAAAACTAAACAAAACTAATACAAAACACAACTAAACAAAACAATAAATTAAACAAAAAAACTGGATTAACGGTATCGACCATTACTTCACAAACGGGCAATGCGAAAGGAAAGCGAAAAAAAAAAAACCTACAACACAACGCAAGCGACGATTAGCGCTCTCAATTTTTAAAGTCAAGTAGGACTTGACTTAAAAAAATTGTTTTTTTTATATTACTTGTTCTATGTCAAATTAAATGCATTTGCTTTTTAATATTTTAAACTTATTTTTTATATATTTGTATATTTACAGTAGTGAAAGATTACGGGCTTTGAAGGAAGAGCAGTTCTCTAATGAACGTATGAACGCACTGCCAGATGAAGATAAGATTTTAAGGAGTTTTCAATAATTTAATTTTGGTTCGTTCAATCATTCCATTTTTGATAACCAGTAAACTGGCTGACTTACGTTACTAGGAACTTTGATGAGCCACATGTGAACAGTCTTGTGACAACAATTTCGACGTTAGTAACATTAATCTCAAAAGCAATGGCAGTCTGATCGAGTTTTTATCACAGTTCACCACTTGCGTTAGCACTGTACTTTGTATGACAAAAATTGGTTGTTCAGATGATCCCGTAAAGTTTGGACTTCGGACTCACTCACCCAATTAATGTAAATTAATTTAATTACCCTAAAGAAAAACCGCAATTTCTCATCTCCTGAGTTTTTGCAATACTTTCCTGTTAACTATGTATGCTAACTTAAACTGAATCACATATTTAATAAGTTATTCAATTTTCAACAAAAAATCAAAACCTAGGAAAAAGTAATTAGTTTTGTATTCTATACTGTATATTACTACCATACATTTTTATACCATTAATTTTCAAAGCCATACAATAATGCTACTTTTCCTTTAAAAATGGAACAGAAGAATATTTTTTTACACCCAGCTCTCTGATATTAACGAGAAAAAAATCGCAAGCGTCTAAATCTGCAGCTTAATTCAATAATTATTACTGTAACACGAGTACAAATATTTTATTCTTCGTGTTTTATCAGTTTTGAAAATACTTATTCGGAAGAAAAATTATTGATTTATTCTTTGCAAAACTAATTCTGTTTTCTATTTCTAAAAATAATTCGCACCGAAGTTTGCAAATTTTTGGAATTCTAGAAAATATTTTAATAGAAAATAGATTAATAAATTTTTCCCCTTGACATTCCTGGTCAATTACATCATTACAAGAGTTCTTTCATCTTTAGTTTCCTCGAATATTTCAATAACAGTTACTAAGTTGCCTGTTAGGATATTAAATTATGAATAATTGAAATAATTCAATGGATTTTTTCACAGTAATTCATTCAATGGAAGAATGAAACAGTTCATACAGTTGAGCACATGGAAGCATTATTCAAAATTAAAATAGAGAAGTCAGATGATAATTAGTGGATAAAAGATAATTTTGAAAAATGATGAACACGTAAATGTGATTACAGTTGCAGAAATACACAAAGCAATTAGGAGGAATGTAATTTAAACTAATAAATATTACTTTAAAGATGTAATTTAAATAATGTTCTGGCTATGTGAATTTATTAAAATATATTTAGTGAACTAACTATTTTCAATAGAAATAAATATAAAGAAATTTTCACGATACATGCACAAGTGTAATGAGGCACAAAAGTCCCTTTATCAGTTGCTTTGCAGATGCTATTTTACGTATATCCATTTTCTTAATGCATAATTTATTTATTGCTAGATATCAAAGTACAATTAAGAAATAACAAATGTAATTAAGAAAACCTTTTACAATGATAACTTAAAAGAATTAATAACTTACAAAAAAGAGCCTCTTTTTATACAACGCCTAAAAATAATATATATATATATATATATATATAATATATAATAGCTTACTTACGTAAAGTTAAATCCCAAGATAATCCAATGATAAAGTGAAAAAAATATAAAAAAATAAAAAAGTAGATAGCACATGGTGCCAATTAACGAGCTTATACCGGATAAGTGTTTAAATATAGCCTTTTAAGGCAAAGAAAGAGTGGAAAAATTGAATATAAAGCGCCAAATTAGAACTGGTGTGCTTTTAAGCCTAATCACATGTAATCAGAAATAGTCGGAAAATGGAAGTAATATTGAAATGGTGTGCTCTATCATCAGCTTAAAAGCACACCAGTTCTAATTTGGCGCTTTATATTCAATTTTTCCACTCTTTCTTTGCCTTAAAAGGCTATATTTAAACACTTATCCGGTATAAGCTCGTTAATTGGCACCATGTGCTATCTACATTTTTATTTTTTTATATTTTTTTCACTTTATCATTGGATTATCTTGGGATTTAACTTTACGTAAGTAAGCTATTATATATTATATACTATTCTGTTTTATTATGCTGCATTATGCGCTAATCTTTCAGAATATTTTTCTATATTATACTTGTCTACTGTTAAATGCATAAATCCAAAAATATCGCCAATATTAGGTAATATTCTTTAATCCTAATATATATATATATATATATATATATATATATATATATATATATATATATATATAATAGTAAAATGGCTAAACTTACGAATCAGGGAATCATTCTACAGCAGTTTAGTAGTCCAAATATACAATGAACACAAAAGCGTATCCAAAACAGGAGGAATAAGTAGATATATCCATTAAATAGAAATCCAAACAATGGTAAAAATGAAAATTAAAATGGAATTGGATGGAGTAAAACAGTGGGTAGCAAGAATCGGCTGCACTCGTCAGGCCCCACGAACCGAGTACTTACTACCAAGATAAAAAACAAAATCACAGGATTTCAATGTAGTTACTTAGCACAATTAAAGTTAAATATGTTACTACGGGGGGATATCCTGTTAAAACGTAATCATGAAGAAACCCTGAATGTGAATGTTTAATAGTTTCTAAAATTTTTCTTGACGAATTTGTTGAGATCATCTATGAGAGCAATATTCAGAGTGTTATTTTATCACTTTACTCTTTCACATACAATTTTGGGAAAATCCTTTCGTGAAATATTTTCATCATGGACAGTAAATAAAAGCTCGGATTAGAAAATTCTGCAAAATATACTGTTAAAGCCTAGCAACTCCTTAAAAGGTATATCGCCTACAGTATGGGATAAAACCTTAAAATTTAAGAATTTTTACACAAAATGTTTGACTGGGAAGAATAGATATAATATTTTAAAATAAATAATATACTATAGTCAAAAGAATAAAAACATATTAAAAAAACAAGTCTCTCTTTTCGGCCTTAAAAGGATATTTATAATAAATGTAACAATTTTTTTCAGGGTGATTTGAAACATACTGATTCAAACAAAAGCAAAATTTATTGTAAACGAGATTTGTAACTTTAAACACCAGTGTACATTCATAATCATGGCATATAAAATTTAGTGCAAGAAACACATTAGTTTTAAACACGAAATTTTACCACGTTACTTTATAAAAATCTCGTAATATGCATGGCAATCTGTGGATATTTTATTGTTTACATGATTCCTATGAAGTGAAGTATAGCATTAAAATTCGCTTTCTGGTAAGTAGATGAAATATCAATGAACTACAAACTTTAGTTGTCATGTATATCAATATTAATATAATACAGATATACATGAGTGGAGTCTGTGTGTTTGAGCGCATTCATCTCTGAAATTAAAAGTCCGGTTTGAAAAGTTCTATTTGGGCTAGATAAGCCGGGGACTGCTTAGGCTATAATACATCCCGCTACGACAATATTATACAGGGATTCATAAAAAAAATGGGGTTTGTATGTTTGAACGCTTTAATCGTTGAAACGAAAAGTCCCATTTGAAAATTATTTTGAGTTAGATAACCCTTTGAAAGGGAAAAGTTTAACAGAAAATTAAAAGTAACCCAAAAAAAGCTACAATGTTTTATGGTATTTGATTAAAAATTTCAGGAGATTAAATTTAAATGAATGCAAAATTTAAATATCCTGTATAAAAAAAAATTTCCTGTTAGTAAAATGTGCTCATACATTAACAAAGTTTCAGCCTTTCGCCATAAAAAGCCTCAGAGATATGCTTAAGAAATTTCGTGAGGGTCTACACAATAATGTATAAATAGCAAATAAATAACATACATGTGTATACGTAGACAAATTATTATGTATTTATACAAAAATTGTTTCCTTTCATAAGTTGTGTACGAACTTTCAAATGCAGTCATCCAACGCAGGGGCGTAGCCGGTGGGGGGGATATCGGGATATATCCCCCCCATAAATTTTGGATTAGTGGTCACAAGATTAATGCTGTGCAGAAATTCCGACTATTTATACACATGTAAGTTCATATCCTCCCCCCCCCCGAAAAATTTTCCTGGCTACGTGCCTGATTTCAAAGTGAATTTTTTTCCCTTCAAGAACCGTTAAAAATGGTCTAAGTCAGCATGTATTTATTTTCAAATCTCCGACATTTTTAAAGAAAAATGCTCAAAATTGTAAATCACCTCATTAATGTATAGGGTACATTTTACTAATTGAGAATTTTTTGTACGGGGCCGTATAAACCATTTCAATTTTGTATTGACTCAAATTTCATCCCCTGAAAATTTGAATGCAAGAATTTTGAATGTTACATCTATTTGTGGCGTAGCGCCGAGACGGTTAGTCCTAGGTCAACCAAAATTAGTTTGGGGATATCCTAGGAAAGGCACTAACACACCACCATGCGATTTAAAAAGATAATTTGAAAACTTTTCATTTAATGTCTTATGCCTTAATTGTAAATGCTTTAAGATGTTTATTTAATATGTAAGTGTGAAAGCTTTTGGCTTTGTCCTGTGTGCAAATCCACACCATTCGACGGAATGGCTTGTAATTTTCCACACAATGTTTAAAACAACATAAAGAAGGACGTAGAAATTATAACAATATAAGTTCTACAGAGCAAAGTAAAGTTTGCTTAAATAAAAAAAAAATATATATTAGCTATTGCTATGAAAATCGTTCGTTATGTGCGAAAAAACTTAATAAGAAAATATTGAAATCGGATTAACTGCAGTTATGCGAGTTTTTTTTAACTCGCTATTGTTTTCCGTGCGAAGAATGGGTACTTAGTACTATTTATATTTTAAAATCAGTATTAGTTACAGTAAAAAATTAAATGATTTCAAAATCAAAGCACTGCTAATTAATAAAAAATACAATTATCTAAAACGTGAAGAGCTGTTTATTACAATAAAAGGTTACTTCGCATGAACCAAGTGATAGCAAAATTAGACAAAATTAGAGCATGTTTCACTTTATGAAAAACAGTATTAATTTTCTGCTGATTAAAAAATGAAAAATGAATACTCTGTTATTAGAAATTAATTATTTTATTAAAATGAAGTTGAAATAATCATTTGAGTATTGATAAGCATCCTGTGGCAGGTAACCAATAATATGAATGTTAATAAATGTAAGTTTAAATAAAAATGGAATTGTTCAAACTACTAATTAAGAAACACATGCCCACTGCAACTTTTCATCACTTCAGACAGTACACATTGGCTTGATGGGGAAAAAAATTAGTTATGTTTTTACAATTATTAGTTTATTGTACTCATTGTTACTTGTTTTTTCCCGTTTTATCAATGTTTATCAATATAGAGGGTGATCCAAAAGTTTGTTCTTCAAACTTTCATTAAAAAGATCAAACAGTTATGAAAATATAGGTTTGCACGAATGGGATTAGAGGGAGATTAGAATTCTTTTAATGACAAAAAGTTGTAGTTCTAAAAGTTACCGATAGATGGTGCTGATAGTAATGATACATGGTACAATGTGCAGCAAGTTTACAATTTAAAAAGAATCCGAAATCGCTCTAATTTTATCAATCATCAAATTATGTGTTTTCACAAAATTTTGACGTATCTTGTTTGCCTCAAAGATTAGAAATTCATTAAAAAATAATACTGATACAAAATTGGCATTTGTCCATTTTTAATGATTTTTGAAACTCCCTACACCCCTACAGAATTTTGAAGGTAGTTAATAGAAAATTTGAATTTTGATAGCATATTCTGTATTATATGTTATATATATATATATATATATATATATATATATAATATAAAATAGCTAAACTTACGTATGATGGAATCCCTAGTAAAACATTTAGTAGTAGCACATGATGACAAAAGGTACTGAAAAACTGAAAACATGAAGTAAAAAATTGACAATCCAGAGGCAAGAAATTGTGTAAAGCAGAGCTGTTAAAGCCACAGAGAAGTAGGAGGACAAGACAAGCAAGATCACATGGGCATAAGCCTAATTGTTCGATCCCATGCAATGAAGTGGAGATGGATAGTAAAATTGAAATCGAGTACTCCATTATCAAGTACCACCGTACTCACATTTCAATTTAAAGATAAACAAAAATAGCTAGGTTTCTGCAGGTCACCTGACAAAAGAAGTCGCTTTACGTGACCTGGGGGTACGACCATAGCTATAAGAAAAAAAGCATGAATGCCAACCAAACATGGAGGAGGAAGAACTGACAAGACTAGAAATCGTTGCCAACCGAGAAAATTAACCGATAAAAATAAAAATAGGAACAGCTAGAGCCAAGGAGAAAAAGTATGAGAAATAAAAACAGACAAAATTCTGCCAAAACTATGTAAATTTATTAAGAAATTCAGTAAATGGAGGGGGACGGGGAAATAAGAATAATATTAAAGAATAATAATTATAGTAATAGTAAATATATATATAAAAAAAATTGATTATAGCTAACCCATGAGCAACTTAGTACGAGCATTAATAGCTAGGAAGTACTAAGGAAAGAGTGTAAAAAAGAGTTGGAGGAAAAATATTGTAATTAACATTAATTATCATAATGATCATAATAAAAATAATTTACTCAAGTATTAATTGTTATTAGTTCTGATAGTGTTGTATGCAGTATAAGTAACATTGCACTTAATAAGGCTTATATATGGTACAGTAGAGAAAAAATATATAAATATATCTCTCTCAAAAAGAAAATGTATCAGTGATCAACAATTCTACATTAGTTAAAATTTTTTATTTGGGAATACCTTATTCCCCCGTACACGATATATATTTCGGTTACACACATAACCATCATCAGTCGTTTCTTGAACTCGCACTAATGGCGGCTTCCTTTTTTATCTCTTCGTTCTTCTTCTTCCGGAAATTTCGATGAATGACGTCATCCCATGATTGGTCGATTGTATGAAGCGCATCGTTGATGCTGCCATCTGTCGTCATTATTTCTAAGCTCTCACGAATGTAGGCATATATACTATTTTTAAAGTTGGCTATTTTTTTAATATTTTTAAAATCAATGGTAATGGGCTCTTCCAAAGCAAAACGTGCCAGAGCGGTACTTTGTTTCTGGAGGTTAATGTCTTGAAAATGTTCGTTTTTTCGCACTTTAATTTTCCTTTTTGTAACGCCGATGTAGCAATTTTCTTTATTAGTGTCGTTTGACATAAAGTTAATTTTATAGATCCCTGCGGAAATATATAATGCTGCTATAAAATTAACTTTATGTCAAACGACACTAATAAAGAAAATTGCTACATCGGCGTTACAAAAAGGAAAATTAAAGGGCGAAAAAACGAACATTTTCAAGACATTAACCTCCAGAAACAAAGTACCGCTCTAGCACGTTTTGCTTTGGAAGAGCCCATTACCATTGATTTTAAAAATATTAAAAAAAATAGCCAACTTTAAAAATAGTATATATGCCTACATTCGTGAGAGCTTAGAAATAATGACGACAGATGGCAGCATCAACGATGCGCTTCATACAATCGACCAATCGTGGGATGACGTCATTCATCGAAATTTCCGGAAGAAGAAGAACGAAGAGATAAAAAAGGAAGCCGCCATTAGTGTGAGTTCAAGAAACGACTGATGATGGTTATGTGTGTAACCGAAATATATATCGTGTACGGGGGAATAAGGTATTCCCAAATAAAAAATTTTAACTAATTAATCCGCCGTATTAAATATTGTTTTATATGTTTTTATTAATTCTACATTTAAAAAAAAATATATACAAATATATATATATATATATATTTAAATAAAATAACCAACAACCAACCCCATCCTCACCATGCAATAATCTAATTTGGACATACAGTTTTATTTATCACAAATTGGATATATTATTGATTTTAGAAATCTACCAGGATATTTGTATTTGAGAGCTGTTTTATATAGGTATGTTAAGTTATTGGCCTTAATACTATTGGTACACAGAGACTCTATTCTATATTTATGATGAGAGATTATATTTCTAAAAACAGAAGTGTGCATACAAGAAGTAAAATGAGTAAAAGCATTAACATGAAAATTAAACTCATCTCTTTTATTAAATATATTAAATGATAGACTCTTATCATCATTAATATTTATTTGTAAGTCTAAGAAGTTTATTATTCTATTATCATTAGGATTTTTTATTAATTCTAGGGCTAAATGGTAAGCTATTGGGAAATTATCAGAATCAGTATAGTTATTATCAGTGGCTATTGTAATTATGTCATCTATGTACCTATATTATAAGAGAACTATTGTAATTTTTTTCATAATTATATAAATATAGGTCAGCTAAGTAACTGGAATTAGAACCACCCTGTGGTATTCCTAATATTTGCCTATATAGTTTATTATTATGCAGAATGTAATTATTATAAACTATAAACTTTAATAGATCTTTGAAATAATTAGTATCTATGTTAGATGGCAAATTAATGTTATTATTACTAGTTATAAATAGATTTAATATAACATTATACAAATCGTCTAAATGTATGCTATTGAATAGGTCTTTAAAATGATATGTAGATACGTTAGTCACATTTTTTAGGTCTTTAATCTTATTTTTTAGTTCATAGCTATTACCTATAGATATAGAAGAAGTATTTGATTTATATATATATATATATACTATCTGAAGTACCCGTAGTTGACGTGTTAATACTGAATGCAAATTTCCAAAAAGAAATAACTTTCGTTAGCATTGTTGGAATACACAGAATGGGTGTAGTATGCTGCCAAAAGTAAAGAAAACGAAGTTATAATTTTTATGTATTGTTAAAATATTACAGGTTAGAGAGTAATTAAGTAATATCATTTCATTCGCTTTACTCGTAATTATGTGATGCGCGAACGAATATTTACGCATATTCAAATAATTTTCGCACAATCTCAAAATCTAATCAACATTTTTGAAAAATTGAGAGAAAGCCTAGAATTTAAGTTGAGTGGCAACCTATCATGTCACCAAATTCCGTTTTATTCCCTGCAGTCTTTATTTCGTGATGCTGGAACAAAAATTTCAGCATTTTAAAAGGATTTTCACAAAATCTCAAAATATAATCAAAATATTTAAAAAATGCTCTCTCTCTCAACACCTATAAATTAAGATTAACAACAACCTATCATATCACCAAATTTTGTATTAGTCGTTATTACGCGATGCTTGAAGAAATATAACCGTATTTTGAGAGAATTTTCACAAAATCTCAAAATCTAATAAAAATGTTTAAATAATTGGACACCTACAGTTTATGTTGAGCAGCAACCTATCATGTGACAAAATTTCATATCATTCGCTTTAGTCGTTATTACGTAATGCGTGAACAAAAAATCACTCAGTTTGAAACGATTTTCGCAAAATCCCAAAATCTGATGGATTTTTTTTAGATGCTTATAGTTTAAGGTGAGTGACCACCTATCATTTCACCAAATACTATTTTTTCACCGTTGCAGTTATTACGTGATATGTGAACAAAAATTTATGCAGTTTGAAACAATTTTCGCAAAATTTCAAAATCTAATAGAGATTTTAAAAAAATTCGACGACAGTGTTTGAAGTTGATTGACCACCTATCATGTAACCAAATTTCATTTCATTCACTTCAGTCGTTTTTACGTGATGCTCGAACACAATTTTAAGGAGTTTGGAACGATTTTCGCTAAATCTGAAAATCTAATCAAGATTTTTTAAAAATTTGACGCCTATGTTTTAAGTTGAGTGACCACGAATCATGATACCAAAATTCATTTCAATCGCTTCAGTCGTTTTAACGTGATGCTTAAACAAAAAAAAAAAAGCGTCACGGACAGAATGACAGCGTGACAGAAGAACAGAACGACAGAATGACAGACAGACAAACTTTTTTTTGAGGGTCGCACCGGATTCCCAGGTGCTTGAAACGGATAGAAAACGCAAAATTTTTGAATTCCAATAAATGTACAGACAAAAGTCTAATTTTATTTATATAGATTCTGCTATCGGTATATCTATATAAATAAAATTAAACTTTTGTCTGTAGATTCTGCTATATGTATAGCTATATATATAAAATTAAACTTTTGTCTGTAGATTCTGCTATATGTATATCTATATAAATAAAATTAAACTTTTGTCTGTACATTTATTGGAATTCAAAAATTTTGCGTTTTCTATCCATTTCAAGCACCTGGGAATCCAGTGCGACCCCTAAAAAAAAGTTTGTCTGTCATTCTGTCGTTCTGTCCTTCTGTCACGCTTTTGTTTTTGTTTAAGCATCACGTTAAAACGACTTAAGCGATTGAAATGAATTTTGGTATCATGATTGGTGGTCACTCAACTTAAAACATAGGCGTCAAATTTTTAAAAAATCTTGATTAGATTTTCAGATTTAGCGAAAATCGTTCCAAACTCCTTAAAATTGTGTTCGAGCATCACGTAAAAACGACTCAAGCGAATGGTATGAAATTCGGGTGTCATGATAGGTGGTCCACTTCAAGCTTAAAAAACGATAAGTGCGTCGTCGAATTAAAAAAAAATCTTGATTGGATTTTGAGATTTTGCGAAAATCCTTTTAAACTGCGTAAATTTGTGTTCCAGCATCACGTAAAAACGACCCAAGGGAATGGTATGAAATTCGGTGTCATGATAGGTGGTCATTCAAATTAAAACGTAGGCGTCGAATTAAAAAAAATATTGATGACATTTTGAGATATTGCGAAAATCCTTTCAAACTGCGTAAATTTGTGTTCGAGCATCACGTATACGTGAAGCATAGAATGAATGTACTGACTGGGCCAACTCAGGCGATTAAAAAAACTGAAATTTGAGTTGGAAATCGTAACTGCGAATGTGTCGAGCTCACGTACGATGACGTTGAAATTGTACTGATGGTGTCACTCAACTTAAATTCTAGGCTTCCAAGTTTTCAAAAATATTGATTAGATTTTGAGATTTTGCGAAAATTATTTCAATATGCGTAAATATTTGTTCGCACATCACATAATTACGACTAAAGCGTATGAAATGATATTATTTAGTTACTCTCTAACCTGTAATATTTTAGCAATACATAAAAATTACAACTTCGCTTTCTTTACTTTGGCAACATACTGCACCCATTCTGTGTACTCCTACAATGCTGACGAAAGTTCTTGCTTTTTGGAAATTTGCATTCAGTACTAACCCGTCAACGACGGGTACTTCAGCTAGTATACTTATATGAAAAAAGAAAATACTCATAACTTAAATGAATTCAAAAGGAAAGATTTTATAACATTTTCCAAAAACGAGCAACACCTGCTTCGTATAAAATCTTTCTTCATGGAAGGACACTTAAGAGGAAAAAAAAAATTATTTCTGACTCCTTTCATTTCGCCTAGCACATGAGTAGGTTTTCACTGCATCCCTTAATCACCCTCTACAGAAATACCAAAAGATGACTGTAAAATATAACCATAAAATAAAGGGAAAATATTCCTCGATTTATTTGACTTTACCAAACAAAAGTGAAACAACTTCGTTCCACTTGTTAAAAAGAATGTTTGAAGACCATTCCGGCACTAGCAAAAAGTCATTTTCCTAATTTAAATTCCACATGCTCCAGCGTCGTCGAATGTGAAGAGGGTGGAAATAAGCTCCCAGCCATTATTCTTTCCTCCAAGGTGAAATCTTTCATCATAAAGCCATTCGATAGGTAGATAAGTTCCGAGGAACATTTCTCAATCTGTCGGAAATATTATAAGAACTCGAGAGATTTGAACTTTATATAAGATTATTTTACGGATGGGTAAAAAGTTTAAGTTTCTGAGAAAGAAAAAAGGCTAAATTTTTCGCTTATGTATGGAATTTTATAGAATCGTTTCGCTAAGAAGCATTGTAACATTGTCCAAAAAATTACATTTTGCGAAAAGAATGAGCGAATGTATAGTAAAATCAAATAATTAAAAAAATTGCAGAATAACACGCCTAAATGTACTTATCTGCAATATGATCATTTCGGCTAGTACAAAAGGTTTGGAGTTCGTCAGCGGTGCAGAAGTACTAGCATCAACAAGAGCAGAGAACTCGGAGCTGAAATAAACAAAATCGAGGCAGTTAGAAGGAAAGAAGAAAGGCGAAAGAAGGAAAAAATAAGAAACAAGGTACAATAAAAGAAGTAGAACGAAAAGAGGAAGGAGAAAGAAAGGTTTCATTGTCCTTTCTTCTTCTTTTATTGTATCTGGTTTCTTATTTTGCCTTCTTCCGAATGGCAACTGCCTGAATCTTGTTTATTTCAGTTCAGGGTTCTCTCCTCCTTTTGACGTTGGTACTTCTGCATAACTGGACTTTTGTACTGGCCAAAATGAGCATATTGCAGATAAGTATTAGGTTGTAACGAAAGTTTTCCGCCACTGCAAGTATTGCCTGCACAAGCAGTTCGCGTTGGTGTCTTTGCCAATATTTTGCGAAACGATCTTTGTTATTTGAAATAAAAAGACTTGTTTTAGAGCACTGTGTTGTGAAATCTGTAAAAAAATATCGTTATGATTAAGTATAAGGTGTCTAAAATAGAACTATCACGCTACCAGATTGAACCATCCTTTACTCTCAGTTCTGTTGCAAAAAGTCAGCTACAGAATGACTCCGAATCATGTGTACAGCTTAAGATACTACTGTTGTATCCTATGACACTGTGAAGAATTGGTACTGAAAGTTCAAAAACGAGGACTAGGACATTTAAGAAGCAGAGCGCTCTGGCCGGCCTAATGATGCTGATGAGGCCCGCCTACGACAATCTGTGGAAGAAGATAAAATATTCATCCACTCGAGAGCTAGCTAAAAGAGTTAGACTTTAGTGCCATGTCCATGAGTCGCGCTAAGCATCGCATAAATTTGACATATAAGGTCAATAGCTGGGTACCGCGTGAGCTGACTCAAGCAAATCTGGCGGAAAACTTTCGTTACAACCTGATACATTCATGTGTGTATATTTAAACAAAGTTTTTATTATTTCACAAGATTTTGTTAAGTATTTATTTTTTGTTAAAATCAAATTGATTTAAAAGAGTTTAATTGTATAGGGTGACAATAATTTAGCTACATGAAACAGAAATTAGTTTTTTTTCTTCTTAAAAACTACTGAGTCAAAAAATTAATGCAAATTTCAGAAGTAACTACAGGTATTCGAATTCAGTTTATGATCTATTCGATATGCTTGCCATCAATGACTATGATGTAGCGCAGACAAATAGCCAAATTCTGAACAGCTCCCTGAAGGGATGAGGACTTCGCTCTATCATTTTCTCGAATCAAAATCACATTTGAATCAAATTTATGGTTAATGTAACACTCCGAACAATTGTCTTCACCTTGTACTTACGCAAATTCAACTTTAGACTCATTAGGGCTGCTGTTGCTCGACTAGTAGACCTTGACGATCGATATACGCTCAGAAATGCTGTATTTTAAGGCTTTTAAGAATTGGGCAAAAAGAACAATTAAAGTGCACATGCTCTAACAAATCCGAAAGTGTCATGCCTTCGACTTCCAAGTTTTGACTGAATCTCGTCAACAGTTAAAAAGCTATCAATTTTTACTTTCCGAACATGTACCATGTAAGGAAAGTATTGTAATCATGAAAAAATTCGACTTCGAGATTTTGGTGTTTTTACACGTTTTGAGGGCTTCTGAATCCATTTATGCTATTTTTACGAGATGTATGTAGTATGTGTGTATTTGTGTGTATGTGTGTTTGTGTGTAAGTGAGTGAACACGATAGCTCCTGAACGGAGCATTCGATTGAGCTCAAATTGAATATATATGTCATAAACCACCGTCGCAAGACCGGTATTGATTTTGGTGTGTATAGGACTTATAGTTTTTCTACAGGGCTACGACAAAGATTTCGTTTACATGATGGCCTATGGGGGGAATTTCTTGAAAGTGCGCTAGCGTTTAAACGGTAGATTCGATTGAGCTCAAATTGGGTATATATGTTATAAACCACCGTTGCAAGACCGGTATTGATTTTGGTGTGTATAGGACTTATAGTTTTTCTACAGGGCTACGACAAAGATTTCTTTTACATTATGGCCTATGGTGGTTTCTACAGTACGCAAGTCTTTTACATTATGGCCTATGGGGGAATTTCTTGAAAGTGCGCTAGCGTTTAAACGATACATTCGTTTGAGCTCGAATTCGGTATACATGTTATAAACCACCATCCTAAGACCGGTATTGATTTTGGTGTGTATAGGACTTATAGTTCTCCTAAAGGGCTACTACAAAACTTTCTTTTATGTTATGGCATAATGGCATATGGGGAGAAATTCTTGAAAGTGCGCAAGCGTTTAAACGGTGCATTCGATTGAGTTTCAATTTGGTATATATGTTTGAATGATTCATCGATTAAAATTTATTTAAGTGCTTGGTAATGATCTTAATCGTAAGTGTTCGGAAAGTTGAGTGGAGTCACTCCAGATTTTTTATTTTACATAGCTAAATAATTGCCACCCTGTAAATAGTTTGTGATTTTTGCTCTCTTCCTGCTATGAGTCACACTTCTGTGAAACATAATATTAGCATATAGTTGAGAAAAAAGTGTGAAAGTGTCCCAGAAGTAGCACCCTGAAAAAAAATTGCGCTAATCCTCTAGTGTAATGGCATTAATTTTGAAAATTTTGAATCACAAAATAATCAATATCTTGTCAAAAATGGGGTTTAAAAATGAAACTGTTCGGCAAAGCAAAAGAAATCTTGAAGGGATTCTGGGTATTCTCCCTGCATTTTAAAATTCCAAAAGGTCTCATCATCGCCGAATGAATAAGATACTGAACATGGCTTAGGTGTGCAGGTTCAGCGTTCTGGCATAGCACGACTGTGGATCTAACGGTCTGGAGTTTTCGACAATTTTCTCCTACAGAAGCAGGGAGAATACGCGTTGGGGCCCCTTAAAATGTTCGGTGCCCAAAGCACCCCCTCGTAGGCAGATAGCCTCTGAATACCTTTGCCTTGATGCAGCACAGAAACAGCAACAACTTAATCTTCGCAAAAGTTTTTCACCGGAGCATATTTACGTCCTGTTTATACATGTTGCTTCAAAAAATATGGTGGGGCGATTGTAAAGGGTAAAATATGGAACCAAGACGATACAGGACTACATCGAGGTTCTCATGCACAGTCACTAACGTACTATTCATATATCTGTGAATAACCACTTCACAAAATGTATTAGAATCTTTTACACAACTTTCCTTATAAGTTTTATTTGATTTTGCTGTCGGAAAATTGCATAATTCAAAGATGGAACACAATTTATAATTATGTTTTATAATTCAGTACTTTTCCTACAAATTTCACTCAATTCAAAACCTTTCCTTTAAGTAATTATCGAATGATAGCTAGAGACAACGCTTTCGTTCCTAGATTTCTACATAATTTTGAAACTTCTTGAATCTCTCCACCATACCTTACATATGTGCCAGACATTTTCGCAGCACCCTGTATGCATCACCAGCATCCAAGCATATTTTAAAACACTTAAAAGCTATTTACGCACATAAAAGTGATTATTGGTTTTGGGGCACTCACACTGAAATTTTCATTCAAGATGAAAAACACGTAGTTTCGAAATTTATTAAATTCTATTAACATTCCACTTCAAAAATAATTCCAATTAAAAAACCTCGAATTAGAAGTATGGGACTAATTTAATTTCGTTACCAGAAACATTTGACTTATTATTATTAAAATGTACTTTCGACTGGAAACTTGATATTATGACGTAACGAAGAGGGTAGTTCAAACATAAAACTAGAATTTATGATCTTGTTAATTTCGGAAACATATTTGATTTTCTTAATTGGAAAAATGGAGAAGTTCTAAGATAATTGGATTTTCCTGAATTTTTGTAATAAATTTTAAATATTGAGATATTTTAAAAATGAAAAAAAAATAAACGTGCTGATTTTATGGAAGGCGCTATGAAATATTTTACGTAATTGCTTGATCATTTAGAAAGTTTTGGAATCCAAGGGGGTTATAAAATTAATTGTTTTATCTCTAAGTTTCTGTTTTTGTAGATTTTAAAGACTCGACTATGATTAATGAATCAAGCAATACAATATCTCTTTTTAAATGCTATTTTTTTAATACGGTGAGCGTTTTAAGTTATAATTATTATCATCTAATGCTGGTATCGACAGTATGTGTCCCACAAAACTACGACTACAAAGCATAATTTTGTGTCTCTTATACTATCACACACGGAGGAAAAGAAGAAAAAATCTCATATTTTCACAAGCTTTACTGAAAAGTTTCAATTGTAAACAGCTTATGTTCACGCTAATAAAACTTAATAAAATTTTCCTGGATCCTTTTAGAAGATAAAAATTGTCTGTAGTTCACCATTCGTACTTGGTTCAATATTTTGGAGCAAAGCCTTTTTTTTGTGGGAAAAAAGTGATAGTTTAATTTTCTTCCAAGTAAATACCTGATGGAGCTTCCACATACGAAATTAACAAAAATCGGACACCACAAAGATAATTTAACTCTTTCACTCTTTTATGATGGGGACCTTCGTTTACTCAACTCGATTGGAACGTCTTATAAACAACTGCTTTTAGCACGGAACCCATCTCTTCATTCGATGAAAATTACATATTAATAAATATTTACAAGTATGTCTAGTATCTCATCAATAAGTTTTTAAACAGAAAATATACGAAATGTTTTAATTTATCTCTTATATGAACATAGCGTTTGATTAAAAACACGCCTATTAATGTACGAACAAATACTTTTCAGACATACTCTTCAACACACATAATCACCCAACAAGACACGAAACGGATCAGTACAATCCGATAATCTACAGACATCCTACTATTTTTTAACATACTCTATTCTGACTACAGTTTGTCCGTTTGAAAAATACTACATTTTGGAAAATTAAGAAATAAATATTTGCCTACAGTAACATCCGGTTAGAAATCTAAGAGGTGGTCATATTCTGGATTAAAATTCTTTCAACGTTTTCATTTGCACGTGAAAAGAGAAATAAACAGAATCAAAAGTAAACTCGGTGATGTTATTTTCTTTTCATTGAAATACCACCTTGCTGTAGACAGATACAACTGGCGATCAATGCTTGGGATTTTAGGAAATTCTGTACGGATCATTGATTTCTTACGTTCCACCCGATTTTCCAGCTAGTATCAAAACAGGATTAAAGTTTAGAAAGGTTGCAAAAAGCGACAAACTGAGAGACATCTTGTTTGCGATATGCGTGACACATTAAGATAGGTATTTAAAAACGAAATTGTGTTAATATCCTTTAGTTATGGTTAATATAGATGTAACGCTAGTCAAAAAATCAAACATTTTTCGAATCGGTGGATTTACCCAATTTTGAAATGCTGAATTCTTTGGTAAAATCAGCTTTACCCTGTCACACCACATTTCTTAGGTATGCAACAGATCAGGGGCGTAGCCAAGGGAGGGGTTAGGGGAGTCATAACCCCCCCCCCCCCACCATGAGGAATTTTTTGCCATACAAAAGGTATATTCTTCATTACATTATCACACACACGTATAAATATATATGAGTTGTAGTAGTCGTAACCCCCCCCCCCCTCCCATGAAAAATTTCTGGCTACGCTCCTGCAACAGATACAAAAAACAGTAGCTGCGAGCATTGGCAGAATTTAAACAAGAAACCATTATTCAGGAAAAAAGTTCAATGTAAATTTTATTGGTCTAAATTTTGGATATTGGTCTAAATATGGATATGGATATTGGTCTAAATATGAATATTGGTCATGGATATTGGTTTAAATTTGTTCGGGGCATGTTTTGAACTTATTTGGTATTCCAAAAATATCACAACAGTGTTCATCACTTGCTTCCATGAATATTATACAAGAATAAAAATAATAACCTTATTTTTATTTTGTTGGGTTTGTTCTGATTTTTATGAGCTTGGACGGATGATTGAAAATCTGTGGGAGTATGTCCATAGTATATCTGTTGCTTATTCTGCATAGGATACTTCTTAGCCATTAAAAACAGCCACAATAAAGTACACACATTTCTTGTAATCGTTCATAATTTTCAGACACCTTTTATGTTCCCTCTAAACGAGCTAAGAAGACTAACTTCTATTGCATGAATGCTCTCCCAAACTTCGAACAAAAAATGCTTCGTTTTGTTGTTAAAGAACAAGGTACTTTTATTACTGTCAATAGAAAATAGTTAATGGGAATTCTTTCGTATGTTTTGTGGAGGAGCATGCATGGTATGATCTTACTTCTTGATAGATGCTTTGGGCGTGATTTACTGTTGCATCTTAATACAACACAAGCACATGCTTTATCGAGGATGCTATACGTGAATTTATCACAGTTCTTTTTTACTTAGTTCAAAATATTTATTTTCACAAAAGCTAGCTAGAAAGGAGTGTGCCCATATTAAATACGGAATGCTAAAGTAAAACAAAGATGATTAAAACGTTTGGCGTTATTTGTCGTTTATGATTACCGTAAATTTACTGACTATTAGATGCCATTTATGTAAGATAGGGTGTAAACACAAGAAATATGGAAAATAAAACCAATTTTCTCCGTTTACAGTTAAAATACAAAGCAATACACACAACAGAATGCGTATTTATTTTAAAAATCATTTTAACCCTTTGAGGCGCAACCATTTTCCAATGCTGAAAAAAGGGCAGCCATTGCCATCGCTCGACTTAACTACCAGCAAGAATGTGGACGATCGAAACGTTCATCGCATGCCACAGATCTAGAGACCCTTTTTTGACGAAAGCTGGCTGTGCGCTGCCCTTTTTTTCAGCCTTGGGCAATAGGGTGGATCGAAAAGATTTTTTTTTTCGAAATCTTTATCTCCTGAGGTCTCAAAAGTTGTAAATTGATATAAATAAGACGTGTGTAAAATTTGAATGTTCTACGACAACATCTTGGGGTTGCGCATCGAGCTTGAAATCTAGAAATTTTTGAAAAACATGACTTCTTTAAAAAATCGACCAAAAAAAAATACTTTTCCGAACTATTAGGCACCCGAGGTTTTAAAAGTTGTAAACTGTTAAGAATAAGACGTATGTAAAGTCTGGAGGGGCTGTGACAACTTCTAGGAGTTGCACATCGAGCTTGAAATCTACAAATATCTGAAAAATATGCGGTTTTTGAAAAGAACATATGTAGAAAGCAAAAATTATATTTTTAATGAATTAGTCCCGTTGAAAAATAGTCAATAACGTTCGCAGCTCTTCTCTAGTATAACCACAATCTTAACTATATTACCCAGGACCCACCTCGTTGATTTGCCTACTATCCGAATCCTGCCCATCCGTGCTCAAACACCCAATTATTGGAGCATGCGTCGTAGTGAGTAATGTAAAGGCCGACTTAAACCGTGGCATTTTATGTCAAGTGTAATAATCTAGATCGTATGAAACCACCATCTGATAGATAGATAGACAAATTTCGGAGTGGCTGTTTGCTGGTGTGAAGTTGGCAAATACAACCCTGCACAGATTTTGTTAGATTAGAGAACTGCGTTACTAGATTTCGGATGACGCTTTTGTTCTTTCCAGAATTCGATGATTCGCCACCACCGCCAATGCATGTGAGGGTCCCAAGATCAATGGATTTCGTGTCAAACTCTCCCAAATTTCCATTAAAATTCTTAAAATCAGATGGTGACACATGACCAAAGTATGTTGTACCAGATTAGATTATCAGCGAGACATGTTCTTTGTGACAAACACTTGGTCGTAATTTGCCGTCAACAAATTTTTCTATGTATGTGGTTCTGTTCTTCCTCCTATCAAAACATAATTCAAAGAAATGTTTAAAGTATTTTTTCCTTTTCTGTAATTCACTGCGAGTCATCAGAGCCTTCCTCTATTATATGCTTCGAGAATCAGTTGAGAAGATTTCTCGCCATCTGCATTACTTCTGCTTTCTAGGTTGTGAAATAAAGTTGATACCAGAGCTGCTGACTGCTTCCCAATCCGTAATAACTTTGTGTCGCAGACTTGTGAAAGCAGAGATTTTTATTCTAACTTGGTTGTTTTTCAACGCATTTTCCAAAGTGTCGACAGATAGGCATTCAGCATTTTCTTTAGTCTTTCGTACTTCTCTTTCGTTATTTTCTCTTTCCAAATCAATGACTAAAGTTGGAGACATACACTGGATATTGGAACTTTCACCTCTTTCTCCAACAATCTCGAAATTTCTCTTTCCAACCTTTCAACTTTTCTCTCATTCTCCATAAACTTGTCTTCTTTTCTTGCTCCATAGATTGCCACATATTTAGCTTCTCTTTGGTCTGTCAATGACTCCCGTTCTGTATAAGGTATAAACTTCTCTGAGACACATCTGCTCCGGGTTCAGCATGTTTGGTCAGTGTATTTGGAAGTTGCGATATTCAATAGCTGGGTGGAAATGAGTTTTCCCCACTTTCTTCATAAACAGTTCCTTATGCCCGTCCCTAAAGTACGATTTATTTAGCTGTTGAATCTGCTCACGACCTTAACTAACTATCTTTTAAATTCTTTGGATTGACACAGTGGGGATACTGACCTTGATCGAAATTTCCTGTATTTTGATCTCCACAACTAAGGTTATTTCTCCTTTCGGTGGATCCTGCCTGTGATGAAGATCACATATCTAATTTAATAATCATTTACTTTGGCTTTCTTTAATGTAATCTATCCAAATTCAAGAATTCTAAATCACTTTTGTTTTCATTTTTCTGCCATTTCGGCTTTTAAATCTGTATATTTACTTTTCCCTGTATGCACTATTCTTTTTGTTCTGCGTCTCTTCAGACCGGTGTGCTAAAAATAGATTATATTGCGTCCGTTTGCAAAATCAACGTATTTTCTGCTTGCCCTCTTGGCATCCTGCTGGCGTAAGTTAGTATTTGTTGCCATTCCGACGTCTTTAAACTGATTCGCTCGCGATTACGTCATTTGTAATTTTATTGGATTAACTGTTAGGGTTGCTCTGGAATTGGCGTTGTTATCTCGGCCAAGTTATTGTTCTCGCCAATATGTAATTCTGTGCTGGCGTAATTTTTAAGTCATTCCACCTTAATTTCACTGTCCATATAGGACGTATTTTTATTTTCGCTGAGCCACCACCGTCCGTTATAATAATGTTTCAATAGTATATTTTAAATAAATTGTTTTCAGCATTCAATGTCTTTTTCTTTACTGCAACTAAGTGCAATTGAACCTGGATTTTCATATCACAACGCAGTTCAATAGTTTAAAATACCCCAAGCAAATAACCTTCTTTACACTGCCCTTTACTCAGAATTTCTAAGGTACAAAATAGTATTGTAGAAGTACGTCTCCTCGGGTTGGTAACTTGATAGAAGGTAATTCTTTCGATATTCCCAGCTCCTCTGAGAACGTCGAATTTTGTTTAATATTTTGTAGAAGCGAGTTTCACTTTATTCAGGATCGTACCAGTGCAAGGCAACCATCCCTTAGTTTTTTCAGACTAAACTGAAAACACCATCTATATGAAACGTCAAGCTAAATGCCTGTTTATCAAAATATCTCGTGTCTGGTTTAACCCTTTATAAGGCGAGTGTATGTGCAGAAAAATTCCAAGTCGAAATTACTTGGAACTTTTCTGGCCCATTTTTTAGGATTAATTCATATATTTTCCCTCTACTGTAATATCCCACGTGAAAATTGGAGAAACAAGTATTAAACAAACATAGAAACTTTGCAGAAGAATACATTAATTATACACAAAATCAAACGGAAAAATATGTAATTAAAAGTGATGATTCTTATGCTCAATTCTCGAGTCATTATTCGAACTTTCTTTAAAATTGTGAATGAAAGATAAGTTCATAAGTCAAGTATAATTTAGAATCTAGATGTACGGAAAAAAATATACATCCAATATAATTGAACAAAAATCAGAAAATTCACTAATGACAATTGATTTCTGCATTTAATAGACCATAGGTGGTAAGTATTTTACCACGGCCTTATAAAGGGTTAACCGAACGCATGTGCATCGCCATCACTCGGCAGGCAAACCGGCGCTAGTTGTCTGGAACAGCGTACTGCGCCCAAGACAAAACGACAACATAACGTGTGCATTGTATCAAACTATTCGTAAAGCCATTTTTTGTGATTTACTGAGCTTCTCTGAACATCTTTTAACATACAAAAGGACCAAATTATTTTTAACAAATGAAGTTTGCTTTCTTCATAATTTTTTCAAAAAACACATGATTTTCAGTTTTTTATAGATTTCAAGCTCGATGTGCAACCCCTAGAACTTGCTGTAGCCACTCCAGATTTTGTATACTTCTTTTTCATAACAATACACAACTCCTAAAACCTCGGGAGCCTGATAATTTGGAAAATAATTTTTTTGGTTGATTTTTTTAAAGAAGGTTGATTTTTTAAAGAAGAATAAGTCATATTTTTCAAAAATTTCTAGATTTCAAGCTTGATGCGCAACCCCATGATGTTGTCGAAGAACATTCAAATTTTACACGCGTCTTATTCATATCAATATACAACTTTTGGTACCTCAGGAGATAAAGATTTCGAAAAAATTTTTTTTTTCGATCCGCCCTATTGGGCAATCTATCCAGCTGTTCTCGCATTCTTCCATTTTTCAGCAGATGTCAGAATATGTCTTCCATTTTTCAAAAGATTTCAGTGCTGTTAAAAATAAGCGTGACAATTTTTTTTTGCGGGAAATGACGTGCTAAAATGTAAAGGATTCTCGTGGAGCTATGTTACCCGCAACTATTTTTATAGAAATCAAACCTATTCTTCGTGACTGGCAACAGTTAAAACGTCAGAGTTTGGTGTTCCCAGAGCGGGAACACTGCGCGTTAAAGGGTTAATGCCCACTGTCTTTTTAATAATAGATTGAGCAATGGCAATGCTCAATCTATTATTAAAGAGCAATGGCAATGGCTGCCCTGTTTTAAGCATGGGGCAATCTATCCAGCTGTTCTCGCATTCTTCCATTTTTCAGCAGATGTCAGTGCTGTTAAAAAGAATCGTGACATTTTTTTTTACGGGAAATGACGTGCTAAAAAGTAAAGGATTCTCGTGGAGCTGTGTCACCCGCAACTATTTTTATAGATATCAAACCTATTCTTCGTGACTGGCAACAGTTAAAACGTCAGAGTTTGGTGTTCCCAGAGCGGAAACACTGCGAGTTAAAGGGTTAAACAGATAGGTAAAATCAAAGAAAAAGTAAAGAGAAAAATCACGTTATGTTTTTCTCTTCAATCTTCAGTAAAAATGGTAATATAATCGAGAATCTATCCTTGTGATTTTATGGAATTTCTCAACGGGGAGTATTGATTTTTATCATTTCACCTGAACTTCAAACTATCATCAAAAGAGGATTAAAATTTAACTGAGATATAAAATATGGGAAACTTCGCGACATTTTTGGTTGTGTGAAATTTTGCAGAAGTTTTAGGAAACACAAAGTTGAGTTAACTGTACTATACTTGTCATTGCTTAATAAAGCCTGTTGTGTTTCATGGTAATGACTGGAGGTATCTTTCAGCATATATTTATTTTCATGATTGCTTGGGATTAAAGTACGAAGCGAAGCAGTACTTATCCTATTTACAAACTTTCGCCTTCAGCATGATTAAATTTCTGAATAATTTCACTGACAAAATAAGTTTACATTCACAATCATTACGGAATATAGTTTAAAGGAAATTTAACGTTTGTGACGTATCTGTGTTTGAGAAATACACCTTTCAAAGTAGATAGCTAATTTTAAAATTATTTTTAAAAATTATTAATTGTTTGGCTGAAAACTGTACATAAAATTCTTGCAAAAAAATGTAAACGGACAAATAAAGTCTTTTTAAATACGTTTGAGACAGTCACTGGCCGCTGAACTGTACGAAAATATTTTGTGCGTATTATCTAGGATGTTTAGGGATACAATTTACATAATTTTCTGAAAGGTGCATGCTATTTTAAACCTCAGTTTTGCAGTTGATTCATTTGTCAAATAATACGATTAACCCTTTGCGGCGCAACCTTTTCCCAATGCTGAAAAAAGGGCAGCCGTTGCCATCGCTCGACTTAACTACCAGCAAGAGGGCGGACGATCGAAACGTTCATCGCGTGCCACAGATCTAGAGGCCCATTTTTGACTCGTCCGCCATCTTGCTGATAGTTGAGTCGAGCGATTGCAACGGCATTGGCCTTTTTCAGCATTGGGCAATCTATCCATCTGTTCTCGCATTCTTCCATATTATAGCAGATGTCAGTGCTGTTAAAAATAATCGTGACCATTTTTTTACGGGAAAGGACGTGCTAAAATGTAAAGGATTCCCGTGGAGGTATGTCACCCGCAACTATTTGTATAGAAATCCAATCTATTCTTCGTGACTGGCAACAGTCAAAACGTCAGAGTTTGGTGTTCCCAGAGCGGGAACACTGCGCGTTAAAGGGTTAACACCCTTTTGAAAACAGTGTATGCTGTTTTAAGCCTCACTTTAAGAAATGTAGAATGTTTTAAAGGGTTTTCTAATCTGCTTCCATACAAGCAACATGCTTTCAATTTTTAATAGCCTGCTATTTATGAAGTCTTGATGCACCAAGAGATTATTTAATGAAACTGTACTTTCGTCGCGCTTTTATCAGTGTAGCGAAAAAATGCCAGATTACCTATTCTGAAGGACTGTGACCAGTGACTTGAGTAGTTTCACTGTACCACAAGAACACTAGCGAAATTCAGGATGCCTTCCAGGTTTCACTGGGAAATTATAAACAAAACTGTAAATCTGGAAATCTTCTAGAGCAAAAAATTATCTCATGTGTGAGGGAAATATTAGTAAGTGTTTAATATTTATTTTTAATGCGGTTTTACTTTTTTATTTATATTAAATAAGATGGAGTCAGAAAAAAATATATTTTTAAAAGTGTATGTAAAAACATAATAATAAGAAATTAATCAATACTGCAAATATGAGGATATAATAGTAAAAAGTATGCTTACTGGGCTATCAGTTAAACCCTTTAACGCGCAGTGTTCCCGCTCTGGGAACACCCAACTCTGACGTTTTGACTGTTGCCAATCACGAAGAATAGATTTGATTTCTATAAAAATAGTTGCGGGTGACATAGCTCTACGAGAATCCTTTACTTTTTAGCACGCACCTGGCTGTGCGGCACAGCCAGCTGCGACAAAAAAGGGTCTGTGGCACGCTATGAACGTTTCGATCGTCCGCCATCTTGCTGGTAGTTAAGTCGAGCGATGCCAACGGCTGCCCTTTTTTCAGCATTGGGAAAGGGTTTCGCCTCAAAGGGTTAATTACGCTTACCCGTATCTTTTCCGTTCGGGTAAAATGTAAGATAGTCCCTATTAATTGTTGTTCCACCTGAAACTTTTCGACGTAGAACTTTTGAACAGCTTTAAGAACAAACCAATGATGTTAAACGTACGAAAAAATTAATAATACTCCTTCACTGAATGCACTCTGAACTGATACTAACAGTAAAGCTGTATGTCATATGCAACTTTTAAGAAAAATGCATAAATACAAAAATCGCCTTCAAAACTTGGCCGAGTAGTTACCTGTTTACAGAGATATTGCAAAATTTCGTATTTTTGACATTTTTAAAACACTTACAGGTTCATTGTTTGAAACAGTTCACATTGCAACCTATAAAGGAACATTCCAAAATTTTTTTGAGTCTGAAGCGTAATTAAATTTTTAAAAAAACTGTTCCAAAATTGCACGATTTCCAAAAAGACCAGTCTTAAGTGCGTAACTAGCAAAATTATATAATGAAAGTAAGCAGTATTACTTTCATTATATAATTTTGC
Source organism: Cheiracanthium punctorium (assembly GCA_038373885.1). Classification (NCBI taxonomy): domain Eukaryota; kingdom Metazoa; phylum Arthropoda; class Arachnida; order Araneae; family Cheiracanthiidae; genus Cheiracanthium; species Cheiracanthium punctorium. The sequence continues at coordinate 595,796 of JAWZYV010013396.1, forward strand.
ACGAGGTTTTGGAACATATATTTCATCAGATTTCATGAGTTTTTCAGAAATTAAAATGAACAGTACTATTCGGTTTCGTGAACAGAAAAAAAACCTTTCCATTTATGTTTTTTCTTTTTCCAAAAAAAAAAAAAAAACCTCACAAGCATAATCTTTTAAGGAAAGCCGACCGATATATTGACATCTATGCAACGGCCGGACCGGCCAAGTGTTCGATATATCGATAGTCCGACCGTCGAATTTCAGAGAGTGAAGATTTAAATCCGTCCACAAGTGGAACTGGATTAAAAGTTTACAGATATTATTGAAAGGCACAGAATAACCAATTACTCAAAGTATCAGTCAGTGTTACCATTCTGATAAATGATCTTTCCTCCGTTTAAATTCCTCTGGCGCTAAAAAAAAAAAGCAACACTTAAAAAAAGTGAAATTCAAAAGTAAACCAGGTCAAGTTTTTTTCTTTCTTTTCGACTTTTTAGTGGCAACGAATAAAACTGGCGATCAATCCTCCTGCTTTAAAAAAAAAAAAAAATGTCTCCTCTGAGCATTGATTTCTGGAATTTCAGCCGATCTTTAAGCTACTATTAATATGAGATTAAAATTTAACTGGGACATAAAATATGACAAAATTTGGGACATTTTCAGGCGTGAGAAAGTTTGCGGTATATATATAACATGCTGCAGAAGTTTTCGAAGCTATTAAATTAAGTGAAGTGTTCAGTACACATACGTGACGTTAGGTTACGGAGTTCGATAGGTTTGAAAGAGATGCTTTAAATCACCATACATTTTATTTGGAATTTTTCATTCTTTATTTTATTTGGTAACTTCGTTGGAATTCAACATAGTTTTGAGCAATTACGCATACAAAATAATATTTTAGTTACACATCATTCATGTTATGTTAGATGATAGTGTATGTTATTTTATAGGCAATTTTATGTTGTAGGATGTGGATAATGTAGAACTAAAAATACATAAATTTTAAAACTCAGACTTTGAAAAACCGTACATAAACTTTAACAATTTTCGAAATTTAGATATTAAATCATCTTTTTTTTTTTAGTAACCTAAGTTTTGCTAAAATTTCTATCATATTAATATATTTTAGAATTAAGTCAAGTGATTTTTTAAATGTGAAATTAAGTCGAAATTTTCAGTATAAATAGCATTTAAAGGTTACTTTTTCTTTACTGCACTAAAATTTTTATTTGTATAATACCATATTTTACTAAGTAATTACGCATATATGTTAAATTCTTCATTTTTTATAGTTTTAACCTGAACTTAAAGAACAACATTGATCTCCTTAAATTGTTACGGTGACTTATGTAATCACTTCACGATAACATAAGTCAAAGTTAATGGCCACATTTCTGTTTGTGCAGCAGTATTTCATTATTTTACAAATAAGTTTAAAACAAAATTAATTTTTGACGAGATAACTTAACTCTTCGATACCAAAGCGCCGATCCAAAGCTACAAAGTGAGAAATATTTAATTCTGTGTAATGTTCGTTCTTGTTTTTCTCAATTAATTGTTCTGTGAAAGCTAGTTACAGTGACGCCCTTGGGCATTGAACTGGTGAATCTCCCAGGAACGAGAAAACAATTCCACGAAACTTTTATCCCTTTATGTGAGTCGATTTACATTCCATTGCATTCGGATGTCCCCTTTCTGCTTTTTCTTACTTCCTATACGCGTCGTATAATTAACACGTAATTAGAAATGGGTTCGTAAAATTTATAAATTAATTTTTCTTCGAAAATGCATTTCAAAGTTTGTTTTTTCTCTATTTCGTTTTTCATTGTCTTCAATTGAAGCAAGTTTGTAATTATGTTGTGTAAACGAGTGATACCGATTAAACATATAAGGTTTAAAGAAAAAGAATTGACTTCACGACTTCCTTTTTCACACTAAAATGATACACCTAGTTCATACTGTCGCGGTTAAATGGATAAGCAGTTAACCAGCTATGGAATAACCAGTTTACCACGAAAATGTAGTCTAATAAGGGTATTGCATTATACAGGATCACGGTCTCTAGCTATTGCAGTCTGATACATCGAAAATGTATTACAACAAGCAGGATATTCCTTTAACTCTTTGAGGCGCAACCCTTTCCCAATTCTGAAAATAGGGCAGCCGTTGCCATCGCTCGACTTAACTACCAGCAAGATGGCGGACGATCGAAACGTTCGTCGCGTGCCACAGATGTAGAGACCTGTGCGGCACAGCCAGCTGCGTCAAAAAAGGGTCTCTAGATCTGTGGCACGCGATGAACGTTTCGATCGTCCGCCATCTTGCTGGTAGTTAAGTCGAGCGATGGCAACGGCTGCCCTTTTTTCAGCATTGGGCAATCTATCTAGCAGTTCCCGAATTCTTCCATTTTTCAGCAGATGTCAGTGCTGTTAAAAAGAATCGTGACATTTGTTTTGACAGGAAATTACGTGCTAAAACGTAAAGGATTCTCGTGGAGCTATGTCACCCGCAACTATTTTTATAGAAATCCAATCTATTCTTCGTGACTGGCAACAGTCAAAACGTCAGAGTTTGGTGTTCCCAGAGCGGAAACACTGCGCCTTAAAGGGTTAACTGATATTCCACTAAGCAGGTTTGACTGCATAATTTTAACGGACGTAGACAGCTCAAAATGTAAGGCAACAAGTTTTGACGGGTGCACGTATTATTCGAGCGAATGAGATTCCATGTCTAAATATAATAGACGGTCAAAGCAACCCATTGCTACTTGATGGGGCTGGCTAGAACACTTGGGATTGAACGTATTGTGTTATCCTCCCTACAGCCCAGATCTCGCACCCACTGATTTCCATATCTTTAGGCCTATGAAGAAGTCCTTGGAAAGATAGCGTTTCTAAACTGATGTGCCAGTTCAGGACGTCGTCGGCTCAGAGACCAAGACCATGATTTTTTTCAACGCCTGTTTCGATAGATTGGTATACAGATGGAATAAATGATTCGATGTCCATGGAGGCTATGCTGAAAAATAATCCAAGCTATGTGTGTCTCTTGGATTTCGTGATTAAATTTCTTGGTTAAAGGCCCTGTTACTTTACTTTTTAAACCAGCCATCCTTCTTAGTAATATTAATAAGCAACAAAGTTATTCGTAGCAAATTTTAACTGAATTTATTTCGTTTTTGAATTTTAGAATTTAATTTTTTTTTTTTATCGGTTTCAACAATTTATGTCTCTGAAGGTACTCTTTAGTTTCTTGTTCGTATATATTGTTCGTAAATGTTTTTATATTGAGATCTAAGAAGCATCAGCTATCCTCTTCAAATTGCTTTTGCTCAAAATGATAATTTGTGAGTGAGCGCGCAAAATATCTCTGAGATGATTTGTTAAAGTTTAATTTAAATACTTACAGACCATATAAAAACATAAAATAACCCATTATTATCTTCTTAAAGTTATCAGTTTCGTATATATTGGAATTATTATGTAGAAAATAGTGATAAATCTACCGTTAACTTCTTCTTCTTTGATTTTTATTTTACAAAAAAGAAAAAAGACCTTTTAATCGAATTTTTTTTTCACAATAGGCTTTTTAATAATAGGCTATTTTACAATAATAATTATGACAATTTTTAGGTTAATGTGATACATGTTTTGAGTACAAAACAGTGCGTAAGACTACATACAGAGATATTAGCTTTATTCTTCCGCAAAAAACAAGTACTTCATCTTGCGTTTTATGAAGTAACAATCATATCACTAATAGAAAACATTAACTAAGCATACTGTTGTTGCTATATAAATGGACTTTCTCTCCCTTCTCCGGCAAAAAAAAAAAAGTCCATTCACGGTATTATCAATGATTATAGGGATATTGTAAAGCTAAATCCATAAAAACGATTTTTTGTCCAATAATGAGGCGCCACGTTTCAAACCCCTATTGTCCTCCTTGCTTATCTGCTTAAACAGATACACCACGTAGAAGACAATTTCTGGATTTTTGTTCGGCCGTAACGTATGATTCATAGATAGTGCGTATTCCTTCTTCCAAACAATGAAAGTGTAAAAGTGTTATTAATATTGACAAATTAAACAAAAGGCGCGAAGATAATCAAGGCCACTTCGTCATTCCTCGGTGGCCCTGTTTGTTTTGCTCGTTTGCTTTGGAAATGCAGAAAAAAAGAGAAGAATGATGTAAATGAAGATAAACGCGTGGTTTTGATGCAA